>CM060949.1:71536440-71756440 GCA_030765055.1 Mantis religiosa | reverse complement strand
AACAACCAGTTTGGATTTACCCCCCAAAGGGGAGCAGTTGACGCTGCAATGGAAGTTAAATCTTTCATCGATAAATGCTTGAAGTCAAAACAATGCGTAGTAGTCACTAGTCTTGATGTCAAAGGTGCCTTTGATGCAGCTTGGTGGCCTAGCATACTCAAGAATCTAAGACAGCTTAGATGCCCTAAGAATTTATATAATTTAGCAGTGAATTACTTTAGCAACAGAAGAGCAGTATTTTCAGTGAACAACTATACAGCAGAAAGAGAAGTACAGAAAGGCTGCCCACAAGGATCATGCTGTGGTCCTTATTCCTGTGGCTTCTGGAACATAATGTACAATTCGATGCTGAATTTAGAATATGATCACCGGACAAGAGTGATCGCCTTCGCAGACGACCTGGTAGTAATGACAAGAGGAGCATACAAATCAGAAGCAGAGAGCGTTGCAAATCACGATCTTAGAAAAATCCAAAAATGGGCTGATGATAACAAAATTCAATTTAACCAAAAGAAATCCAAGGTTCTATTTATCACAAGAAGAAGAAATGTAGATAGGGATGTCAACATATTTTTGAATCATCATAAACTTAACCAAACCGAAGAAATAAAATACCTCGGAATATATTTAGATAGCAAATTTAACTTCAACGTGCACATTGAATATACTGCAGACAAAACAATCTCGTTGGTTCATATGCTAGCAAGAACAGCAAAGCTACAATGGGGGCTAGGTCACAAAGCACTTAAGACAATCTATGAAGGTGCTATAGTCCCTGTCTTGACATACGGAGCTCCTATATGGATAGATGCGATACGGAAGAATAAAAATATTGCAAAATATAGAAGAATTCAAAGATTAATCAACATAAAAATGACGAAAGCATATAGAACTCTCTCGTATGATGCATCGTGCGTACTAGCTGGAGTATGTCCTATAGAAATAACTATAGAGGAAAAACTCCAAATATATCTGGCAACAAAAAGTCACATAGCAGACTTCGACAAACCATTAGAAGTAAAACACTGGCGACATCCTGCCGAAGTGGCAACGATTCCGGAGGTGAACAAAGATAACATATATAGAATGGAAGCGTACACAGATGGAAGTAAAATGGGGGAGAAAGTTGGCGCAGCAGGAATTATATTTGAAAACGGAATTATGACACACCAGTTAAAATTCAAATTGCATGGCCACTGCACCAACAATCAAGCCGAACAACTTGCTATTTTAAAAGTACTAGAGAAATTAGAAGAACTATATTATGCCAGTTCAATAGATAGAAACGGAACCGTTGCAATATACACTGACAGCAGAATTACTATAGATCTACTGAGAAACAACTGGAAAAGGAATCGACTAATAGAATCTATCAAAGACAAACTTCTTGCACTAAACCATTTAAATTGGATCATCCACTTTGGCTGGGTTAAAGGCCACTGCGGAATAGAAGGCAATGAACTAGCAGATAAGCTTGCAAAACGCGCTGCTATCGAAGATAGTGAAATAGTGTACGACAAAATACCAAAAGACGTAATTGTAACAAGAGCGAAGGAATATGGACTCAACAGGTGGCAACAAGTCTGGACGAACACAACGAAAGGTGCAGTGACTAAAGCATTCTTCCCGTTAGTGAAAAACAGATTGCGTCAAAAGATTCCACTATCCCCAGAACTCACTACAATGTTAACTGGCCATGGAAAATTAAACGCATACCTATACCGATTTAGAATAATAAATAACCCACTCTGTCCTTGCGGAAAAGAAGAACAGACCGTTAACCATATAATATTTAATTGCAGAAGACTTGATGAAAAAAGACTAGAATTGGCAAAAAGTGTAACAAGCAATGGAGGGAAATGGCCTACCACCAACGAGAAGATTGCGAATAATCACCTGAAGTCGTTTGTAAAATTTGCAACTTCTATAAAAATCACGGACATGGACTGAAGGATTTGGAGTGTAACGACAAATTGTGAACTCTATACAATCAACTTACTCCGGTTTCATCATAATCTTACAATTAACTAAAACATAAAGCACTACTTCTAAAAATATGACAAGTATTTAAATTGAAATAATTACAAATTGTGAACTCACAAAAATCAGCTAGAAGAATAGACTCAAATTAATGTACATAGTGTCTAAAGCACAGAATAACCCAATGTAAAATTGTTGTAATGTTTACAATTACTAATTCAAAATAGGACATGTAACTATAAAGCATGTAGTATTACTATGTAATGGAGCATGCTGTTGATATCAATAAAGCAAAAAAAAAAAAAAAAAAATCATTATTATTATTATCATTATTATTATTATTATCATTATTATTATTATTAATTATTATTATCATTATTATCATTATTATCATTATTATCATTATCATGATTATCATTATTATTACATGGACTGAAGGATTTGGAGTGTAACAACGACAAATTGTGAACTCTATACAATCAACTTACTCCGGTTTCATCATAATCTTACAATTAACTAAAACATAAAGCACTACTTCTAAAAATATGAAAGTATTTAAATTGAAATAATTACAAATTGTGAACTCACAAAAATCAGCTAGAAGAATAGACTCAACTTAATGTACATAGTGTCTAAAACACAGAATAACCCAATGTAAAATTGTTGTAATGTTTACAATTACTAATTCAAAATAGGACATGTAACTATAAAGCATGTAGTATTACTATGTAATGGAGCATGCTGTTGATATCAATAAAGAAAAAAAAAATCATTATCATCATCATCATCATCATCATCATCATCATCATCATCATCATCATCATCATCATCATCATCAGCATCATCATCAGCATCATCATCATCATCATCATCATCATCATCATCATCATCATCATCATCATTATTATTATTATTATTATTATTATTATTATTATTATTATTATTATTATTATTATTATTATTATTATTATTATTATTATTATTATTATTATTATTATTATTATTATTATTATTATCATCTCTTTAATGTACTAATCTGTGCTGCTTGCCATTTTTGCAATGCACACAATTTCCCTTTTACACTCCTCTGCTTGTCAACTTTGATACAACTTCACTCACTGGTGAATTGCTCCTCTGCACTGCACACACTGCCTACAGGGCAATGGTGCTGGAACATACTGACTGCTTGTAAACTGACTCACAACTCTGAACCATACTGCTTACTGTGAACTCATGACCTCTGAACTCAAATGGTTTGCCTGAGGCTGAGTTTTGCACCTCCATTTATATCCCATTGTTCATGCAAGAAATGTTCTAGAAACAGAATGCTCTCAGTTTCTGGTGTTTGAACAGTCTAGAACAAATCCCTTATAGTAAACATATGCCTCATGTTCAGTAGAAGATTATGGGCTCTAAGGCCGTGGTCCACTGGGTTTCTCCATATCTCTCCCAGACGTTTCACTTACAACTGCGATAAGAATCATCAGTGGCGTAGAAAAGGAGTAGGAGTAGCTATGAAGAGTGCAAGGAGGACTTTTTTAGGCCACTGATGATGCTTACTGCAGTTGTAAGCAAAATGTCTGGGATAGATATGAAGAAACCCAGTGGACCATGGCCTTACAGCCCGGAATCTTCTACTGAACATGATGCCGGCCATGAAAGCCTATGTTTGTTAATAATATGGCTCATGCTTCCAACTTCATGACATCAGTTAATATCTATTCTTGAATTTTTTCAATTTTCACAGTTAAACAACAAAGGTGGTAGAATGCTAATGCAAGCAATCCCTGCTCTGAGCACAGAAGTAATACATGTGTTGCATTATGTCAGAAACAGTGGCGCCATTGCCATCCTCTAACAGCCCCATGTACTTCAGAACGTAGAAGGTTCAGAAACGTGAAACCAAGTGTGTTATAATTAATTGTAGCTCTGGTTTTCATTTTGCTAGAAAAAGCATACATGTTCAATTTAAAACAATGCAACTTGGTGTTGGAAGTGTTATTTGTTAACTTTAGGAATTATGGATACCTTCTAGTTGTGTGAGACCCTGACATATGTACATTCCTGGCCAATTGGAATTTTCATATTTTTTTTCATTTCAGAGATATTTGAAGTCACAAAGTTAGATTGGACACTCTGTATATGACACCAGGGAACATTAGGTTCTCATTTCTTCCTTTTTAGTTATATGTTTTTATCTTCTTAAATTTCCTTTAGATACCAAATTTAGTTCCCTAATGACTTCTTTGGTCAAGCAACAATCTACTGCTCAGTTACTAATCTTTGAACGCTATGGGTAAAATAAAGCATCAGGGTTTTTATATATGAAATAAGAGTTACAAGCCATTATACAACATTTTAGCTGATATTTCTCCATCAAGTAGTTTCTCATTTACATCTAAAGGATGTTCTAGGTTGAACTATATTCTGTTTCTAGTTTGAGCATATGAAAAGCATTCCTGCTAGTAGGAGCAATCAGCCTTAAGTTTTCTTATGTGCAAGTAACAGTTCAAGCATTCCATTACTTTATGGATATTCAAATAAAAAATAAAAAATTAATAAGTAAACAAATAATTTAAATAATTAATGCCATCAGCAATGGATATAGACCTGAATAATTTCTTTTAAAATTCTTAGTTCTTCTTTTACAGGGAGATCCATCATAGCATAGTCCAAGAGGAGTATGTCAGGTTTCTGCAGCAAAACACGAGCAATTGCGAGCCTCTGTCGCATTCCAGGTTCCAAATCATTGTTCAGTGGTGAGTTACACTGCTGTAATTGAATGGAATGAGTAAACTTTTAGATGAAAACTATTACTAAATACAAGCATTGCATAGCATATTCCAGAATATCATAGCTATAAAACATATTTTTATTGCATAAGCTTTACCTTTGAAAGTCGTAAAATACTCTCATTCACACCCACAATTTTAAGGACATCCATAACATCTGTTCTTGAAACATTACGCAAACCATAGCAAACTGACTGTATGACAGTTGTACCAAAGAGCACAGAGTTCTGCTTCACATAACCAATTCTCTTTCTCAATGATATCAAATTAATGTCACTTATATCATTGTTGTTGATGCGGATCTGCAAAATAAAGTTATTTTTCTTGAATTTCACAGGTTTCATTATATTCTACTTAAAGGAACAGATGCTTCCCTCTCTGATACCAATGATGGGGTTGGAGCAGGGGTATATGCTAGTTCCTTTCCTTTTTCACACACACACACACACACACACACACACACACACACACACACACACACACACACACACACACACACACACACACACACACACACACACACACACACACACGCACGCACGCACGCACGCATGCACGCACGCACGCACGCACGCACGCACGCACGCACGCACGCACACACACACACACACACACACACACACACACACACACACACACACACACACACACACACACAAGCACAAACTTAAAAGAACAGTGTTATTTCGTTTGTAAATTTTTTTTCCCCTGCTATTTCTCTGTTTTTATTTCCTTCTTTACCTTAGCAAGCTGAGAATTTACATGAATGTAGAATTCTGACCTTTTGAAAATATTCGTAAGCATTACTTTTAATATGAGCACAGTGAAATATATTTTGGAATAGATATGAATCATGTGGGTACATCTTGTTATTATTTGTATGCAAAGCAGCTTTGGCACAAATGTGCATCAAAATCAGCATCTATGAATGAAGATCCTTTATCTCTAGTCTTCTAAATACTATTACAGAAAAATAAAAATATCGTTTTATGTTGACAAAAGTAGGCTTATTAATTTCTCTATACATACATATTAGGTAGAGCAGATAGGGCGTCCCAGCCAAAAATTTAATACCAATATTTTACTGAAAGTAATTTCTTTTTCATATCTTCTGAATCCAAAAAGAAGAAACAAAAATAATATTTTTAGGAAGACCCACGTGTTTTTGTGTTTATATGCACTTGTATTTGTGAACAGCATAATTATGACTCATCTCAGCCTAATCTAAGAACCTTCAATGAGTACTAACTTCATTTCTGATTATACCATTTCAAAAATTAGAGAAACAAAATTAGATTCTATATGATTAATTTGTAGAATAGTTATGAAAATATTATATAGTGTAACACAAGGGTTGACAGAATCAGAATAAAAATGTAATACCATGATTTGGAGATTTGAAACATGGATCTTCTGTTCTGCACCCAGTTGCTGTAACTAATTAGGCTACCAAGATAGTATGCCAGCACAACACTAAATTCTTCACCTAACTGCTATTTCTTCCTGATAAAGCACAAAGAGTTCTCAAAACATAATTGAGATAACAGGAATTGATCATATTCAAATGAAATAATATTTGTTAAAAATGTGCTTTGTTAGATAGAGTCAACATGACCATCAATAATTAAAATAATAAGAGTTAAATGATGAAGCCTGGGACTCAAGTACTTACAATAGTAAGTCGTCACAAATGGTGTATCTCGAATGTGAGAGCCCCTAGTGGTTTACCGTGAAAATATATGAGTCAAATGGAGAATTTAATGTCAGGACGGCACGTTGACCATGGTGGCTCGGTGGGTTGGAGCAACTGGATGGAGGCCGGGAGATCTGTGGTTCAAATCCCGGCCATGTTGTTGAGTTTTTCATGTTGACTCTATCTATCAAAGACCTTAGCCTGCATATGGCTAGGGTGAAGAAATTATTAATTTCCATTGTTTGTTTATAATACAATGCTATTTAGCTAATTGTTCACTAACCTCTGTGGAGTAGCATGTCTGCCTCACATTCAACAGGTCCCAAGTTCGAATCTCAATCAGGATGAGTTATCTGGATAAGGTTTTCTACCAGGGCTTTCGCTTATCTTGAAATATGTATGTCAGGTAACTCTATGTTCTATGCATGCTGGGCTCATTTGAGCATTATATCACCCAATTTCATTCATCATTCAATATGATCTGGATGGAGGATGTTAAATAAAAGTGAGGAAGACTAACAACAGTTATTCTCTCAGCGGCTAAAAAAAGCAAAAGTGAGACCTATCTACAAGAAATGCAGCAAAGATAGCATTCATGAATATAGGCTGATATTAGTAATATCCATCTTTTCAAACATTTTTAAACAGGTATTTCACTGAAGATTAATAAACTTTCTGGATAGGCTCGAAATAATAAATGATATTCAAAATGGTTTTAAGAGAAAGAAATCAATTAGTTGTGCATTAGTAAATTTTAGGGAACAACTTTGTGGTGCACCATATAATAAATAATTAGGCCTCATATTAAAACAGAAAAAAGTTGATTAATAACACTAAACAACACAAATTGTTTAAATATCCTGGAACATCTTTCAGAAGCTAGTTCCCTCCATTATCAGTCATACATTTAGTGTTATTGATTCGTTTTCTCCTTCAGCATAATAGAAGATCGAAAATACTATTTGAAAAATTATCCATGTATGATGTGAGAGAGCTATAATTTAAAATATATAAATTTTTGACAGTTCATTCAGATGACAGCAATACACAAAAAAGTTATTTAAAATTCACACCGAACCAAACTCTATGAAAATAGCTTCATATACGTTGGCCTATATTTATGTAACAACTTAACCCAATATATAAGGGGTGTTAATCACAATTTAAATTACTTTTAATTTCTTTTTGAACTATAGCCTTTATGATGTAGATGAGTTCCTACATCATGAAGTAGGATAATTAAAAATTTGAAAATGATTTATAACTCAAATCTATGTAGATAGTCTTCTATGTATCTTTGTATTCTCTTGTTTTGTGTTTTAAATTTGTATTGAATTTTATATTTCTACATTTCTAATTATCTATGTATCTTACACATTCTTATTTTGAATTCATGTCATATAGCACATGTAACATAATGGACAAAATAAATACATAACCTAGGTGATTTACGGTCCCCTTAGTACTTTATGGCAGAGGATCCATAGTTCAAGTTCCAGATATGGCATTGAATTTTTCAGTCTGATTCTACCTTTTAAAGCTTGTTCTACACATGACTTTGTGTGGAAGATCAATTAATTATTAATGACCTAATAGAGATTACCTATACAGCCTGGTATATTTAAAGTACATTCTTATTACATTATAAATCATTTCTGGAGTATGTTATCTCAAGCACGAGTTAAGATCTCCTTGTGATTTCCCAAAACTTTAGTGTCATGCCAATATATTGCAAGGTAGCTCAGTTAGAGGAACTGTAAGTACATCAGACACAACCATGGTTCAAATCGGGTATAGGATTGAATATTTCAATCTGATTCTATTTTTCAAGTGGACAAGCAAACCATTGGAACTCTTACACTCAGATTTCTTTTTCCATTAATTGATGTTTCTTAGTTACAAAGTTTCTAATAACCTATGCATTTATATATTATGCTAAAGTACTTTCATTTGTAATGTCTGAATTTAGAAAACTCTCAGAACTTCATATTTCTAACTAAAATTAACTAATGATTATGAATATCTAAACATTTAAATGTGCTTAATGCTACAGATAACCAAGTTCTGTAATGTGAGATACTTAACTGTTCCACTTTGCACATTATAAAATCGATGAATCAAGCGCAAACAGGTAGTTTTACCACAACCAGAAACACCAGTAAGTACAACATTTTGTCCTTCATGAACATCAAATGTTATTCCTTGAAGAACCTTTGGGAGTAACACAAAATTGATATTAATGAAGTAAGTAATAATTACTGCCAAATCAAATAAATAAAGGAAATGTACCATTTTTTAGATATTAGATGTCTTTTTTCACTTTACAGAACAAAATGTTTCAAAATGTTCACTGATATTTAATTGGGTCTGCTAGCCATATAGTTTATTTTGAGAGAAAGGATAATGGTTATGCTATGCTGTTTAATCTAAGAATAATAATGTATTTTAAACATGCTTGATACTGCAGATGCATGCAATAAAACGATTTACAGCCATGCACTTTGAGTTTGATAAATATCTACTCTTTTAGGTAAGACAAACTTTTAAAATAACTGTTGGTAGTTAGTAACTTTCAGATTTCTAATGAGATAGATTTTCAATATCCTTCACAGATGCATTTCCTATGTAAGGCAATAAGTACTAGCAATAAAACTGTCTTTCCAATAACAAGTTTTCATGGATAATGCAGTGCTTGCATGCAAAATACACAGGATAAGCATTAAATAGAATATGCGAGGGATGTTCAATAAAGAATGATCACAATTTTTTTTTGACAACGTACCTTTACTCATCCTCATAATTTTGATGGTCCTTCTCAAAATAGTCTCCCCTGAATGTGATGCACTTGTCCCAGCATTTCTGGCAGTCTTCAAAGACATGCTGGAAACCATTTTTTGATAGATCCTTCAAAATCGCCTCCGCGGCTTTCACCACTGCTTCTGATGATGGATAATGCCTCCCACGAAGGCATTTCTTCAAGTTAGGGAATAGAAAAAAGTCACATGGGGCTAATTCCGGACTATTGGGAGGGTGAGGGATGCACTTCACGTTGATTTTTTCAAGATATTCAGCAACAACATTGGCAATATCTGGCCATGAATTATCGTGGTGCATCATCCAGCCTGCTTCACGGAAATGTAGTCTTTTGTGCCTGATATGGACTTGCAATGTTTTCAGAACATCCCTATAGTATTGTCCAGTTACTGATGTGTGTGCATATACAACATGCTGATAAACCATTCCATGAATATCAAAGAATGAGATGACTATAACTTTCTCAGCAGAAGCAACCACTTTTGCTTTTTTGGGGATTGGTGATGAAGGAGATTTTTACACTGAGCTTTGCTGTTTGCTCTCAGGATAAAAGTGATGTAGCCAAGTTTTGTCAGCAGTGATTACGTTTGAAAGAGACTCTAGCATGTTACCTCCACTGAAGCGGTAGGCGATACTGAACATGTCTGAACTTGCCTGGTTCTCACAGGCAGGAACCAGGAGTACCAACAATGAAACTACTATGGCGTGTCTGTTTCACATTAAGCTAACAGAACATAATAAGATTGAATTTTAAATTGAAAACTTATGACCGTAAAAAAATTATGATGATTCTTTATTGAACAGCCCTCGTACTTCAATTTAATGATGCTATGACCCAAAGAAGTTTTACACCAACTGACTCAGAAATTAGAGAGATAAAAAGAGAAAAATAGATGAGATGGCTCTCTAGCATAACATAAACACCAGAAATGCTATTAACAAATATTCAAAATTTTCTGTAAGTTACCCTTCTCCCATATCCAGAATATTCTAGAATGTTCTGTGGGAATTTCTGAATAATAATTAACACATACACTTATCACATGTCAGAATGCATAGGATAGAACAAAAGAAATATTAATAAAACATATCAAATCTATCAGTTAAGATAGGAGGAAGGCAAAATAAATAATGATGGATATAATTACCTTTGTATATGGCTTTGATGGATAGCAGAATGTCACATTCTTGAAAGAAATTGAACTTAAAGCTTCACGAATATGAGTATCAATCACTACCTCCATATCAAATGTTGGAATTCTATCAATCATAAGTTGCATCTAGAGTAATTGTCAAGCAATCAAAGAACAAGATATTAATATATTTATCTTAATAATAACAACAAAGACATGTATAACATAATGAGGCACATAACAGATTTTTATCAGCACTTTTGACATTTTGCTTTAAACAATATTAACTATAGTTACTTCCATTAATGTGATAGTATGGGGGTAGGATTTTCTTTATTCACATCTGCATTAAGATATAGACTTCAAACAAGTTTTATGAGTTAGAAAAATTAACATTTTTTAACAGTCTGTTAACAGTCTATTTATGTTATGGTGGAAAACAAGATACAAATTTAAAGAGTGTGAGGAAGCAATAAAGTTGTCACATAGTTGAAAGCAGAAATATTATCATTAGCAGGGTAGGTTTCAATTATACTGATTTTAAATCAATGCATATTTGTGAAATACATATTTTTTAAGCACTCTAAGTTTGTTGGAATATTTTTCAAAATAAGTAGTCACACTTACTCGTATTTACACTCATCTTCACTTTTTAAATGTGAGAAGGCAATTGAATTGTTTTCAAGGGCACCTATTTTCATCATCAGCTACTGGGGACTGAAGCTTTCAAGAAGTATAACATCACCCTAGCCCCAATAAATAAATTCAGTTTAAAAAACTTATTATGCAACAACCTGAAAGACCCAGTACCTGAAAACAAGAAATCAGGTATATACAAAATAAACTGCTCAGACTGTAATAAGTTCTACATAGGAAAAACCAAAAGAAGTTTACAAATTAGATTACAGGAACATATGAGATGTGTAAGATACAAACAAATGGAAAAATCAGCTATAGCCCACCATTTTTGGTCTACCAATCATGAAATTGTACCAAATATAAAACTATTAAAGCCAGCCAATAATGCAGCTGAGCTCGATGTTTGGGAGAAGTTGCTAATTATAAAAAACAAACAGTATACGTTAAATTTCGAAATGCCGCCTGAAAACTCTCTTTGGAAGTTCATCTCACAACCAACAGATGTCACCTCAAACAACCAGCTCACTTCAAGAAACCACGGATCCAACCAGTTGGATAGTTGCTGATGATGGGGACAAACCGGTCTCCGAAACAATTGTTCAAGTAAGGATATTTTAAGTGATGTTGTGTTTGAATACCAACTCATTACTTCAATTGTTATATACATCACTGTTTCTAACCTTTTGCTTCAAATAATATTTCTCTTTCTTGTTTCACCTTCCTGCTGTTGTGCTGCCATTTGGCATTAGGGGCTCAAAATTTTACTACTTCATTTAATGGCGGCATTTCAAAATTTATTATAATTTTACTGTTTTTAATTATGTATATTTTTTCCCAGGTGCTCAGTTCTGTTGATGGGGCAAGTAGTTTAAGCAATTTTATATTTTCACAAATGTTATGATTTTCTGTTCAAAAATGGTAAGCCGCAGAAGCTTTATCTATTGTTTTAATTTTATGTTTCCTTGTGTTTTTTTAATCTGGTTTTCAAGATACGTTAACACTGCTATCATATACAGCCTGGAAACACAAATAATTTCCTACCATCCTTGGGCTTTTAGAAAGGTTGATTACATCTTCAAAAAGTTAAGCATAAGACTAGCCCCCCAAAACATAGAATCTCAAGAACTAGCTGAACGAACCTCCTGAAGATACACATCAAAATCTGGAATCCATCGTCAGTTGTGAGAAGTATGAGAAATTATACCAAGCAAAACAAAAGTAAACTTGAGTGAAAATATTTTAATTGTGTTCTAACATTTAAATACTGAAGGCGAGTGTAAATAAGTGTGATATGTTCTAAGTTCTGTCTTCTGTGATAGAAAACCAAAATCTCTGCAAAATATTGTGAGAGCTGTAATCATAATAAGATGATGTCATAAGTTTATATCAATTGCACCCTGTAATTAAATAGGACAAAAGGATCAGTCTATACTGTGATGTGCTTCTTAGGCTAGTCACATTTTTGTCCCTGTGGACAAAAGAAATGAGTCATGTCTGTAATGCTGAATTCAACTTGGCATTGCACCTTGTTTACCCCGTTTGCAATGCCGTTGTATAGCTGCAGCAACAAGTTGTCACAAGTTCCAAATAATATTACTAACCCATACGATCAATAGTCATAACCAAATACATAACTTAAGCTCCTTCAACAACAAACTATAAACATAACGTAAATGAAATGTGTAGTGTTTAACACCCGCTTTTACTACATACGGCACCGCAGGTGATGACACTGATGATATATGAGATGAACATGGAGCACCGGTGGAATGAGATGGCGGGGG
Organism: Mantis religiosa; assembly: GCA_030765055.1. NCBI lineage: Eukaryota > Metazoa > Arthropoda > Insecta > Mantodea > Mantidae > Mantis > Mantis religiosa. The sequence goes on along the minus strand of CM060949.1, from coordinate 71,743,605 downwards.
AAACCGGAGATCCTGGAGACAAACATGGCATTATAGCCCAATGAGAATTTTAAACAATACTACAAAATTTATATATCAACACTTAGGAGAGTAATTAATGAAGCCAAAAATCAGCGTAATAGTAGGTTAATTTTAAATGCACCTAATAAAAGTAAAGCCCTGTGGCAAATAGTAAAGAAAGAAACAGGAACAACTAAATCTAATAGTGAGAGAATCACGTTCACTGGTGTCCAGAAACCAACCGATGTCGCCAATGCTTTTATGAGCAATTTTTCAAACATGTTTGGAAATTTAAATTCCTCACAACCCTCACATAAACAACCTTCATATGTAGGTAAGGAAAATATACACTCAATTTATCTGAGCCCGGTAACGGAAAATGAAATTACTGATGTTGTGAAAAATCTAAAAAACAAACATTCATGTGGCAGATGGTATTCCAGATTCGGTAATTAAAGCTTCTGTAGAATACACTGCTGAGCCTTTAGCAGATATATGTAATGCTTCATTAAGCTCTGAAATTTTTCCTCAGGTATTCAAAACCACTAAAGTAATTCCCATCTTTAAAAAAGGAGAGAGAAATAATTTTGAAAATTATAGACCTATCTCACTCTTGTCTGTATTCTCAAAGATACTCGAATGAGTCATGTACAATAGAACATCTTTTCTTGAAAAATATGAAATATTCACCCCTTCTCAGTTTGGTTTCTGAAAGGGTAAGTCCACTATGAATGCATTACACTCATTTGTAAATGATGTCCTTGAAGCAACCGATCACAATCAGTGAGCTACTGGTATCTTTCTAGACCTGTCAAAGGCGTTTGATACAGTTAACCATAAGATATTACTCGACAAATTAGATAAAGTCGGCATTAGAGGTATAGCCAATGCTTGGTTTGAGTCGTATCTCAGTCAAAGGAAGCAGTATGTCGAAGTAAATGATAAGCATTCTACTTCAGCACCTCTAAAAGATGGAGTTCCACAAGGGTCAATTCTGGGGCCCATTCTGTTCCTAATATATGTAAATGACCTGCCATCAAATCTCAAAGAAACACCAGTAGCTCTGTTTGCAGATGATACTAATATAATACATAGGAATCACAATCTATGTACCCTAGAAAAATACATAAATAAAAAAAATATAATTCTACATGAATGGCTGGTACGAAATAAGCTCAATTTAAATGTAGATAAGACAACTTTTATTAACTTCAGTCCTGGTAAAGTATCTAATGAACTGTAAATTTGCATTAATACTCACTCCATAAAGGAAGCTAAAGAAACTAAATTTTTAGGAGTGTGGATTGATTCGGAACTAAAATTGAATGCACATATTGATTATCTAGCAAATAAACTGTCCAAAATCTGTTATGCATTCAGAGTAGCAAGTAAAATTTGTACCACAAGTGTGCTAAATGCTATGTACTTTTGATATGTTCACACAATTCTAATCTATGTCATTCGAGTATGGGGCATGTCCACAAATCTTTATGTCATCTTTAAATTACAAAAGAACATACTAAAACTAATTAAGCAAGTACCTATAAGAACGCCTAGGGCTGTCAAACTCTTCAATCACTCCCCTAGATTTCATGTCATCTACCATATCCCGTACCGCCGCTTGTTTCACCAACGGAACGCGTCTAGGTGGTTGCCGAATAGGCCGGGTGTCTCCGGTGTCAATGCGGTGGAGCACGCAGTCCGTGCGGCCGCAGTTACTGTCGCCTTGGCTGAAGACGCGCTGGTATCTCCTCAGCAGTTGTCGAACCTTCTCCAGCTGTTCTGCGGTCAGGTGATCGGCCGCCCTCTCCAGTAAGCCAGCCGGGGCCCCAGGTGTTGCGTCGGCACTGGCTCCTGCGTCTTGTCGATTGCGTTTACCACGGGCTCGCACGTCCCCAGCTCCGTTCCGGCCTGGACGTCATGATCGGTGTCTGCCAGGTTGAGTAGCCTCACTGGCACCTCCTCTCGGCACGGTAATAATGTGCTGGCTACACAGAGTCCGTGAAGTCTTCTGGTCCAGCACCATGTTCTTCGTCCGCTGGCCTTCCAGTCGCGCCGTCACCACCACCTCGCTTCTCGCGGGGTCCACCACGTCTTCCTTCAGGACAACTCTGCAAATTCCCAGGCGCTCATCAGGTTGCCGGAGTATTACCTCTTCTCCATTGAGCCGCAGGACCTTCCTGCCGACGTCGACCGTCGCCTGGTGGCTTCTGAGAGCTTCCAATCCCAGTATCACCTCCTCAGCCACCTTCGCGACGAACATCCATAGACGTACGGCACTCCTTCCCAAGGTCAACAAGGTGTCGCCCGATGCCGTCACAAGCTGGTATGGTCGGCTCGGCTTCCTCGTCGGCAAACCCATGGCCACGTCAGGTCTAATGATGGTCACGGCCGCCCCAGTGTCCACCATCACGCGACACGGCTTTCCTCTTACCCAGCCGTCCGCGATGAGGCTGTCATCCATACGCCGGCTGACGACGCGCAGTGTCACTCGAGGGGATGGTGGTGATGGCGCCGACGTGTCCCTCTCCACGACGGCCCTTACTCGTTTTCCGACTGTTCTTCCTGGTTCCCGTAGGGGAGGGGATCCGTCCCCTTCAGCTGCCGTGGTGCGGGTGCTGCGGACCCTTAGCACTCGTGGTACAATCTGACGTTACTAGAGGAACCTCGTGCCGAACATCTGAGCCCCTCCCTCTGGGAGTTGTTCGGATTGGGTTGGTCTCGAGGGGCAGTGTGTTCCCGATACCCGTGGGAATCGGGTACGTCTTCGGACGGGGTTGAGGGAAGCCATTAATTCTCCCGGGTACTAGCCTGCAAAGCTAGTATAAGGTGTGCTAGATCGCTAGGCGACCCCACCGAGGTCATATCGGTAGCCTTCACCTTTGATGTTGGCGCGCGTAGGTGGCGTATCCACTTCCATCCCGTCTTGTGTCCTTGGACCAGATGGGGGGCCTTGTTATTCTCTAGGTCTTGCCCTATGGAAAGCCCCACCAAGGACGCCGGGCGCCCTTTGGGACAGCTCGGATAACTCCCTGGTTGAAGGATGCCCGGGTCCTTGGTCCTACGGGTCCAGAACTAATGGGAGTAGGTCCTCTGTCCTCAACCTGTTCTTCCTGGTGTGGGAAGTCTCTCTCCAGGTGTCCTGGCTGTCCACACCCCCAACACAGGCTACTATGTCTTCGCCGGCGTCCCTCGGCTGGTCTTCTGTCTCCGGTGTAGTGGACACTCCTCGTTCTCGACGTCGGGATAGCTGTCACCTCGGCCGCCTCCATCCTTAATGCTGCCGTCAGCGCCTCGTGGATGGTTTTTTAGTCGCCGAGCACTGGGCACTGACGAATCTCCGTGTCTCGTACCCCGTCGACAAAAGTGTAGGCAGCCTCTCGGGATACGAACTCTGGTGGGAGGTCGACTAGGGCTTTGCTGGCCAGCTTCTCAATTGCCAGGGCGAACTCCTGCAGCGTCTCCACTGGCTGCTGCGACCTAGACTTCAGCTGGCTGCGGTACGCTGCGGATAAGCATCGGTTCTCCAGGGCCTCCCAGATGTCCTTAGGCACCGCCGCTGTCTGGACCGCATTCAGGACTTCTGCGGCCGTCCCTGGAGACTGGCTATTAACTGTGCGGCCTCTTCCTCTGGTGACCATTTGTTGTGTTTGGCCGCCGTGTCGAATTGATGGCGGAAGACTTCGAAAGTTGTCGAGCCGTCTTATTTAGGAGGTTTGACGCGCGCAGATGTTGTGTCGCGTCCCGGCGCGTCGACCTTTAAATCCCTTAACCTCCTGCCGACGACGTCCTCCACCATGGCGTTTAGGGACTTTGTGTTGCTGTCGACCTTTCCCTCCAGCTCGTTAAGGCGGTTTGCCAGGTCTTCGAGGGATTTGATGTTATTGTCGGCCCTTCCCTCTAGGTTGTTAATGCGCTCGTCCACTTGACCGATCCGCTTTCCCAGCTCCGTGACGTCATCCCTCACGCCGGTCAATTGCTCTTCAAATTTTCCGGCGAGGACCTCGTTCGCAGCCTTCATTTCCGTGGTCAGTTCGGCCATCTTTGTAGTCAGATTGTAATTTGTCGTCTCCAACTTTTCGGCCAGGTCGCTATTTGCCACCTCCGTCCTCGTTAATTTGGCCTTCATTTGTTCCATCTTCTCGGTGATGTTGTCGTTAGCCGCCTTCATTTCTTTCAGTTCCGCTGCCAAGTTGTTATTTGTGGTCTCCAGCTTCGCGGCCAGGCTGTTATTTGCCACTTCGCAGCGAAGTTGTCATTTTCTGCTTTCATTTCTGTCATCTTCTCCAAAATCTTTTCCAATGCAGCCTCAATGTCATCCCACTCTTGACACCAATTGTGACTTTGTGGGTTCGTGAAATAAAAAGTCCAGGCTACAAACACAAAAAATTGCACTTTATTTCCGTAGAAATACGCTTCGTACACATACACAATACAACATACAAGGTCAACAAACACTGCTGCATACCCGCACGCGTTCAGTTACCGACTGACTGTCTTTGGCGGGCGGGCTGCCTTTTTATAGATTTCTAACACACCAGAAATTTCTCAAACAATCGAGATCCGGCTAGGACAAAGGCGAACTCTCGAGAAATCCAACTCCTCCCCATTTTGGCGAGCTTTAATCTCCGCACTGTAATGCCGTCTCTTTGATCTCGTTGCCCGCGCCGCCCCCAATCAATAATGGCCTGGCGACAGTATGCACAGAGTGGTCGGTGCGGTCTATAATGAAAACCTTGGGAAAAGTGTTATTGAGGCTATATGTGTGTCAGAAAGAAGCATTAGACGAATAACTAAGGAGACCAAGGATGTGCATTCTGATTCTACTCTTTTTCCACACTTCACACGAAAAGGTTCAGAGATACCTTAGATAGTTTCAGAGAGATAAAGTCCGCCAAATGGTCAATGAATTATACAAACTCAGAAAATGACGTACTTTAAGGAAGGTGTATGCTAAGTTAAAATATAGAGATGTTATGATAGACTGGCTTAGGCAAAACCTTCCAACAGAGCAATGCCATGCCATTAACTTCTCTACTGTTCTCAATCCTGATATTTGCAGCTTAATTATTCCTTTAAATGCCGTAAGTACTACCTACAAAATAGATAATCTTCTCCTATACAATCATAATATTTTACATCTACTTCCTTATCATTCTGAACTATCCCCATTGAACTTATTTGGGCTAGCGCAAAAAACTGGGTAGCTGGCGAAAATGTTATGTTCAAAATGGAGGACATAATTCAGCTAGTGATGACAATTTTGCCAGCATTCAGCACAGGACTGGCAAGAATGATGCAAACTCGTGAAGAAAATTGATGCAGAATATATGCAGAAAGAAGGTAAACCTTGAATACAGGGCAGGAAATAGTAATTCACTTAGGAGAGGACAGAAATGATTCTTCTACAGATTCTTCAAGTGGGGAAGATGAAGGCAAGTTTGAAACAGAGGAACCAATAACAGATAAAGAGGCCACTTAAGTTGTCTAGAATACACTGTGGACTGCAATTGCACATAATACATGAAATCAGCCTCCAGGTAATCAGATCCAGCAGATCTTGGCTTGCAGTGAGATAAGAGAGCTAACATGTTCACCCATCACACTACTCCCTCCTCCTCCGCTGCGCATCAGACTGCCACCTCAAGTAAATCAAACTGCACAACTTAACTAACTGATATGGAAAGAATTTTATCTCATGTATATCTTAAAGCAAATGCTAAGTTAATTACATAGCATTATTGAAAGCAAAATCAGCACTGTATATGAGTTATTTAAGGCATATTTAAAGTAGGAAAAAAAAATTGCTTTATTCTTATCCATGACACATACTTCCAAAACTGCAAGTCTTGCTTTTTTCACAAACTTCAAATGGCCTGGTACTTTGAGCATATTTATTATACCTATTTGAACACAGAAGAACACCTGAAACAAACAAAGCTATTTGTAAATGTTTTGTTAATGTTATTATCTATTGCAAACAAATAGATACCTACCATTCCATAATTGATACAAATTGAGAACATAGTACTGTGAATGGTAAAGAGAAAACCTAGTTAAATGTAAAACATTACTGTGTTCACAAACTAAAGGGAGTCATTAATTACTAATAATTTTATTTGAAATTCTAAGTTTCTCTTTCTCTGAAAAATAATGACTTAAATATGAAGTAGCCATGGTTTTAAAAGTTTAGAATTCAAAGCACTATCACAAGCTTCATTTTAAGTTGAAAGAAAATAGAAATATCAACTTTTTGTGTTAAGGCATTCTAAAAGCAATGGCTATATAATTACTGTTTTGCACCAACCTTATAAATTTGCTTTTGGCATTATATATTTCAATCATAGTTCTCTTTTGTGAAAATATCAGGTTTTTTAAAATAGATTACAGGTGATTTACCTGATGGATAATTTCTGGAATCTCTCTTACTCTCCAATTTAAAGTCAAATTGTGATTGATCATCTTGAAATGATTTAAAACAATGGTTACATCACTTTAATACTATATCCGGTATTTACTTAAATACTCCTGACAAATCACACAGAAATCTACACAAGCTGTTTAATTTATATAATATTTAAGTTGGAAACCAATTAAAACAACTATCACACTTCACAAAGTTGACCGTATCATATCAAATGTAAAATAAATATAATGTACCATTATGAATCTAGATTTCTGAGCATCATACACAATTAACTAATTTCATTGTTATCTAGTATGAGAAAGAGAACAAGAAAGCAGAATAATAGCAGTAAAAGTGTAAAAAATTCAATAAATAACTTTACTGCTGTAGACTGGCAATGTGAAATGTAAATGATAAGTGGAATAAATTTTTTAAGTCAGTCTTTTCATATCCAATGAAAAGTGTGACTATAAATACCAGGAAAAAAAGTAAAATTACTATTAGAAAAAATGTAATGTAAGGAAAGTATGAAGGAGATGTATGTATTGCATAAAAGTACATCCGCAAAATATTATAAAAATAAATTAAAAAACCATGATGGTACTAAATATTTGCAGCTTTTGGAAACGTAGAAACAGAACTGAAAAATTCAATGCCATAGCCATAATTTGAACTACAAATCTTCTATGTGCTACTGCTCCACCACTGAGCAACATGTCAGTAGCATTACATTCTGAAAATAGGAAACTAGAATCTAGAGTTCCACAAGATTCGGTTTTAGAACCCCTCCTATTTTTACTCTGCATTAAAAACAGTCTAGCAACAATAACCTTATTTGCTTATTGACATTATTTATTATTGTTATTATTATTTATTATTATTATTATTATTATTATTATTATTATTATTATTATTATTATTATTATTATTATTATTATTATTATTATTATTATTATTATTATTATTATTATTATTATTATTATTATTATTATTATTATTATTATTATTATTATTATTATTATTATTATTATTATTATTATTATTATTATTATTATTATTATTATTATTATTATTATTATTATTATTATTATTATTATTATTATTATTATTATTATTATTATTATTATTATTATTATTATTATTATTATTATTATTATTATTATTATTATTATTATTATTATTATTATTATTATTATTATTATTATTATTATTATTATTATTATTATTATTATTATTATTATTATTATTATTATTATTATTATTATTATTATTATTATTATTATTATTATTATTATTATTATTATTATTATTATTATTATTATTATTATTATTATTATTATTATTATTATTATTATTATTATTATTATTATTATTATTATTATTATCATCATCATCATCATCATCATTATTATTATCATTATTATTATTATTATTATTATCATCATCATCATCATCATCATCATCATTATCATTATTATTATCATTATTATCATTATTACTATTATTATTATCATCATCATTATCATTATTATTATCATTATTATCATTATCATTATCATCATTATTATCATTATCATTATCATTATTATTATTATTATTATTATTATTATTATTATTATTATTATTATTATTATTATTATTATTATTATTATTATTATTATTATTATTATTATTATTATTATTATTATTATTATTATTATTATTATTATTATTATTATTATTATTATTATTATTATTATTATTATTATTATTATTATTATTATTATTATTATTATTATTATTATTATTATTATTATTATTATTATTATTATTATTATTATTATTATTATTATTATTATTATTATTATTATTATTATTATTATTATTATTATTATTATTATTATTATTATTATTATTATTATTATTATTATTATTATTATTATTATTATTATTATTATTATTATTATTATTATTATTATTATTATTATTATTATTATTATTATTATTATTATTATTATTATTATTATTATTATTATTATTTATTATTATTATTAAAATATCACTACTTTTTTGTTACTACAATATAAATTATGTGAAAATCTGTGACAAAGCAGGCAGCAAGGGAAAGGAGGCTAAACTCAGAATTTATGTAGTTGACCATGCTTAATGTTATTTTTAGTTGAAAAAGAACAATAGCAACAACAATCTCACTAACCAAACTTATATGCGACTGAAAGTAATAATATTGTGTGAGTGAATCAACTGCTCTGTCCATGACTAAAGTAAGCATCTTAACATTATATGCTTAATTACCTGAATATACTGAAGTTTTAGATAGCAATAAATATATGCATATAGAAACACTTGTTTATGCACATAATTGGTTGAATGAAAATACAATAGTATAGAAAACTATTTACTACAACTAGGGGGATTCTGGGTTTATCTCAGCCAAGGCGGTTTCAGGGCTTATTTCACCCTCTTCAGCCAGCTTCTTTCTTTATTTTACTATATGGGGAGGGAGACAACTTCTTTTTTTTGTATGACATTTCAAATTACAAACATAGATTATTTATATCAGAGAAGCAATAATACTTACAATAATTAGACTAGAAGGAAGTTTATCAGAAGCATAGTCCTCTTTCAAACTTGTTATTCCGATATGGAAGGTAAGAGCATAGCTACAGTACATTATAAACCACAAGCATCCTGAGAGAATACCAACAAATCCAGATCTTCTTAAAAAAGGCATTTCACTATCTTCAAGACTTTTCTTAAATCTGTTAAAAAATCATGTGATATTATATATCAGTATGCCATCAGCATAAATATTGAATAATTCTTTCTGCTAGTATACTTCCCTATGCTAACCTCCAGTAAACCATGTTAAACATCAGATGCCATAGTTTACTGGAATCTTCTCCAATCTCTCTGTCTGCTATAGTTTCATTTGGCTTAAAAGGAGACAAATTTAACATGAATTTGTAACACTAATTTCACTTAATTGTTCAAAAATTATGAAATGCTTTGAGTCTTATCGCTCACATCATCAGCTATTGACCAACTAGCAAGAAGAGTTTCAGTCACTTCCTGCTTCTGTTTGGAGACTGATGATGTGATGAATCTGCTATGTCACTCTATACTAGTATGACAAAATTTGACTTTTCACAGAGTTTTAAGATATAAACTTTTTCCCAGATTAAAAGTTTGCTATATTCTCAAGGAGTTTCATTACTTTAGCTAATTGCTTTACCTCATGATATAAAGGGTTCACTATATTTGTTTCTTCACATAATGATCATATTACACATCAGCTCTTACATCAACTTTCTCAACATAATCTTCCTATAAGTATATGCACTTTTGCCATCAATGACAGTCCCTCCAGACCATCCAGAAACAATTCTTTAGGAGTGCTGCATACCCATGTCTTGACAGTTGTTTCCAGTTCTTCAAAATCTGCAAAATAGCAACCATTCAGAGGTTTCTTCATGTTCCCAAACAAGTGATAATCACAAAGTACCAAGTCTGGTGAGTACGGTGGGTGTGGCAGCACAGTGAATCCCATTTGATCAATGGCAGCATTGGTTTCTCGGCTAGTGTGTGGACATGCATTGTCATGCTGCAGAAGCACACCTTTAGCCCATTTTCCTTGCCACTTCATTTGAATGGCATGACGTAAGTGCCTAAGGGTAGCCACATATGCTGCGTTGTTAATCTTGGTCCTAAATTCCAGCCAGTCAATGAGGATGATGGCCTCTGCCTTCCAGAACAATGTAGACATTCACTTGCCTTTTCTGTGGTGGTGGACTGCTCTTATGCTTCCATTGCACTGATAGTTGTTTTGTTTGTCGCTCATGGTAATGGAGCCATCTCTCATTACCAGTCACAATCCTTGATATAAATTCTGCTGTATCTTGATCATGATGTTGTAAAAGATCTCTGCACAAGTCCACACTCATCTCCTTTTGGTCCACAGACAAGAGTTTAGGCACCCACCTGGCTGACATCTTCCCCAACTGTAGTGGTCATGCATGATGCACTACAAGGTGTTTCTAGTAAATCCAGTGGCTACTTCCATTTCCATAAATGTGATGCATTTGTTTTCTTGGATAGCCTATTCTGCCCGGGCAATGTTGGCTCATGTTGACACTGTTACATTCCTTCCAGAGCTGGTCGTCTTTTCCGCCGATGTGCACCCCATTTTCAATCACCCATCCAGTTATAAATAGTTTTCCATAAAGGTGCATGTTCTTCACAGACTGCCACCAGTCGCATATGAATTTCTGCAGTGGTCATGTCCTCTTTCCATAGGAACCAAGTTGCATAACGCTTCCTTGTTGATTGCTTTCCATGTTGCCATGTTGTCTGCTCCTACACTGAGTGTTGTTATGAATGGGCTGTAACATGTGTATCTGTTTTCCCCTTAGTGAATACTTCTACCAGGCAGTGGAACAAGATACTAGTTACACATCACTGCCGTCACAATTAAACAGTGAACCATATCTGGCAGAAAAAACAATAAAGTGTAAAACAATATAGTACGCCCCACTATGTCCAGAAATGTTTGGCAACATAAGACTAAAGCACTTTAAAAATTTGTGGTATCTGCATATTTTTCCACATACAATCGTAAAATAAAGCATTATGCTAAAAACACTTTTCCAGTATGCGGTAAACTTTCAATTTGAGTGCATCCCAAAAAATCTAATTGTCAAATGAAGTGAATGAAGTAAGTGTTAAAAAATCATGTTCATATAATATTTATGATCTGTTCCCTAACTATTATTAGCTTTTAAAAAACAAATCAAAATCAACAGTAAGAAAGAAACTTGAAGTCATTAGGTACACATAAAACCCTGAGATAATTTACTGATATAAACAATTCAAATTCTTCAATCATTCACAAAAATTAAAATTAGGGGATATTTCACAAAGACAGATAAAAATCTGAGGTTACTTAACAAAGGAAAGCACACATTTTTAGCCATTCACAAAAGTAAAAATGTAAGGAATTCACAAAAATTAATATCTGGGTATTGGATGCAAATAAAAAAAATAAAAGTGCAGTATACTAGATAAAAACATATCTTTACACAGCATATGTTAAAAGAGCATAAATCTGCATAGCAAGACAGTGCTTTTAAATACTTTTCAAACAGTTGTGTATTGCTCCCTAATGATACATTTAACACTGAAAATTGTTCTAGTTATCATTGTGTATAAAAATTGCAAAAGTCTCTATTCAAAAAAGGAAAATCCATACGCAATAATATTCAAAACAGGTATAAATACTATTTACATTTCCAGCATTTAATACCATACCTTACTAGTTAGACTTACCTTTCCCTCTCAAGTTTTTCTCCATTATAAGCAGCAACAGAACGTATATTTTTAATTACGTCTTTTGCTAAAGCTTCTGAGAAGGAGTATGCCCTTTTTTCCTTATTTTTGAAACACTTCTTTGTCTGTGAAGGAGAAGTAAATTTCTTTATTTTTATTCGTACTTTAAAGCACTATACAAGTCAAGCATCATTTGTCTCTTCATAATATATTTGAATATTCACGATCCTTTTTGCATAACCCTCTATTTTCTTAGCATAAAAAGTATGAATCTGCTCTTATATTAATAATAAGTTCACATAACATTTTGGTTTCTAAGTAACAAGCACATACTTCCTGGCATATTTTATTGATGTTCCATTAAGTGCAGAAGTTTTTGTAACTATATCTGTTATTTTCCTTCCCTATGTTTCCAACTATCTGTTTCTTTTCCTCTCTGCCTTTCCAACTTGTCAAACCTGTCACTTTCTCCTCCTTTGATTTATTTACTAGTGACAGCCAATGATGGAAAGAGAAGTGCAGATAGGAAACAATTTTGGGAGCCTGCCCTCTCCACAAAGTAATGGCTTATAACTTTAGACTATTTAGGAATATTCTGTGAGAAATAAAAAATTAATTACACTAATATACAAGAAAATTTGCGCAGACAAGAGGAATAGTGAATTATACAAAATCTGATGTGTTGTAGGTATAGGAAAATACATTCAGATGTTTCCTATCATGTGCAGATTTATAATTACCGACTGATCGCATACTCAGCTTTCATTGATTTCTGTGCATTATACATCATTCCCAAATCTGTCATGTCTCCCTTGTCCCTCTTATTGCTTGTTTTAGATAGGTGAGTCTGCAGTGTTTGACTAGGCTTTGGAATAAAGGGAAATAGAACAACTCCAAACCAATGGAGGGAGGCAGTAATTCAGCCCATATAAGGCAAGGGAAGTGAAGATGACCCTGGTGGTTACAGAGGGGTAGCACTTTTATCAAATATGGGAAAGATTTTTACACGAATCTTGGCTCAGAGGAATATACAAACCTGGGCAGAAAAGAATCACCATTTCATTAAGGATTTAGGAAGGGGCGGTGGACAGTCGACAACATACCGATTACCCGCCTCGGTAGCGTAGATGTTAGCGTGTCTGCCTCATGTTCAAGAGATCCCGAGTTCGAATCTTGGTCTAGGTGAGTTATCTGGATAAGGTTTTTTCCTGGGGTTTTCCCTTATCCTTCAAGACGAATGTCGTGTAACTCTAAGTTCCATTGACCCTGGACTCATTTGAGCATAATTTCACCCAAATCATTCACTGTCCAATATGACTTAACGTTGGAGAACATAAAATTACAACAACAACAAAAATACATGCTGATCATTAATACACAAGTGGATAAATACTTGCAGATGTAAAGGGGCAGACTATATGCTATATTTATAGATGTTGAGAAGGTGTATGATAAAATAATAGGGAAGCACTATGGTATAAGCTAAGACTTAAAGGCCTAAGTAAGGGAATGGTGGAGATGAATCGAGAAGATTTTGACACACTGCTTCACTCACACTGTTTTTTCACAGGACATGTTTCAAGAGCTTTTTCTCTTACCTTCAGCTGGTCCTGTGAAAAAATAGTGTGAGTGAAGCAGTGTGTCAATATCTTCTGGATTCACTTTTGTGCTAGTTGTGCTTCACTGTCTCTACACTTCTTTCAATTTTATACTTTGAATGGTGGAGATACTAACTGAACTATATCAGGAGAATACCTTTTGCATAAAATGTGGGGAAGAAGAGGTTGCAGTTGAGGTTAGCCAGAAAAGAGGTCTCAGTCAAGGGTATAAATTCAGCCTACTACTGCAACTGGGGGGATTCTGGGCTTACCTCTCCCAAGGCTGTTAGAGACTTAATAGGAGATGATAAAGGAGTAGATAAGGATATTAGAATACTTGGGAAGGAAACAGTTAAAAATAGAATACTAGATGGTAAATGTACATTGATAGAAGTATACCAACAATTAAAAACTTAAAAAAAAGAGAAAGACGGGAAAATAAATGGGATTCCAAGAGACTTTGACAAATTAGTTAAATAAAATTAAAGAGAATGAAGATATATCAGAATACTGTAAAATAAGTATGATAGTACCAATATATAAAGGGAAAGTAGGAGAGATTAAGCCAGGAAGTTACAGAGGTATAGGGATGCATTAATATGCAAAGTGAGAATATATGGAAAGTGATCAATTTATAAAAGAAATAACTAAGAATATATAGAGCAATTAGAGGATCCCCTCTCATTGTGGAATTCAAGGAAATGAAATGGCAGACCTTCTGGCAAAAAAGGGCACCAAAATCTTACAGAAACCTAACAAAACTCTGTCCTATCATTCGGCAAAAATTATAATCCAAAGAAAGTTTCAGAAAGAACTGATGGAACACCTCACAACAGAAAGCAATGAGAAACCATGGGCAGCTATCCTACACAAGAAAAACTTGATACCTGAACACCCAAGACATGAAGCAGTAGCAAAATTCAGAATGATAACAGGTCATGACTGTCTGGCTGCACATCTTCATAAAATTAAAATCTTTAAATCTCCAAATTGTATCCTGTGTCAAGATATCGATTCCATAATGAATAAAGACCACCTTTCTGTCTGTCCGGCTCTCAAAACATCACCCACAAGAACAATAACTAAACTATACTGGGAAGCAAGAAAGCAAATGGAATATATCCAAGCTAACGGGCATTAGACTACTACTACTACTACTATATAGAGCAATTAAATTGGTATAAGCCGTGAAAGGAATAAAATCGCAGATATGACAGAACAGAAGTTAGATTTATGACATGGCTATAAATTGAGTCCCGTTTTATTCAATTTGTTTATCGATTAGATTAGATTTATTTGCATTCAGTTGGTTCACTTGTAGCCACAAAGGACTGAAAACAGTGAACATGTCCAGAAGTATACAGTTTATTAGCATATATACTTGAAAATTTAACATAAGAGACACATTACATATAGGCATTATACTGTCATATTATACACATTATATATATAAAGATATATGGAAAACAATACAGATATAATTATATATGATTGCTTTCACTTGGCTTTGTCAGTACGTCTCATCATTTTTACAATGGATACCATTTATTGTCATTTCTTAAATACATACATTAAAATAGCTTTTGAATAGGCATCAAAGATTTATTAGCAATGATTTTTCATTAGAACAGATTCTACTTACAGAGCTACATAAGCATTATCAGGATAATTTGTCATTCAGATAATATTTTACAGAATAAAATGATTTTGAGTATAGGTACTCTCTAGCAGCATTTTTAAAACCACCGAAATTATCAATTTGTTCTTTAAGATCATTAGGAAGAGCATCAAATATTTTGATGGTTTCATAATGCACACCTTTTTGGAAACAGACCTAATTTTACATGAAGCTACATGAATATTGTACTAATATCAGATAGAAAATATGTTCTACATTGCTGTGGTATTATTTATTATTTTAACTTGGTTCAATAAATTAATATTGAAAAAACTTTGACCTTCAGTTTCTCCATTTTTAAAAAATGATGCTTAGCCCATCATGGTTCTCAACCCTTCAATAGTTAAATTTGGAAACAAAAGATGAAATCACAGAATTCAATATATTTGGAATATACCAAATAAACTGTAGGGATTATAAAAAGTTCTACATAAGGCAAAACAAAAGAAATCTAAAAGCCAGAGCAAAAGAACATAAAAGCATCAGGTTGAAACAGGAAGACAAGACACCAATAGCATTTCACTTTTGGAATGAAAACATAGCCTTGGCCCAAATATGAAGTTATTAAAAAGTGTGATAAGTCATAACAAATTCACAACATAAGAGAACATCTTAATAATAAGACTGATTAATAAATTTTGAAAGCCCATCAGCTGACAATTTACTAAAGAAGCTCATTGTTCCACCACCAGAGAGAATGTTTAATGTTTATTGTTTAATGTTTAAAAAAACAAGACTGCAGACAATTGTAACCCCAATAACAGTTGCACCTTTGAAGCAATGGATCTTGAAACATGTCCCTCAACAAATAAAAATGTAAGTAAGAACTGTTAAAAACTGATTACAAATAGTTCTTTAAATTAATCTGGATGTCACTGTGTTTAAATACCTCAAAGCATGCACAATTGGTGGATTTTCTTTAATGTATGTAGTTCAAATGATATACCTATAATATCTTCAAAGACTTCCTCTATGGAATCTTCACCTTTATGCTACTATCTTTTGGAACTGTCATTAAAATCTTCATTTATAGTTTGCTGGTGTATTGCATCAATAAGAGGAAGATCAGGTACATTTCTAACTGAATTATAAATATTATACATTGTGAAATGTATTTTATGCTTCCAGATTTATAATTTAACAATTTAAATGTTGTCTTCTAATTTCATTCTTAAAAGAGGATTTTACACCATTCTTAACTCTTACCAATATTCTACTCTTTTTTCTTTTGTGATATTAGGTTTATCCTGATTCTTGTACATTTGAAACATTTTGGTTGTTTAAGTTTGCCTCTTGGATTAAAAATATCAGCTTTCACTAGTTTTGGAAGGTTCTGAAAAATATTAGAGGGCAAGAGAGCCAATACTCAGTCAATGCTCAGCATTAGTAAATAACTACAAAATAGCATTTTTTGTGTTGCAAGTTTTTGTCTGCAGTTATACATAACTATAAAAAATTCACACAGAATGTAGACCACAAAGACAAATTATAGAATATACATGCCTTTTGTTACTCTTGCATATTGAAATATAGTATTTTAATAAAAATCATTACAGCAATTTCAAAGGAAACTAAAAACGAAAATTGAGATGTTTTCCATGTTTAGGAAAGCCTAGAGCCATATCCTGAACATCAAAAAATCAAATTTGGTATTAAATGCAATAAATAGTAGTTTGTGACGGAAATTCAATTTGGTCGGTTGGAAGGATAGAAATTTCTTTAGAATTTAAAGTGCTCTTTTTTTTGGTTAAAAGATTTCAAAGCAATCTTTTTTGCTGAAATGTCCACATATACTTTTTGGAGTGCTATATCTTACCTAGCATATGTGAGAGACAGAAAGCATAAAAGAATTGTCCCAGCTAATACAGGACATCTAATTACCTTACAGTAACAGATCTTGGTTATATTCTCATTTATAATGTAGTATTTTGCAAACTCCTACCTTTCTTGAGAAGTAAAGGAACAACATTATCAGTGGTAAAATGATCATTGCTATTAAAAACAGCTTCCAGTTGTAACTAAGGGCAAGAACAAGACTTGTTATGGAGACCAGTGCTGTGTAAAACATAATGCCCATTTTCTCTCCCAAGCCATCGTACAAACTGTTGATATTCCTGTAAGGAAGAAAGATGCTGTTAGTACTGTAATCTAATCAGTTACTTGGTGTGATTGCATCTGATTAGTTTTACTGTGATAGCTCTTTATTTTTGAAAGAGGAAAGCATATTTGAGGTTTTGTAAAGTAAGGCTCATATATATTATGTGTAAATTATTACCAGTATCCCCTATCATCTACCCTGCAATTATAATGAAGCATATTTTGATATATTTAATCAGGAATGAAACTGTAACTAATTAAGTAAACCTACTTTTCTATCTACGAGAAAGGTATGACCCATCTGAATGCTGCTTAAGCAAAATACCACAGAATTTACAGTGGAGTTTCTTCTGTCGGTGATACCGATACTCCAAAAATGGTGGAGCTGTTGCAAAGGTGCTTACGTGTTAGGTCAAGTATCTGCAAACATCAAAGTTTATATATTTGTGACAATTGTTCTTCTATGTCATATTATGCCTGGATCATTTGATTTTGTAATATCTGTCACACAGAAAGTGAATAAATACTTCCTTTGTGAATATTTTAAGCATATATTTGGGTATATAGGCTCACATATATATGAGTAATGCACTTGAACACGTAATGTCCTTACTGTAGATAAAATAATATACCATAAATGAGGAACCAAAACCACAGGCTAAACTTTTGTTTCTCTTTATAGTAATATAAAATATAATTTCATTGTCACTATTATTGTTATTGTTTATTTATTTATTTTTGTTGGAATAATCGGAAATTATAAGAGAACTAATAATCACCAGTCATGAGAATTAGAGAGCATGCAGAAGGTTGGTTATTAATGCTGTAAATAACAACAGGATGGCCACTCAACCCATAAATATATTGATATACTGATTTAATGTCAAAGAAAATAATATTATGTCATTCTTAAGCCAATGTGACATTCTTAAAACACCTTAGCATTAAAAACACACCTTAAAACATATTATAACCAAGACGTTTCTAATTGGTTGGGAAATCATCCTGGGAAAGTCATCGGGCAGTTTCAGGTGGTTAGTTTATTTTCAGTAGCATAAAAACAGCTGCCACTATTCACAATGCAACCAGTCGTTTTGCAAAAACTGGAATCTGGCCATTCAATCCCAATATTTTGCCATATCATCTCTTCTGTCCATCGACTGTAACTGAGAGATATCTTCCAAAAGGAGAAAATACTGAAAATGTAACTCAAAATAACTAAAGCAAACCAGCAAGCAGGAAACTGCTGTTGCAGCTGTGCCTCAAGTTTCAACTACATCACTTTGTGATAGTGCAATATCTTCTGAATCAGCACTGTTATATATCGGACCAATTGACGTACCTCAACTTCCTTCTAGGCCTCAAGTTAGGCCTGATTCTAACAAACCAAAACAAGAGAGTTCACAACTCCTAACCAACAGTCCATATATTATAGTAGTAAATGCCAACTCATCTGAAAAAAATGTTAGAATGCAGACTAAGAAGACTAGGCTAAGAAGAAACTTCGTTTTAGTAGAACCATTGGAGATGAGGAAGATATGAACTTTTTCTAATGATGAAGATGATGATATTCCTTGTCTCCAAAATAAAAGAGACATGGTTCAGGTGTGTAAGTGTTCAATATGGGGTCACAGTAAATACACTGAGGTTTCACAAGGGACAAAGATATTTACATGTGAACACTTGCAAATGAAAGATGAGTAACTATAGAACACTGTGTCATTTTGCCCAACCACTTTCACTGTATGACTGTGTAATGATGATGCAAGATACAATACTATTTTCTTTCATAAATGACTGTATGCTAAAGGTTTTCAACATTCACATACAAAAAATGAAGGTTATAGTACAAAAAATATAGCCACAGAATAATTTTTTCCTTAGTATGTTATTTTAGGTCACTTTTACCTACACTAGGCCAGAAGTAAGATTCAGTCAGATTTTATTCACCATTTGCAAACAATTTTACAAGACTTCATCAGAAATACATTAAACATAAATAAGAACTGTACAATAATTTACATACATTAGTACTATAAATCTTTTATATTGCATGACTGACTACTACTGACATGTGATATTTTATACTCTTCAATTGAATAGAAGGCATCTTTTAACAGGTATGTGTTAATTGCCTCAATTTTCTTCATCTCTGAATTTATTTCCTTGATGAAGTGAGGTAAATGATTGTATAAATCTTTTGCATTGTTTTCAATACACTTCTTACCTAGCATTCCTCTTAGTCTGTTTCTAAAATAGTTCAGTTTTGTTCTTGTGTTATGCCTGTGAATACTAGTATTCTTTTCCTCTTTGTGCATTCTTACTATATACTTGAGAGATTCATATATATAAGCAGGGTAGTGTAAGTATTCCGAGATTTTTAAAACTACTTTTGCATGGAATTTTTTTTAATTAATCTTATTGCTCGTTTCTGTAACCTAAATATTCTTAGCCTCTGTTTCTTTCCTGCTGCTCCCCATAAGATAATGCCATAATTTAGATGAGAGTGTATAAAAGCATAATATACTTTCAGGGCACTACTCTCATCCATGATTTGCATTACTTGCTTTAACACATATATGCCCTTACTTATTTTGTTGCAAATTTTTTCAATATGTTTACTCCAGTTTAAATTACTATCAATACTAGTCCTGAAAAGTTGTTTGCATTACTTGTTGAATTTGTTCATTTTGGATTAATAAAATTATGTTTGTCTGCATTTTATTATTTACTCCAATTTGCATCCATTCTGTTTTATTTGTGTTTAGTAACATTTCTAGCTCTGATAAATATATTCTAACTACCTCTAATAACCTGTTTGCTTTATTTTGGACGTCTGCTGCTGTTTTTCCTGTTACCACTATGGTAGTATCATCCACATACTCAATAGCTAATCCTACTGTATCCTGTATTTTTTTGAACAATTTATGTACAGTAAAAATAGATATGGCCCCAATTTAGACCCCTGCGGGACTCCACGTGTTATAGGTTTAAACATTGATTTAATGTTTTTCAAGTTTCCTTCTATGTTATATATTATCTTTACGCATTGCTATCTGTTGTGGAGGTATAAACTTATCCATTCTAATGGCGTGCCTCTTATCCCATAGTTTTCTAATTTTGAGATCAGATTTTTAATGTTAACACAATTGAAAGCTTTGGAAAGGTCAAGAAAGATTTCTACCACTGTCTCCTTTAGGATTATAAATATATTACACATTTGCTCATTTTAAAAAATGAAAAATTCAAAAGAGGATCATAATTGATTGCATCTAGGAGTAAATGTTACCAAAATAAATTGCTTTGCAGGGGTAAACTTATTGATCTGTAGGTTTAGGACTCCAAGAAAATGAACGCAATAGGTAATGCCAACATATTTAGAAATTAGTCAGATACAATGGATTCAAAATGCATATTGTATATAATCTAATACAAAATACAAAAATCTGATATATTGCAATCATATTACTTTCTCTACTCATTCTTCTATAAACTATTTTTACGAGCACCTATTGTTTCATCTACTTCATTTTAACTGAAATAAACATTTGTAGAATTGGCTTATTACATGTTTCCTTGTAGGCACAAGGAAAATAAAGTACAGTAAGCTTAAGTCCGCCTCCCGCTCACACATGTGCAGACATCAAATTAAATCTCAAATCAGATTAACCATTATCAGAATAAACAGAAGACATATCTTATCAAAACAATGCTGGAAATGCTATCCATATACTTCAATATATCTGCGGCATCTTGTGAGGAACTTTCTATTCACACACTTTAGTTCAGCTGCGGAAATAATGTTAATTTCTGTCCTCATATTTTGTTCTAATTCTTCTGTGTGGGGATTAATTTTGTATACTTTACTTTTCAACTGCTCCATAAATAAAAATTATTTACTGTAAGATCAGGGGACCAAGGAGGCCATAAACCCTTATTAATGATTCTACCCTCAAAATTTTCCAGAATATACTGTAATAGCTCATCACCTGTATGAGAAGTGTCAGAGTCCTAATGGAAATATGCAGACTGACATTCAATATCCATCAGCTGTTCTAAACTGGTGCTGGTGTATTATTTCTGAATCTTTCTGGATTTATAGAATAGAATCTTTATTGTCACATAACGATTACATTGTGAGCATAAGCTGATAATCTGGTGAATCGTCAGGTTATATATAAAACAAGAAATTAACATAAAAGAGAAAACTAATTTTAATGTGTAGATTGTATACAAGGTATTATTTATGCAATATAAATTGTGAGTAATTATAATATTGTGTCATCCATGATTTCTTGTATGGAGTAATATGTCTTATCTAATAACATTTCTTTTATACTTTTACTGAACAATTTTGAAGCCTTTATTTCTTTGAATCTTTGAGGCAACTATATATACAGAAGGCATTGTTAAGATATTTAATTTTTTAAATAATGGTTTGCAATATTATACCATAGGGCAAGATGGAATGAAAATAACTAATAAACAGTTTTTTTGTTAAATATTAAAAGCAGAAGCATTATTAACAGTGAAGTATTCTTCATTTTTGAGTTTGATTTATGAGTCACTATGCTTACACTCAACTTCACTTACTAGTTGTATAATTGAAACATATTCAAGATCATTCAATCTCATCCACAGCTGTTTGGTGACAAAACTTAGTAAACTTAAACTTAGTAAGTGAAATTGAGAGTAAACATAGTGACTCATAAATCAAATTCAAAAATTTTTTGGGTTTCTATATTCATTATATGTGTCAGGCACAACATATTATAGCAGACCGAATTCAGTTTCTTGGTTATATGTTCAATATGGATATTCCATTTTAAATATTGATCAATGTTTATTCCTAATATCTTACTATAACCTTTGAGTACACACATTGGTCCTATTATTCTGTACCCACTTATTGTGCATTACACCCCAAATATTTAAGTATGCAAGGCAGTTTCATGAATGAAATTAGAATTGTCTGAAGCATAATATTGGTTGTTACTGTGATGGCACATGACCATGTAAATGAAACCATGCTTCGTCACTGAACATGAATCAATTGTTCCATCACTAACCTTCTTCAAAATTCGGGATGGAAATTTACCTGACTCTGATAATCACTGGTAGCAATGCTGGTAGTAACATGGTGGAATCTTGTTTTAAAATTATTGTTGCTTTCCTTGCTAAAGCTTTTAAAATATTAATTCTTGTATAAGGGGCCTAAGAGATTTTCGAGGTCACTATGCTAATCATCTCCAATTTCATGTAATTTCTGCAACATAAGCAGTTACCAGTTTACTTTTTTTTTTCTTATCATCAATAGATTCTGTCTCTCTAAATTTATTCACAAGCAAACAAACAGCCTCTCTGCTCAGAACACACGTACCAAGAAATTTAGTTTCAATTTCCTTATGACTTCCCACAAGAAGCACATAAGTGTTGTACATAAACACTCTGTTTTGTTGCATATTGCGATCAAAGCATTTTGAAAACATTTCAAGCAAAACTAAACACGTCTAATGCTATGTGTGTTTGGCGGAATTTAGTAACAGTGATGTCCAAATTAATTGAAAAAACTAAAAACAAATAGTTTTTTCAACTTCTGATGTTATTCATGTTTGAGCTGGACCAGAAAGAAGTAAGATTCATGCACCTGTGACAGTTAAACTGATGCAGAATGCATGTGTAGGAAACTGCAGTAAACGTTACATAGGGCCAAGTTTTGCAGCATGCATACTGTATATGCAATATTTTACATGCATACTGTATATGCAATATTTTAGTAAAAGCTGTTAGTCATTTTTGTAAACAAAAAGTATCATTTTTCATGCAAATGTTAGTTTGGAGTGAGGGCCTTTCTTAAAAAACTTTGTGTTACATCTTTGGAAGATCCCAAACTTCAATAAAAAACTTGGTACTTCATAGATAGAGTCAACATGAAAAATTCAATGCCATGGCCGGGATTTGAACTGTCGCTCTAACCCATTGAGCTACCATGGCCAACTTGCCGTCATGACATTGAATTCTCCATTTGACTCGTATTTCCCTGGTAGACCACTAGGAGCCTTTGCATCCGAGATACACCATTTGTTGTGACTTACTATCGTAAGTACTTAGGTCCCAGGCTTCATCATTTAACTCTTATTATTTTAGTTAATTGATGGAAATTAATCATTTCTTCACACTAGCCATATATAGGCTAAGGTTTTTCATAGATAGAGTCAACATGAAAAATTCAATGCCATGGCCTGGATTTGAGCCACAGATCTCCTGGTTTCCGTCCAGTTGCTCTAACCCATTGGGCTACCACGGCCAACTTGCAACTGGACGGAAACCAGGAGATCCATGGTTCAAATCCCGACCATGGCATTTAATTTTTCATATTGACACTATGAAAAACCTTAGCCTATATATGGCTAGTGTGAAGAAGTAATTAATTTCCATCAATTAACTAAAATAAACTTGGTATTGTTTACCTATTTTTTTAGTTGTATGATTCACACATATACAGAGCCTTATGTAAAAACTTTTTTGGATTCAGGCAACCCCAAAACATGAATTTGACAAATTAGTGGAATCCAATCCTAACCACTGTACAATGTTAGAGAAAGTTAAAATCTCTCTTCTCATGTCGGTCTGATAGGCATTGGCCTAACAACCCAAGGCCACAATTTCACTGCTGGCCCAGACTGATAGATTTTAAGTGTGCTTAAAAGCAACAACCTTAGTTGTAGATTTACTGTCATGTAAAAGAACTGAGAGATGTAATTCCTATACGTTGGCAGTGCTGATGTGATCCTGGCAAATAATAGCATCCTAAATAAATAAAAACGTATTTAAAACATATCCTCTCATGGTGATCCATTAAGAAATAAAACTGGAAATACTGAAATCCAAGTTAGGTATATTAGGCACTTATTTTGATGTAAGATAAAGGGTAAGACTTTGTAACATGTAGAAAATTTAAACAAATGCTATATAGTACAGATATTATGTTTTACATCCTACATCAGGGAGAGGTATGAGTTAATATATGATAACTTACTTTATAAGATTATGGCTTATATGCTGAGGGTGCTGCAGATCAAACCAAGTAATATGGCTGTATAACATTGCTTTAAAGTATGCTTGTCCATATCTTTGAGCCTGAAACGTACCAATATTCACTATTAATAAAATTACTGTGCTTAGTTTATTCTACAACAGGGGTAACTTTTAAGATATACTTTCCTATTTAGAACAATATAAATTGCATAATACAAGGTTATCCATATAACATTGAATGCTCTTGAGTTACCGAGGTACATCACCCTAACCAAGATTTAAACATTGAATGTGTGGCAGAAGACAGCTAGACAATCACCAATATTAGTTATTAATTTTTAGATGAGTCGTGTTTATTACACATCTGCTTCACTTTCGTACCTATTTTGAGGACATGTTTCGGAAATCATCGTTTGCATCTTCTGCTCTTATACGCATAAGAGCAGAAGATGCAAATGATGATTTGCGAAACATGTCCTCAAAATAGGTACGAAAGTGAAGCAGATGTGTAATAAATACGACTCATCTAAAAATTAATAATTATTTCGCTTCACTGTGGTGTTGCAATACAGTTAAATCTCGACCAATATTAGTATTGATCGAGATTTAACTTTATTGGAACACCACAGTGAAGCAAAAAATTATTAATTTTTAGATGAGTCGTATTTATTACACATCTGCTTCACTTTCGTACCTATTTTGAGAACATGTTTCGCAAATCATCGTTTGCATCTTCGGCTCTTATGCGACTAAAGCTTGATCCAGCGGTATGGGTAATTCTAGGGTTGCTGCTGCCATCTGTTGATTTAGTGATGAACTTAAATGTGGGATTCTCTTCTGGCGGGATTTCAAAGTTCATTAGTTGGTTTTTATGTTTTTCTATGTATATCTTCTCCCATATGACGAGTTTACTATGTTTTTGTACGTATTTTAGTAATTCTGTGCTATCTTCAATTTCATGATTTTCAGACCAGAAATTAGCTGCTATTGCGGACTTTTCAATATTTTTGTATCTTAAGTGCCTGAAGTGTTCTTTCTTTCTAGTGCCTATGTTTCTTTTTGTCCTCCCTATGTAAATTTTTTCACAGTCTTTACACTTAATCTTGTAAATGCCTGACTTTTCCTCTGGTTTTATCTTATCAGTATTATTACTGTGAAGTAGGTTTTTAATGTTGTAATTGTTTTTTGGTGCCAATGTTATATTGTATTTCTTGAATATTTTTTGGAACTTTTTTGTGGCCCAGGGGTGGTAAGTAAATTTAGCAAATCTAGTTTCTTGTTTTATTGGTGTGAGAGCTGTGATCTGTTTTAATTTCTTTTGAAGTTTGAATGATTTTAGTTTTTTATCTACAAGGTTTTTTCCATATCCATTTTTAATTGCAGTTTTTAAGATTCGATGGCATTCGTTTTGATACTCTTGCTGGCTGAGAGGTAGATTTACTAATCTGTGTGTGAGACTGTTGATGGTTGCATGTTTGTGTGGAATTGGGTTGAAACTATTTGCTTTGATGTAATTATCTGTGTGTGTTGCTTTTCTATGGATGCCAAATTCTAGTTTTTCATTGCTTTTTTTGATTTTAAGGTCTAAAAAAGGTAGAGTACAGTCCTCTTCAGTTTCCACTGTGAATTGTGTGCTGGGTTCTTGCAGGTTGAGTAGTTTCAAAGCATCATCTATTTGTTTGTAGGGCACTATTGCAAAGATGTCGTCTACCTATCTGTACCATGTTTTAAACATATGAGGGAAGGCTTTAGTTATATGTGTTTCGAAAAAGCTCATGTATAGATTGGCCAAAAATGGTGATAGCGGGCTTCCCATAGCTAGTCCTGAAATTTGTTTATAATATTTTCCATCGAAGACAAAATAATTTTGATGTATACATATTTCAGTCATTGCCAAATATTCTTCAATTGCATTGGCATCTAGGTTTATAGAATTTAGCCATTTTTTCAGTTGAATCAAAAGTTTGTCTAATGGAATGCTAGGGAAGAGGGAGCGGACATCAAAGGATACTAAAGTGTAATGAGGTTTTAGTTTAAGATTTTGAATTTTTTCTACCAGGTCTAAAGAGTTTTTTATGCTCAGAGTATGGAATTGTGGATAGGACTGAAATAGGACAGGACAGGAAATAGATTCTAATCCACTCAACCGATGCATAAAAGATGTACAAAAAACCATCATTAATAGTAAAATTTTAACAACTACAGAACAAAAAACTATCAAACCGGACAACCCTACCCTTGCAAGACTATATGGTTTGCCTAAAATACACAAACCCAACATACCCATGAGACCCATTGTAAATAATATAAACACTCCTACTTACCTTCTGGCAAAATGGCTGTCCAAAAAATTTCAGTCCTTTCCACAATTCCATACTCTGAGCATAAAAAATCTTTAGACCTGGTAGAAAAAATTCAAAATCTTAAACTAAAACCTCATGACACTTTAGTGTCCTTTAATGTCCGTTCCCTCTTCCCTAGCATTCCATTAGCCAAACTTTTGATTCAACTGAAAAAATGGCTAAATTCTATAAACCTAGATGCCAATGCAATTGAAGAATATTTGGCAATGACTGAAATATGTATACATCAAAATTATTTTGTCTTCGATGGAAAATATTATAAACAAATTTCAGGACTAGCTATGGGAAGCCCGCTATCACCATTTTTGGCCAATCTATACATGAGCTTTCTCGAAACACATATATCTAAAGCCTTCCCTCATATGTTTAAAACATGGTACAGATACGTAGACGACATCTTTGCAATAGTACCCTACAAACAAATAGATGATGCTTTGAAACTACTCAACCTGCAAGAACCCAGCATACAATTCATAGTGGAAACTGAAGAGGACTGTACTCTACCTTTTTTAGACCTTAAAATCAAAAAAGGCATGAAAAACTAGAATTTGGCATCCATAGAAAAGCAACACACACAGATAATTACATCAAAGCAAATAGTTTCAACCCAATTCCACACAAACATGCAACCATCAACAGTCTGACACACAGATTAGTAAATCTACCTCTCAGCCAGCAAGAATGTAAATGTGGATGGGGTTAAGTTGAGGTCTCTAAGTGGAATAAATGTGCAGCAAATGTGTGGTAAACTCAATGATCCCAGCATCACTGGAAGACCAGAAGATACCGAAGTGGTTGTGCTACATGTTGGTACAAACAATCTAAAAAACTCGCCGAATGCCGAAGAGATTCTGGGTAACATGTACAATCTTATACGTGCGACCAAGAAGAAGTTTTCAAATGCAAAACTAGTAGTGAACAGTATAGTGAGAAGGCGTGACTTAGGTGATAGGTATGTAAATAGTGTTAATGAAAATATTAGATGGGCATGCCATGCTCTAAGAGCTATTTATGTGGACCTAGACAAGAAGCTGGACTACTCGTGCCTTGGCAAGGATGGTCTACATCTAAACAGAAAAGGGTCGTTTACACTGAGTGAAGCTATAAAAGATGTAATAGGTGTAGTATGTAAAAGTCGGGAAAATTAGAAACGTATGAAGAAGGTGAAAAGCATGTAGGCTTTGATAGCAATCCTCCTGAGAAAACAAATACTGGTGTAAATACTAGCTGTAAAATTAGTAAAAATGGTAAATTAAACCTATCAATCTTCCACCAAAACATCCAAAGCTTAAGGAACAAAAAGTGTAATATTGAAGTACTATTAACATCTGCTTTAAAAAACTCTACAGCAATTTGTTTAACGGAACATTGGTTGGGAGAAGATGAAACTGAGTATTTTAATATACCTAACTATGTGCTAGCATCTTCCTTCTGTAGGTCAAACAAGAAAAATGGTGGATCATGTATATATGTAAATGAATCAGTTAAATTTAGGGAGATTGTTATGTTTAAATACTTAAACCAGGAGGAACACTTTGAAGCCAGCATGTGTGAACTATTAAACAGCAAACTAATTCTTATTTGTGTGTACCGAAATCCCACAAGCAATACCAAAATTTTCCTTCAAAATTTAGAAATCATTTTAGACTTCTTTAAAAAGACAAAAAAATCTGTAATTATAGTAGGGGACCTGAATATAAACTATTTAACAGAAAACGCAAATAAAAAGCAGCTGCAAAATGTCTTTAATATGTATGGAATGGAAAACATAGTTAAATTACCAACCCGTGTCTCGAATTCGTCTTATTCTGCGATTGACCAAGTAGTGCTGAATATAAATAAGTGGAAATATGAAATTCAGATTTTTGACACAGCCCTGTCAGATCATTACGCACAAATGTTAAAATTAGTTGTCCCAGTAGATCAGCATAACCCAAAACAGAATGCAAAAAAAATATTTTAAAAAGGTTAGACTTGCTAATGATGACAATCTAAGCTATCTAAATTTTCTATTAAGTAAAGAATCTTGGGAAAGTGTGTACACTGAGCCAAATCTAAACGATGCCATGAATGCATTTTTGGACACATTTGATTTTCACTTTGTAACAGCCATACCAATAGTTAAAGTAGCAATGAACAAGCTGGGTAATAAGTGGATCACAACAGGAATCCGCAAATCTGGTGATAGATTAAAATTCTTGAGCAAATTCATGAAGGAAAACAAGACTACACCGGATTTTAAGGCCTATTATGTAAAATATCGAAATATATATAATAAAGTTATAAGAGCAGCCAAAAAGTTACATAACGATGAAACAATAAAAAAAGCAGTTAATAAAACTAAATCCATATGGCAAGTAATTAAGCACGAAATAAAAAATGGACCCAAATTGAAAGAAAATTACCATCTAGAAATTAATGGCCAAAAAGTAAGTGATCCTAAACAAATTTCGGAATTATTCAACCAGTTTTATTCAACTGTAGCGGAGAAACTGTTAAATACTCATTCTCTAGGAAAGAAGGAAAGATTAAGTGTAAAGAAAAATGAACATAGCATGTTTTTAATTCCAGTAACAGTTGAGGAAGTTAAAGATGTTATAAAAAAATTGAAGAATAAGAAATCAGTAGGAATAGACGGTTACTCTAACTGCGTCATAAAGCATTGCTCCTTATTCCTAATTGAACCACTGACGTACTTGATAAATCTTTCACTTTCAAGTGGGACGTTCCCCAACAGATTAAAAAAAGGTAAAGTGAAACCCATCTTTAAAAAAGGTAACAAAGGGGAGGTAGGAAATTACAGGCCAATTTCCATAATTTCAACTTTTGCAAAGATCTTCAAACAAATAATGTATAAAAGAGTAACAAGCTTTTTGGAAAAATTTAAAGTAATTAATGACAATCAAAATGGTTTTCGAAAAAATAAATCAACAAGTTCTGCACTGATGAATTTCATTGAACAAGTGTATGAAACACTAGATAGTAAACAACTAGGGATAGGCATTTTTTTAGATCTTACAAAGGCGTTTGACCTGGTTGATCACAAACTTTTATTAGAAAAATTATCCTCATATGGCATAAGGGGGTTAGCTTTAGATTGGTTCAGATCTTATCTGGAGAATAGAGAGCAATCGGTGGAAATAGAGTATTTTGATAGCGAAACGAGTGAAGTTAAAACTCAGATTTCAAGTAGCACTATAATGAAATATGGGGTCCCTCAAGGTTCGGTGCTTGGACCTCTTTTATTTATAGTGTACATTAATGATTTGGCAGATAATGTAGAAAACAGAACCAATATAAATGTTACACTTTTTGCAGATGATACAAATATTTTTATCAAAGGGGTGAATAAGGAAGGGGCAGATGTACATATTGAAAATAATCTAAAATATATTCAAAAATGGTTTAGTGCCAATATGTTAATATTGAGTAAGGAGAAAACAGCAGCCCTAAGCTTCTATAATAAAATGAGTGGAAGTCAATTGTGTCCAAAATTAATGCTGGGACAAGACTAAATACATTACATACAAACTATCAAATTTCTGGTACTAATACTAGATGAAAATTTAAATTGGGAAACTCACATAGAGGCATTGACGAAAAAGCTTAGTAAAATGTGTTTCTTAATGAGGGCGATTACAGGCATGTCAAGCTTGAAAGTTCGGAGAATAGTGTACTTTTCATATATACACAGTTTGTTGGCATATGGTATAATTTTTTGGGGAAATTCTAAAGACAGTATAAAAGTATTCAGATACCAAAAGAAAATAATTAGAATCATAGCAGATGTCTCAAACACAACTAGTTGTAAGCCATACTTCAGTAAATTAGGTATCTTACCACTGCCAAGTATATACATATATGAAACTCTTGTACATATGAAAGCAAGCCTAAGTTTATTCAAAACAAGTTCTGAAATTCATATACACAACACTAGAACAAAGAATAATTTATTTGTGAAGTCACACAAAACAAAGATGTATGAAAATAGTTTCACATATGCTGGCTTACATCTTTACAATAAGCTACCTGAATCTATAAAAAAGATTGAATCACAACATCAATTTAAGAAATTGTTATTAAACTTCCTCAGAGCCAATAGCTTCTACAGCGTGGATGAATTTTTAAATTTGTAAATATTTAGTTAGCTACCTTAATTATAAATATTGTACTTAGTTTTTAGTTCTTAGTTTTTAATTTGGCGTGTCCTATAACATGTACATGTTTTAATGGATGAATTAATAAATCAAATCAAATCAAATCAAAATGAATACCATCGAATCTTAAAAACTGCAATTAAAAATGGATATGGAAAAAACCTTGTAGATAAAAAACTAAAATCATTCAAACTTCAAAAGAGATTAAAACAGATCACAGCTCTCACACCAATAAAACAAGAAATTAGATTTGCTAAATTTACTTACCACCCCTGGGCCACAAAAAAGTTCCAAAAAATA
Source organism: Mantis religiosa (assembly GCA_030765055.1). NCBI lineage: Eukaryota > Metazoa > Arthropoda > Insecta > Mantodea > Mantidae > Mantis > Mantis religiosa. Next base: position 71,712,646 of record CM060949.1, on the reverse strand, counting down.
TTCAAGAAATACAATATAACATTGGCACCAAAAAACAATTACAACATTAAAAACCTACTTCACAGTAATAATACTGATAAGATAAAACCAGAGGAAAAGTCAGGCATTTACAAGATTAAGTGTAAAGACTGTGAAAAAATTTACATAGGGAGGACAAAAAGAAACATAGGCACTGGAAAGAAAGAACACTTCAGGCACTTAAGATACAAAAAATATTGAAAAGTCCGCAATAGCAGCTCATTTCTGGTCTGAAAATCATGAAATTGAAGATAGCACAGAATTACTAAAATACGTACAAAAACATAGTGAACTCGTTATATGGGAGAAGATATACATAGAAAAACATAAAAACCAACTAATGAACTTTGAAATCCCGCCAGAAGAGAATCCCACATTTAAGTTCATCACTAAATCAACAGATGGCAGCAGCAACCCCAGAATTACGCACACCGCTGGATCAAGCTTTAGTCGCATAAGAGCCGAAGATGCAAACGATGATTTGCGAAACATGTCCTCAAAATAGGTACGAAAGTGAAGCAGATGTGTAATAAATACGACTCATCTAAAAATTAATAATTAGTATTGATGTTTATACTCCTACCATCCTATGTTGGAGGATGCAAATTACAACAACAATAACAAAACTCCTACCATCCATTATTGCTTTGCAGCTATTATTTTCCATTAGCAAATACATTTCAGTCTCTAATTTTGCAACTGAAAATGAACATGCATCTTTAAATTAGCAGTATATTTTCCTTTTCTTAAGAAGAAGAATTTTGGGTAACTTTAAGCTCTCTGGACCCCAAGCTCATTTAAGAATCATTTCACATAGCTACTGCTTTCACTATCTAATATGTCCAGCGGTGGCGGTGGCGGTGGCGGTGGCGGTGGCGGTGGCGGTGGCGGTGGTGGTGGTGGTGGTGATGGTGGTGGTGGTGGTGGTGGTGGTGGTGGTGGTGGTGGTGGTGGTGGTGGTGGTGGTGGTGGTGGTGGTGGTGGTGGTGGTGGTGGTGGTGGTGGTGGTGGTGGTGGTGGTGGTGGTGGTGGTGGTGGTGGTGGTGGTGGTGGTGGTGGTGGTGGTGGTGGTGGTGGTGGTGGTGGTGGTGGTGGTGGTGGTGGTGGTGGTGGTGGTGGTGGTGGTGGTGGTGGTGGTGGTGGTGGTGGTGGTGGTGGTGGTGGTGGTGGTGGTGGTGGTGGTGGTGGTGGTGGTGGTGGTGGTGGTGGTGGTGGTGGTGGTGGTTTTTTCAGTAGGGGAAAATTCTTCATTCCTTTCCACTTTGGAAAGGTTGGATACTGACAGACTTGCTTTCTGGAGCAGCACCTCTGGGCTCTACAGGCCGTCAGGGGGCTTGGGATTTGTGAACAGGCCTGACCAACATTGAGTGCATTCAATCTTGAATATGGACCCCATCTATGTTCATGGACATTGTTTCCCAAATCTGCTTGTCAATCATCCTTCCAGCACTATCTGTGCAGTTCTCTGCCCTTTTCAAGGGCCCCTACATGAAATGTGTTTTCTATTACTACTCTGAAATATATTCCAGTAAGTTCCATAAAAAGAAAGTGAAGGTAGAGTAATAAAAGTCTGAATTTGCACATGTAAATGCCAAAGAGATATCTAAATATTTCTGCCCTTCCCCCCCCCCCTCAAAAAAAATGAATAAAAGAACAGTCTAGCTATGGTAATGGATAAATTTGTATTTTAAACCTCCCTATATATAGTAGGTTCTTGCCTATCTATTATGATTTCCTGTACATTAGTCATGTTGCCTAATGCTTGCCTGCCAACCCATCCACCAACACCCACCTTTCTGACTCCCTAACTTGTACAAAAATAATGTATTTTCACTGGTTGTGATAAATTCTCATGAGAAAACAATACTTCCTTTGGAAAGAGTCAAGATAGATAGAGTCAAACTGAAAAATTCAATGCCATAGCCAGGATTTGAACCATGGATCTTCTGATTTCCATACAGCCGCTCTAACCACCAACATATCCGTGGTTCAAATCCTGGCTATGGTATTGAATTTTTCAGTTTGACTCTATCTTTCCATACTTCAACCTACATACGGTCAGTGTGAAAGAAAAATTAATTTCCAATACTTCCTCTACTTGCAATAGCTAAGTAGTAGAAAAATTAAAACACGAAAGACTATCATTAACCTTTGAATGAATAGAGCCAGACTGAAAAATTTTATGCCATAGCCAGGATTTGAACCATGGATCTTCCACTGTCCATGTGGTTGCTCTAAATCACTGAGCTACTATGGCCAACATGCCGATATGACATTAAATTCTCGAACTGACTCTAATAACTTATACTCTTATTATGATTATTTCTATCATTAACCTGTTTATTACATATTTATTATATAATAGTATAACTGTTTACATACCTGTTTTATGGCAAAATAATTAAGTGTTGTTACAAACAGGATTCCAAATATTATTTGCAATGCTCCAATCATAAACATGAAATTTGCAAAATTCACAATTGCCTCTTGCAAATTTGGTACATCATTATAGTTGGTTGAATTAGCTTCATAAAACCTGAATGCAAATTATAATCAGAAATGTATGTAAATTAAAGTTGCTGTGCACTGGTTTTACAAAATAACAGCACCATGAAATATTTTGACCAATTTCAGTATATTGGTGAGTTTTATACTGTGTAGTAGTAGTAGTAGTAGTGGTAGTGGTAGTGGTAGTGGTAGTGGTAGTGATGGTGGTAGTAGTAGAAGTAGTAGTAGTAGTAGTAGTAGTAATAGTAGTAGTAGTAGTAGTAGTAGTAGTAGTAGTAGTAGTAGTAGTAGTAGTAGTAGTAGTAGTAGTAGTAGTAGTAGTAGTAGTAGTAGTAGTAGTAGTAGTAGTAGTAGTAGTAGTAGTAGTAGTAGTAGTAGTAGTAGTAGTAGTAGTAGTAGTAGTAGTAGTAGTAGTAGTAGTAGTAGTAGTAGTAGTAGTAGTAGTAGTAGTAGTAGTAGTAGTAGTAGTAGTAGTAGTAGTAGTAGTAGTAGTAGTAGTAGTAGTAGTAGTAGTAGTAGTAGTAGTTGTAGTAGTAGTATTGATTCATCCTTTTTATCATAGTACATGATATAGGATATGTCAAGTACTTATAACTGAAAATTATACAGTAAACATATACATAACACAAGTTTAGAAATGAAAATTCAGAAACTGTATGTACAATATAATAATAATTTATCTGTAGTTGACATTCAAAAAAATTCACCCATACTATAAAAACAATGTTCTAACAGGAACTTTTTCACAAAGCATTTAAATTTAAGAAGTGTTTAGGTGTTCAGGTAGGCCGTTATAAAGGCAAAGTCAAGTACATATTAAGCTTTTACCAAACAAACTGGTGTTATGGGGGATTATACTTATTTGCTCTTTTCTTCAAGTATCATGATTATGTATTTGTGTATTAGTGGAGTACAAATAAATATTTAATTTAACAAGGATTACTATTTCTTGGATATACAAGCAAGGTAGAGGCCATAAGCTAAATACTCATGTACATACTTCAGAATGTGACAATGTCTAATGCTTGTAACTCACAAGTTTACAGACAATAAAGATTATTATTATTATTATTATTATTATTATTATTATTATTATTATTATTATTATTATTATTATTATTATTATTATTATTATTATTATTATTATTATTATTATTATTATTATTATTATTATTATTATTATTATTATTATTATTATTATTATTATTATTATTATTATTATTATTATTATTATTATTATTATTATTATTATTATTATTATTATTATTATTATTATTATTATTATTATTATTATTATTATTATTATTATTATTATTATTATTATTATTATTATTATTATTATTATTATTATTATTATTATTATTATTATTATTATTATTATTATTATTATTATTATTATTATTATTATTATTATTATTATTATTATTATTATTATTATTATTATTATTATTATTATTATTATTATTATTATTATTATTATTATTATTATTATTATTATTATTATTATTATTATTATTATTATTATTATTATTATTATTATTATTATTATTATTATTATTATTATTATTATTATTATTATTATTATTATTATTATTATTATTATTATTATTATTATTATTATTATTATTATTATTATTATTATTATTATTATTATTATTATTATTATTATTATTATTATTATTATTATTATTATTATTATTATTATTATTATTATTATTATTATTATTATTATTATTATTATTATTATTATTATTATTATTATTATTATTATTATTATTATTATTATTATTATTATTATTATTATTATTATTATTATTATTATTATTATTATTATTATTATTATTATTATTATTATTATTATTATTATTATTATTATTATTATTATTATTATTATTATTATTATTATTATTATTATAGTACTGTCCTCCACAGGAGAGATAGTCTCCAACGTCTGAAATGCAGGAGGGTTGGCGAAGGTTCCCACGCCCTCTCTGGACAGGTTTATGACACCCCATGTCAGTACAGTTACAGACCATTCAAAAACATTCTGACGGCTTCTACTTTTGTGAATGAATCTTCTCGGTTTTAACATACACAGTGAATAGGGCGCATGTTCTTTTAACGGTCTGCTCCTTGTGTAGCAAGCGTTCTATGCCACACACATGTGCTGTCCTTGTCCCACTGTGTAAGGCAGCACTGACCTTCCAGGGACCTTCTTTGCGTTGCTGGACAGTATTATACCATAAGAAATGATACAGTGAATTGCTGCTTTTACTATATGTGTCAAAGCAGTGTTAAGGAATGATGTTACTAACATAAAAAAATCTAGGTTGCACTCACATGTCTTTCTCTACTCTTGTACACATTATATTGTAAACATCTATTCCTCTATCTAGTTTATGTTGAAATAAACATTGACAGAAATTACCTTATTGCTAATTTTCTTGTAGGTGATGGCAACAGTATCGGTTTTAGGTAATAAAATCTTTTAAAAGTGTAGCTGTTCACTATGTTACAGCTTTCAAGCTGTCAAATGTCATTCAGAATGACCTCTAAGAAAATTCTCAGAAAATTCAAGATATATATCTTAAATATATGGTATTTTAATCAAAAACATTAGAGCCATTTTGAGAAAATCAAGGAAAATGTCATGTAAAGAGTAGTCTGGAGTGGAGAAATGTTTGTGAAAATTCTTGGAAGATGCTGAACCTAAATATCATGAAATAAATCCAGAACTTAAACTATTAAAACAATTAAATAGTCTGAGAGATTTAATGCTTTGAGTTAAGATATTTATTTAAAAAAATAGAAATAGCATAATGAATTTTGAAATACTGACAACCAAAATAATAATGATAATGATAATAATAATAATAATAATAATAATAATAATAATAATAATAATAATAATAATAATAATAATAATAATAATAATAATAATAATAATAATAATAATAATAATAATAATAATAATAATAATAATAATAATAATAATAATAATAATAATAATAATAATAATAATAATAATAATAATAATAATAATAATAATAATAATAATAATAATAATAATAATAATAATAATAATAATAATAATAATAATAATAATAATAATAATAATAATAATAATAATAATAATAATAATAATAATAATAATAATAATAATAATAATAATAATAATAATAATAATAATAATAATAATAATAATAATAATAATAATAATAATAATAATAATAATAATAATAATAATAATAATAATAATAATAATAATAATAATAATAATAATAATAATAATAATAATAATAATAATAATAATAATAATAATAATAATAATAATAATAATAATAATAATAATAATAATAATAATAATAATAATAATAATAATAATAATAATAATAATAATAATAATAATAATAATAATAATAATAATAATAATAATAATAATAATAATAATAATAATAATAATAATAATAATAATAATAATAATAATAATAATAATAATAATAATAATAATAATAATAATAATAATAATAATAATAATAATAATAATAATAATAATAATAATAATAATAATAATAATAATAATAATAATAATAATAATAATAATAATAATAATAATAATAATAATAATAATAATAATAATAATAATAATAATAATAATAATAATAATAATAATAATAATAATAATAATAATAATAATAATAATAATAATAATAATAATAATAATAATAATAATAATAATAATAATAATAATAATAATAATAATAATAATAATAACAAACCATGGCGTGACAGCCCATAGAAGACTAGGGCCTGCCAACCTCACTGCTAGCCTCATGCCAAAATATGCAAGGTAAAGGTGGGCGATCATCTAACCGATACAGGGAGGAGATGTACTCAGCATCTTGACACTCCCAACTGGAAAGTTGGCTTGCTTGACCAGGGCCACTTACCTATCGTAAGCTCCTCAATTTCCTCATGATGCTAAGTGGACATTAATTTTCAGCTCTGCATTACTATATTTTGCTTTACTTATTTGTTTGTTGAATGATGACTCCATCTGTCTTCACTTTCTTTTTGATATTTTGTATTAACTCTGCATACAATGTTCCCACTAATTGTTTTATAATTATTACATCTTCATTTCGTGATCTCTTTCTCTGCTCAGTTTCTAAATTACAACCTATCAGTCTCCTTATTGTTTTGATCATATATAGGTATTTTAATCTTTTTCTTCATACCAATAATTTCAAGTACTTTTTGTACTACACTTATATCAATTTGGTTTGCCATTGCACATACTGTTCTCATCCTATGGTTCCCTGCCCATTTTTATTATCTTTTCTAAGTTTCTTTTCAAAATATTCGTACTGCTGCTTGTTTCCCATCTTCATCAGTTACAATCAAATGTGGTGGCGGTGCTAATTTCCTGACACTTCTGCACTGCACTTTTCACATATTACACTTGCTTTCACTGTCTTTTTGCTTAGCTTGGTGCTTCTTAATTCATACTGTCTCCAGCTCTCCATGGTTTTCTATCTCTTGCGACTCTTAACCACGGGCTTCCTGCTTTAGTTTTAAAGTAGTCTGCCTAACTGGTTCTTTTGTTAGTTTTAATTGATTCCTTTAGTTTGTTATGAAATTATAATTTTAGTTTCCATTTTGTAATTTTTTGCTAAAAGATAACTAAATTCATGCACAATATTTATCTAATGTGACATTTACATAATTGTTTCTAAGTTACAAGACATATGAACTCTATTGAATTGATGAAATTTTAAATTGCATTTATGAATTTGGGCTAGTTCATTACTTTTAACTGACTAATTTCCTCTTCTGGCCACTATCTGCTATTTTAACATTTCCTATTCATTTTCCAGGATTTTTCAACAAATAATTAAATGTTTGTGACATTTTGTCTCTAGTTGCAACAGCAAATTGGATTTTCTGTCAATTTGAATCTGCACATGTGATTTTCTTATCCCTTGATCTTTGACTAATGCTGTAAGCTGAGGTGTAGTTTGGAATTTTAGTTTTGAATATTATTCAATATTTGGAAATTATATTGACAAATTGCTTTTCTACTGACAGGTTTGAGTGTGAGTAAATATAATTTGAAAACGTCAACCAAATGGCTTGAGAGAGTATGAGGCAGTAGTGGAATCTAAAATGCCATATGCAGCAGAAATATAGGTGGGACGGATGTGAGTGAGAAAGCAGATAAGAGGCATAGGATGTTCTGTAAAGAAATACTAGGGCTACCACACTTGGCACCAGGGGAAGTTGCTTTAATTGAGTTAGACAGGCCAAAAAGGAAAGGAATAATAATGAAAAATCTGTTGAAATATTGGTACAGATGTTTGATAAAGGAAGAGAAAGAGATATTAAAGTTATGCATGGACCAGCAAAAAGGTATGAAAAGTAAGAGTAGTTGGTGGATAGGGGTAGAAGTTAAAATGAGAGAAATAGGAATGGGAGACATACTCAAATAGGAATGGGTGAATGGGGACTATTAGCTTGGGAGAAGAGAGGGGGAAATGGAGAAAAATTTTAGAAGGTGGTGAGAGATAGGATAGAGGACATAAGAAGATAAGAGATATGGCAGAGCTTAGAAAGTAAACTACACTGGGATTCTATAGAATAATAAAAACGGAGTGGATCATTGGCATGGGTGAGGACAGGAAAACAGTTTCTGAACAGGCTAAGGGAGAAGATAAAAGGGGTGTGTGAGCTCTGTGGGGCAGAAGAGAGTATGGAGCATTATATGACAGAGTGCAGGGAAATAACAGAGTAGAGAAATAAGATAGGGAGGAAAAATGGTATAAAATGGACAAAAAAATAGTAGCCATAAGAATGCTGACAGGAAAAGGGGAAAAGAAGAATAAAAGTATGGGGGAGTTTTTAAAGAAGATAAAAAAGAAGTGGAATAGGAAAAAGAAAAGAGGAGCAGAAGAGAATAGAGAAGGGAGAGGGTAGGAATGAAATAGAGGTGAGCCAAAGGCCAGGGAGCCAGGCAACCATGGAAACCAAGGGAGAAGAACATTTGTATTTAGGAAAAGGTAGGCAAAAGAAATATTCTGAAATATTGTAAATTATCTAAAATGGAAATAAATTTACAACTATAATCTGTTCTATGTAAGAGTAAAGTAAATGTAAAAGAAGCATGTGGCGGAAATGAACCACATTGGCTTGTGGGTTTTAATACTCCCATATTCTTCCACAATATAGTTTTGTGGTTTATTAAGCTTCTTGCTTTACGTGCTTTCAAAAATACCATTCAAGTTGTTTCTATAATATAGAATTAACATTATAAAGTAATTACAGTAAGAACAATCACTTTAAAGTTCAAAACTGCACTGCTTGAGTAACAACAAAAATGGCAGTAAATTCCAGTGATTGTGTTGCTGTTTAGGTGCGCATGTGCAGATGTTGCGTATAACCAATGAGGTACTGAAAGGAGGAGCTCATTGCAGAATGTGGAGTAATACTTTACTTTATTCTAACAGCGAACAGATTATAGTATAAGTTCCCAATGTCCCTGTCAGTTAGAGAGTGTTTTCTTCTTGTGTTCAGCTAAAACTGTTATTTTGGGTATCCTGTTGTAAACTTGTACAAACTTTCATTCTCAGTTGTTTCTTTAGTGATTTTATCAGCTAACTCCTTATCATTTATTTCCATACTGGATTGTTCAATCATGTACCATTATTTAACTTCTTCTATTGTATCTTTGATGGTTGTTGCTTCTCAATGATGCAAGAGTGACTTTACAACAGGGGCGGTTCCTCCATAAAGTTGCAGGTTTGCGCTACACCCACTGATTTTGAATGTACAACAGGTGCATTTTGCACATTAAAGCTGTATTTGTTTGCATTGTTTTATATACAAACATGTTTCAATCACACTTATTGTCTGTAGCTGCCCATGACCGCAGAAGTCGAAATAAACAGAGGTTAGTTGTAGGGACCGCCAGGTTTGCAGCGAAGTGTTAACCTAAGATTTCGCCCAAATGTAGGCTCTCTGAGGGGGTTGCGGGAAGGTGAAGAGATGGAAGTGGCTCCTTGTGCATTGCTTAAATGGAGGTTTATAAACCTAGCTCCTCCTACTCTTAGCAACAGTTAATAGCGTGACATTCAGGCTTAGTTCCTGTGTGTCTGCTTGTTCTGTAGTGTGGTTTCTTGCTCGCAGAGCTTTGAGAAAGCTTTTTTTAAGGTTAAACTGAGTATTCTAACATTTTATTTATAGTGCTTATTATGAGGTGCTGTTTTTGTACGTTTTTAAAATTTTGATAGAATGAATACCGTGCAATCTTTACTGGAAAAGCCCTTTTTGCAAAGGAGTGCTGAAGAAAAATCTGAAGTGAAACAAATGGGTAGGCCCACGCCAAATATTTCTATAACTCAAACGATTAAATCAAAAGCTAGAACATTCAATAGGAAGTTCAACCCTGACATGTACAAGAAGCATGACTGGTTATGTGGATGTGAAGTTAATACTCTTTATACTGTTTCCCATGCCTGCTCTTTGGAGGAGATGATTCCTGGGTGAAGCAAGGAATGAAAGACATACAATACATGCACGACCGTGTTAAGAAGCATGAGTCCTCTTCGTCTCATATAAAAAATGCATTAAGTTTAGCAATGTATGGCAATATTAATATTGCTGCACAAATGGACAGTGCATACAGAAGGAACATACAGCTGCATAACGATAAAGTTACACAGAATAGATATGTCCTAAATATCAGAATAAACTGTAAACGGTTTTGCGGCTCATTTGAGCTGGCTTTGAGAGGTCATGATGAATCTGATATATCACAAAACCCTGGTATCTTTCAAGGCCTAATAGATTTCAGCGCTGATCTCGATAGTGTCCTGAAGGGCCATATGGAAAAAGCAACTGTTTTTAAGGGCACTTCAAAAACTATACAAAACGAAATTCTTCAGTGTATGTTAGAGGTATACCAAGAGGAAATAATGAAGGAGATTAAGGATGCAGAATTCCTTGCTGTCATAGCAGATGAAACCACTGATTTTTCCTCAGTGTATCAGATAGTTATTGTCTACAGATATCTTGTGAATGACAAACCTGTAGAACAATTTTGGAGTTTTGTTTGACCTGCTGGTCATGATGCAGACTCTCTTGCCACAGTCATTAAATATGAACTTGATCTGCAACTGTCAGGGTGCTCGAATAAACTTATAGCACAGACTTATGATGGTGCATCCGTCATGGGAGGTAGGAAACACAGTGTTCAGGCAATTGTGAAAGAGAAGTATACTTGTGCCTCTTATATACACTGCCATGCACATAAACTTAATTTAATAATGCTGAATGCAGCTCAGTAAACACCAGTGTGAGGATATTTTTTACCAATTTACAAGGAATATGCACATTTTTTCAAATTCTCCTCAAACAACAGCTGTGCTTGATGAAGTTGTGCAGAAACGATTGCCATGTTCTGTTCTGACATGATGGAATTTTTATTTACGGACCATCAATACCATTTTCGAACACAGGGAGAATTTAATTAAATGCATGGAGGTCATTCAGAAGAGAGCTCTGTTAAACAACACCACACTTGTTCAGGCTTCTGGGTTTATGGCCACTTTGAAAGATGATAATTTTGTATTCTGGCTGTCTTTCTTCCACAAGATCATGCCCCATGTGGACATTTTGTACAATCAGCTGCAGAAACGAGACTGCAATGCAATATTTGCCCTTGCCCAGCTAAACGCATTTGAAAGGGAAGTGCAAAAAGTAAGAAATAGCGTGGATATTGAGGAACACGAAGAAACTGCAATTAAGAGGAGAAGAATAGAAGATCATGATGTGAAAAGAAGAGAAGCTCTTGAAGTCTGACATTATTCTTAGAGAAGCAAAGGACAGATTTAGCTTCACGGGGCATCTGGTAGCCTCAAATTTATTTCATCAAGAAAATTTCTCCGACTATGATAAGACATTTCCAGAGGATTCCCTTAGAGAAACAATAAAGTTCTATCCTTTTATCATTGGAACAAAAATTTGTACAGAACTGACTGTAATTTAAAGTCGAGAAGAATTTCGTGGAATGTCTGGCGCTTTGTGCTTGATGGACTTCATTAAGGAAAACAATTTATGTGCTACATTCAGCGAATGTGTCAAACTCCTGCGAGTGTTGCTAACTATGCCAATGTCTACCGCTGAAGCAGAACGCTGTTTCTCAACTTTAAAAAGAGTAAAAACTTTCCTTAGGAACCCAATGTCACAGGACAGATTGTCAGCATTAACAATGCTTTCAATTAAGAGGGAGTTTGTTATAAAGATCAGCGACTTCTACGCAAAAGTTATCGATAGATTCGCCAAGTCTAAGGAGAGGAGAGCAGAGTTTCTATATAAATAGATGAGTCATTACTACTCTGTATTTTATTTTTCATTTGTGCACCACCAATAATTTAATCCACCAGCCACCCACTGCTTTACAGTAGCTTTGGATGATACATGTGTAAATGAAAACATACAAAACAATGAAAGAAAGAGCAAAAGTACTCATGCAACATGCAGGTTTTACTAAGCTGACTTAGCTGATGCACTAAGTCATTTTTCTATCTTGATGGCTAACTATTACCTATCACATGGTGATAAAATCTGAAAATTTAGCAGCAACGAGTCAAAATTTAAGCATGAGATAATAGCAGAGTATGAAAATATTTGTTCTTCCTTCTATCTGTTAGTTTGTATTTCACATGTCAAACTTGGGTCATGACTGACCATTGTGAGATGTGCTCACAATTTTAGGAGAAACAGTCCCATTCAGAAATTTCTTATATTACTTGTTAATAAGCTTAGAATAATGAGATTTCTAAATGCTGAACTTAAGAAGCAAAAAAGGCATGTTCTCATCAGGAAAAAGCTGGACCAAATTGGGCATTGCACTCCAAAGTAATGTGATACACAGCCTGGCAATACAGGTAATGCACTGTATATTCCATTAAAGCTTCTGACTGAAGAGACAATAAATATAAAGCTATTTAATGAAATACAGCTTCACATTTAGTTTGTTAGAACCTATTCCAAATTAGAATGAAATGGATGCTAACACTTAAATTGTTTGGCATTTGGAAAATTGTTAATGTTAGGTTCCTACTATAACTTTTTGATTAAAATTTTCGCAGTGTTAATTGCTTAAAAACTGCAGTTTAAGCAGATATCCTTAATCTCTAATAATTTTGTTTAATGATGTGTGTATAGTATAGTGAAATTAATGACCTCATCAACATCTATTATTTTTTTAAATAATTTCTTAGGAAATCAGGCATGGCTATAAAGTCAAATTCAAACTTTCAGTCACTGATTCAGTTGAATTTTTGAGACATTACCAATTTAAATGCTGCAGTTTTGTCTTACATATATTCCTTCTATTTTTAACAAATATTCCAGAGCTAAAGTTTATCTGATTTCTACAAGCGGTAAAAAGATTCTTGAATGTAAACATTTACTTACCAAGCAAAGCCAACTGGTTCATTATCTTCATTGTCACCATCATCATCTTTAGGAATTCTCAATGACGTAGTAATGCCACTCTTAATAAAAGAATCAGATAATTCCCCAAACCATACAATCAACATGGGCATTAAAATTCCTGCACCAATAGCAGATGCTATTCCAAAACTTAATAGTACGACTTCAATAAAGTTTGCATATTTTATCTGTGAAGAGTATTAAATAACAATGCTTCAGCTCAAATAATTGCAAAACAAACATTTGAAACCAGATACCCTATATTTTAGTTGCTGTTATTATTTCTATAACTGAACTAAACAATAAATATATATAAATTTTAACAGTTGTATCATTGTATATTTATAAGGTTATCTTACTACTCCAGTCAAAAAGAAAATTTACATCGCTAAATAGAGATCATTATCCCTACAACACCAGAGGAATAGACAACTACCATAGACAGTATAAGGCAAAAACTTCAAGCAACAAACCCATATATCATAGGTATGATCATGTACTTAAAATGTGTCCTGTGTCTGCATCCTCAGCGCTTATTGCCATCTGCCGCTATTATAGAAAGATGCAGATGAAGCCGTGCAATATTTTTAAAACAACTTTTAAAGGCTGTACTTATCCATTCTATTAAATGAGATGCTGAAAATGGCCACTGCCATTGTCCATACATGTTTGGCATCTCCTTAGGAAACTATCCATGACTCGCTATAGATCACGTTAAGAAATGTTGGCAATTTCCTGGCAGATATTTTGTTTCAATTCTTCCAGGGTGTGTGGGTTTGACTTGTACACTTATGATTTAAGTTGCCCGAGAGATAAAAGTTGAGTAGGTGGGGGATCATAGGGGCCACAAATAGCTACTATTAATTCTGTCCTGGAACACATTTTCAATTGTTCTCATTTTAAGATTGGCTACATTATATGTTGCAGATTCCTGTTGAAAAAAGGCAAAATCATACTTACTCCCTGTCTATTAATTATCTAAAAAAAGGGGGCGGTAAAATTGTATTCATATATGTATGGGGGCCACCTACTGACTGGAAAAAATTGGGCCTATAACTCTTTCTCCGCTAATGGAGAAATGTCAGCATTTCTCAATGTGAACTTCAGTGAGTGATGTATACTTTCCTAAAGAGGTGCCAAACATGTATGGACAACAGCAGTGGCCAGTTTCAGCATCTCCTTTAATACTGTGGGTAAGTAAAACATTTAAAAGTAGTTTTTAAAATGTTGCATGGTTTCAAATTCAATTTAATTCAATTCAATTTATTCATCCTTTAAATCTCCATACAAGATTGTGTACAAGTCAAAACAAAAATATTTACAAAATTTAAGAACAAAATTTAAATACAGAAATTAATAATATAACTTAATTAAAACTATAAAATAGAAGTATTTATGAACAGTGGAGCTTTATCAATAAAATCGTTTTAAACCACTCGTCAAACTATAAAAACACTTTAGCTCCACTTGCATTTAAAATTAGGACATGTTTCAAGGACCATGCATCCCCATCATCAGCTCATCATTTCAGCTGATGATGGGAATGCGTGGTCCTTGAAACATGTCCTAATTTTAAATGTAAGTGGAGCTAAAGTGTTTTTATAGTTTGACAAGTGGTTTAAAAATTTTTAAATATAGCTTAACTTTCCAAATACACTTGAATAGAATAAAAACATGTTTCACTTAAAAAGTTTTGTAGTTTCAATTTAAAATTCTTTTAGTTGTCAATCTGTTTTAAATAAAGAGGTAACTTATTGTACAGTTGGGTACCACTACAAGTGAAGGAATGTTTGTATACCATGGTGTTATGACTAATTGCTAGTAGGTTTGAACTGTTTCTTGTATCATGCTGGTGTTTCACTGCATATGTTTTAAAGCAATTTAAACTAGCTTTTACATGTAAAAGAACTTTGTATATGTATAAACATGGGAACATGTTTTTCTGTCATACATATCTTTCTATGATAGCAGCAGACAGCAGCAAGCACTGAGGGTGCAGACAGACAAAAACATCATGCAGCTGGTTAGGATGTTTTTAGCATCTCTTGATATAATAAACCACTTCCTTTACATATTAAATCATCACAATCTTCTGAAATCATTTCTCATTTACAAATTTTTGTATAGCATAAATGAATCACAACTACTTCATCATCATCATCATCATCATCATCATCATCATCATCATCATCATCATCATCATCATCATCATCAAATTCATGTTTAATAGATGAATTACGTAATAAATATGTCAATTTGTATGTATATAGTAGTTGTATTGTATTGTACTGTATTCTTTATTCACCGTTTGAAAAACATTTTTACATTTTCATGGCTTCGTCAAGTTGATATACAATTTACTAAATGATAAATATACAATTTACTAAAATGATAAATACGAGGGCCGTTCAGAAAGTAACCTCCGATCGGTCACAGTGCGGGTAGTGGGGGAGTAGCGATGCCATCTGTGCATTCACGCACTCAGCAGGTCAGTCGGCATCTGTGGTCGGCATCAAGCCGTGGTCGAGTAAACGTCGTATCTGCGCTAGTTTAGTGTTTGTGGCCGTTTGAAATGTGTGCTGCAATAGAAAACCCCGCCAAATGTGAAGTGCGTGCTGTTATAAGGTTTTTTTACAGCCAAAGGATATTCTGCAGCAGCTATTCATCGTGAGCTTTGTGCCGTGTACGGACCAAGAGTTATGAGTGAAGGAGTGGTCCGTGAATGGGTACGTTTGTTTAAAAGTGGACGAGAAAACGTTCATGATGAAGAGAGGAGTGGTAGACCATCATTGGTGATGGACGACCTCGTTCAGACAGTTGATGCAAAAGTTCGTGAAAACCGACGTTTCACAATGTCGGAGTTGTCATACGAAGACATGGCTCGGGTCCCAGCGGTTTGATGACGACGAAGAGCTCAAAGATGCGGTCACAGGCTGGCTCCAGGCACAAGCGGGTGATTTTTATGCATAAGGAATTTCAAAGCTTGTGAACAGATACGATAAGTGCCTCAATCGTTATGGAGGCTATGTAGAAAAATAGTGCAAAGATGTAGTTGTAAGATGTATATATTAAATATTTTTATTTAACTTGGTGAATTTTTTGCAATCAACCGGAGGTTACTTTCTGAACGGCCCTCGTATACAATTTACTAAAATACATTTAAAATTAAGATTCCTGATTTGGTTAGAGATTCAACTAATAACTGTACATTACATGTCTAGGAATTCAGTCACTGAATAAAACGAGTTATGTAATAGGAATGACCCAAGCTGTATTTTAAATACTTTATTATCTTTGATAATTTTTATATTTGTTGGTAATTTATTGTATAGTTTTATACCATTGTGAAGTGCAGTAATTATACTGTAAATGTTATGCAAATCTGTCAAATACTTGTAATCCACAAGTCTATGGACAATAAAGAATAACATGAAAGATATGTTTTTAATATTAAAAAATATAAAACTGTGTATATGCAAAGAAAGTTGAATCAGGCCTAAAAAGATTGAATACTACAGCTGGGATCTATACCATATATCTTAGGCCCTCCCTCGTAATGCATGGAGATCCATATTTTGAATCCGTGTTGTAGCATGACCTTCTCAAGTCTGATTAAATTATTCAATTTAGTTTCCATACCTAACTAGAGTGAATACTGAAACAGTTATCAAAGCAGCATCTAGTTATTCAAGTGAAGTGAATGGATTAAAAGAATGTCAGAATTTAAATACTTACCTCAGGGTAAAATAAATACAGTTTATTTTCAGATTTGAGTATGTGATCCTGCATGATTGCACCCAATGTACACTAATAACTTATTATTCTCAGTTATTAAATTAAAATTAAAATTTTAGTAAAAACAGTGTTCACAGTAATCATTTGAGTTAAATTGACAACTCATTTGTTATTGACAACAAAGTAAACAGTTACATTTTAATGTATGAACAAACATATGAACATCATTAGATTTAAAACAACATAAAGTGAAAAATTTGAAGTAAAAAAAAAAATTGAGGAACATATCAATTATTGAATATTTCTGTACAGTTCTTAAAGTTCTTGAACCTAACCTGAAAAGGTCAAAGTTCTTTATTTCAGTTTAGGATAAAAAATATAATTTGTGTCAAAAAGTATGTTCCACATACTTGAGAGACAAAATTCACTAGGATAGTTGTTCTATTTTATGATTCCTTTAAGACACACAACCTGCCAATAAATATTAAAAGAAGGCTATTTTAAACATAAATAAGAAAGGTTAAAATTTTAAATTTAGGGTATTTGACAAATAAAGTATAAAGTAATGATTGAGTAATAGTAAAGTAAATATATTAGGAATGCTAAATTTATTAGAATTTATTTATTTATTCAATTTAGTGAAGTGTAGAATGTACACATTCAATGAATATACAAATATGTATACCTGTAAAGCAAAGAGTGGCCGGCCCTAGTAGCCATGGTTGCCAGAGCACATGCCTTTAGCATTATGCTGTGTAGAGGGTCAGGTGTTCGAGTCCCACCTTGGGCATGGCTGTTTATGAGTATAGTGTATATTTGTGAAACTACAGAAAACAGACAGTAAGACAAATGTAAACAATAATAAAAATTGCTCAAAGAATAATGGAAAATGCAAGCAACCTCACTTTGAGATTTCAATTGCATTAATTTGTGACCGACCCACTGGGACCAGTCAGTGATAAATCCCTGAGACCAGTTATCTAACATTCTCCAGTTCTAAATAGCTCATTGTATTGCTAGTGGCACTCACCAACAAACTCTAAGCATACAAATTTATGTGGGATGTCAGTGACCTTGTAAGGCAACCGAGGCTTTAGTTATTTGTTTATAGAACGATTGTTGCCAGTGCAGTGAAATGGTAAACCTTGCATGTTAGTGTTACTTCTTTGCATGTAACAGTAATATGGTGAATAATTTAATGTTTAAAGTGCAATAAGAAAAATAGCATCACAATTTGCAGGTAAAAGTAAATGTGTGTTATACAAACCTTTTAAATTGATCCTTGAGTTTGCATCCTTTTACTGAAAAATATCACATAATTTGAACAAGAAGTCAAACTCCAGATATTAATCTTTAAAAATTAAATCACACAATCACACATCACATGATCACACACTTAATTTTGATTATACCTGCCACCAGTGCATCAGCGGAACAATCTTTTTCAGCAGTTGCAGAATACACACTTATCTAAGAAACACTCACAATAGACTTTCATCTCTGTCCCTTTTAATCAGTGGAAAAGGAGTTGTTTAATAAACTTAAAAACCAACATCAATCAACATTTGAAAACTGTCATTTATGTTTTCTTGGAGAAGAATCAGTGCATTGAACTAAAATACAAAACGATGCTGTTAATTGGAGAAATTGTAAATACATTTTAAATAAGGCCTGATGCTATAATTTTTATTTATATATCTGTGTTTGTTTCATGTTATGCAACAACCTATATAATATTAACCTGGAAACTCTCAAAATTCCTGACTGCCACTCCCCAGATTAAGTTTGAAGCAACCGGCAACACTTATGAATTACCCATGCCACACCCCTGAACCAATAATTCCTAAAATATTTATCTGTAATGAATAGTAAACATATATTTCTTTTTTTTTTTTTTTTTAATTTATGTCCTCCAACGTTAAGTCATATCGGACGGTGAATGAATTGGGTGAAATTATGTTCAAATGAGTCCAGGGTCCATGGAACTTGGAGTTACCCAACATTCGTCTTGAAGGATAAGGGAAAACCCTGGAAAAAACCTTATCCAGGTAACTCACCATGACCGAGATTTGAACTCGGGATCTCTTGAACGTGAGGCAGACATGCTACCATCTACGCTACCGAGGCGAGCAGTAGTAAACATAGTGACCACACCATGGGCACCAAAAAGTGATTGAGTGCTTCCCAATTTGAATTTTGATATTTCTCTCTCTTAACCCTGCAGTAATTTCACCTAAAAGCTAGGAATCATGTGACTTTTGATGTGACTACAAATCCCGGAGCATCCTACCACAGCAGGACACCCATCAAGTTTTGTAACCTGTTTAAAGGAAATATGTCATTTTCATGATTATTACATTTATACAGACGGTTTGCGTTACCAATTTGAAGATAATATATCTGCAGTAGGATGTGCTTTTGCTGCTTATGAAAACCAAACGGAACTAACTCACTCCATGTTTAAATTGTCACCTGAATGTTCTGTATTCCAGTCAGAGCTCTTAGCAATTAAAGAAGCTATAAAATGGTGTACTGTTAATGGGAACAGTGCCCGTATTCTTAGTGATTCACAATCAGCTCTACTCGCTATTAATTATAAATACAACTTAAATTCATTAGCACATGAAATCAGAACCTTGCTTCAAAACCATCCAGGACATATTTGCATGGGATGGCTTAAAGGACACAGTGGAATTTTAGGTAATGAGAGAGCTGATTGCTTGGCTAAATCGGCTGCAGAATCCAATCTTCCTGTGACATACTCTTTATGTCCTATTTCTACTGTAAGGAGAATAGTACATCAACATATTCTTGAAGAATGGAACCAATAATGGCTAACAACTCCAAATGGAAGTTTAACAAAAACATTATTTTTCCCTAGTGTATATGACAGAGGAAAATGTGAAACTCTTGTACCAAATTTTGTTTTGACACAATTTTTAAGTGGACATGGTAAATTTGGTGAATACTTATCATGCTTTCACTTAACATCCAACCCCGAGAGCATATGTGGTGAAGAATTTCAAACTGTGGTTCATCACCTTTTCTGTTGTCCCATTTTCTGGAGAGAAAGACAAGAATTAATATTCAAGCTAGACTCTCTAGGAACTGCATTTTCTGCTCCGCTCACATCTTTGTTAATGAAGCCACAACAGTATAAGTACTTCATGATGTTTATAAACGTCTGAAATAATTTAAATTAATATGCATCAGATTAAAACATATTTTCTTCCTTCTAGTATTTAAAATATTTTTGTTAAAATTGTATATTTTTATGTATCAACTCTAACCCTAATATACCACCGTGTAAAATAGGGTTCAATAAATCTGGATAACTGAAAAAAAAAATTATGTGACTTAATTATCGTTCTGATAATAGTAATACTGAATCATTCCATACTTTCACTTCAACTAGAGGAGCATTTCTAGAATGATCAACAATTTCAGACTGACAGTCCCATGCAAGTAACAGCACAGAAAATAATTTCCAATGTTGCATTAGAAGAAATTTTAAAAGTAATTTATGGTATTCATAAAATAGAGTATTCTCAAAGGATTTCTTATTTTTGAAGTCCCATTTTCTGTTAATTACATTCTTTTTAGGTTCAGTTTACTGAAATGTTTTATTTATTTATTTTTCTAGAATGGATCCCTATGAAAGAGAACATGAAAGAATTAGAAAGTTAGTTGCTGAGGTTTTGTCAAAGAGAGATCCTGAAGGTCACAGTGTTGATGAATGTGAAAAAGTGTAGATAAGATGGAAGAGCAGTTTGAGAACTCTGATACAGAATAAGAGGAGTTTTATGTTTTAAAGGCTGTCAAACATCAATGTATCTTTGAAAAGTTCATACTGTAAATAGAATAATATTTAACTACAAAAAATCTTAGAATCAGATCAAAAATATAATTACTGGTCTTCCTGCTGTAAAACAACTGAACGCTTGAAATTTAGTAGCACCTTTTAATGTCATTATCAGCAAAATTGATGAGGACATCAATTTGTAATTGAGTCTGAAAAGGATTTATTTCCTAGAGACAGGACTGCTAAGCATTGACTGCAAGTGAAATTCAAACTGTACTTAGCTGGGATGATGAAGCTAACCATCTTAATACAGATGATCTATGGAAGACTAACAGCACTGGGCTCTCCATATCGTTATTTAGATTTCACTTCCTTCTCAGATGAATGAAATTTGATTACAAGCTAACAAGCAATGAAAGACTGAAGACAAGTTAGTTTCAATGAGAAACATTTTTGATGTTTTGTCAAAAATTACAAAACAGTATAAGTTCCTTTTGAATATCTCACAATCAATGAGAAATTAGAGGCATTTCGAGATAACTGTTGGTTCAGGCAGAATATATCCAACAAGATCAACAAGTATGGAACTAAAATATTTATTTTCCTTATGCAACACCAGCATGTATTATACTATGGATATGGAAGCACACACAACAGGAACACAACCAGAGGGATCATGTTGCGTAAGCAACACTCCAGCTGCTATAAGTGAAAACCTCTGTACCTCAGTCAATTAGTAATTCATGCTGCTAGCAATCCGGACCTACTCTGCACCCACTGTCTTATCACTTGTTTCAGAACATGTGAGAGACTGAACTGTTATAAGTAACTTGCCAGCTAACATTCCTTCAAGAATTTCTGAAATTTTCCAAATGGAAGCAAAAGAATATCCTAATAAATAGAAAAGATGTTGTACATAAGTGGTCTGAATTTTTTTTTTGTTTTTGTAATTTACGTCCTCCAATGTTAAGCCACATCGGATGATGATGATAATTATGATAATGATAATAATGATAATAATAATGATGATGATGATGAGTGAGTGAGTGAGTGAGTGAGTGAGTGTGTAGTGTTTTAGGGCCCATCGACAACAAGGTCATTTGGGCCCGATGATGATGATGATGATGATGATGATGATGATGATGATGATGATGATGATGATGATGATGATGATGATGATGATGGTGATGATGATGATAATAATACTTTATTTTCTATAGAGTTGTATACAAGTTTCACACATTGTCAAATTTCAATATTTACATTTACAAACAGTACAACATATTTACAGTTCATCCAGAGAATACAGACATTTTTTAATCAAATAATTTTTTAAGCTAGTTTTAAAGTTAGACTTTCTTACAGTTTTGATTTCTATAGGTAATTTATTATACAAAATTGTTTCTATAAAATTTATATCCTTAAATACAATTTGTTTATTACACTTATATCTATGGTAATTAATGCTACCTCTTGTATTATACCCATAAATATCATTATTTTTAGTGGGATTCTTATTCTAAATATACAGTACAGTCCTATATATGTACAAGGAATAAATTATTAACATTTTGTGTTCCTTAAAAGCATTCCTACAAGATTCCCCAAATTTTAAATTACTAATAATTCTGATACATTTCTTTTGTAAAACCATCAACTTATTCATATGCATCTTTGCTGCACCTCCCCACACCTCAATCCCATAATGTAGGTGAGGATAGATAACACCATAATAAATCATTTTTAATTCTTCACTACCTAATCTTAAAAGATAAATGGATTTACTAATTTTGTTACATATACTATCTACGTGTTGTGCCCATGTTAGCCCACTGTCTATCCATATTCCTAAGAACTTACGTGTGTCTATTTTATCACAGTTTTTATTCTTAATCACAAGTATCTGTTCCAATTGCTCTCTTTTTGAGAGTTCATACTTCATAAATTTTGTTTTATCCATATTGCACATGAGATTGTTCCTTTTAAAGTAGTCTAATATTTCACTGGTACCCAAAACAATTGTTTCCATTAAAGATACATTACAAGGCCCCCCCCCCCCCCCCCAAAAAATTACTGTAGTATCATCCGCATATGATGTTATCATGGAATTTGTGAGATGCTTAATGTCATTAACATATAACAGAAACATTAAGGGACCCAAAACTGACCTTTGAGGTACCCCATACCTTACTAATCCCTGTTTTGATTTTACCTTTGACAAGCACTTATTACTTTTAACATGGATTTCAGTTATCTGCTTTCTGTCTATCAAGCATGATTTACAAATTTCATAAGCTATTCCTCTTATTCCATAAGCTTCTAATTTATCTAGAAGGAGATCATGCTTGACGCTATCAAAAGCTTTTGAGAGGTCAAAGAACAGTGTGCCCACCTTTTGTTTTGTTCTAATAAACTAATGACCTGATGGATATAATCAATAATGGCAGTTGTAGTTTAAAACCCCTTTCTAAATCCATGCTGAAACTGGCAAAATATATTTTCCTTATTTAAAATTTCTAGCATCTGGACTAAGAGAACTCGCTCATATATTTTCCCAATCACTGATGTTAAAGTAATTAGCCTATAATTATTTATATCTAATTTCTCCCATTTCTTATGGATAGGCCTTACAATAGTCTGGAAATACTCCCTTCTCTATTGAAAAATTGATAAGATGTTTCAATGGTTTCGCTATTTCATTCTTGCAGTATTTTAGTAGCTTTAGACTACTACATCCCAGCCTGATGTACTTTTATTAGCCGAAATCTCAATTATTTTAATAATTTCACTTACATTTGTAGGGTTCACATACATTGTTGATTTGACATCCCCAATAATGTTTTTGCTTTTGCCTGAATTTTGCTGTATTAAATTTAAATAAAAATTATTTATATACTCACAAATTTTATGTGGATCCTTCTCAATAATCCCATTTATTTCTAACTGGAAATTTTCTACTTCAGTTGTTGAAATCTTATTTTGATTTACAATTTCCCACAATGTTTTAGAAGCATTTGTGGATGTTTGAATAATGTGCCTATAATATTTCTGTTTATTAATTTTTAACTGTTTTAGATACTCCCTCCTATATCCAATATACCTTTCTTTAAAAACTTCTGAAGAGGTATATTTGTATAATATATAGCAATTCTTAGCTTTTTCCCTTAGCTCAATAATATAACTAGGAATATTAACTTTAGTATATCCATTCCTCACTTTCTTAGTTAACACAGGACATGCCATATCTTAATGCATTTTAAATACTTTATAAAATACATCCCATTTATCATCTATGTTGACAGAATTGTATATATCCTCCCAACTTTCCTGTTTTAATAAACTTACTAAATTTTCTAAATTTCTTTCTTTTAATTGCCTAAAAGTTTTAGTAATATTTTGTTTTGATTTCCCTAAGTGTTACTCAGCTCAAGATATTGAGCTGAATGGTCAGAGATACATGAATCTATTATACTTGCAGTTATTACTTCCTCCTTCATGTTTGTAGCTATATGATCAATGGTGGTAGCAGTGTTTACTATAATGGGTGTAGGTTCATAAATAGTATATACAATATTGTAACTATTAAAAACATTTTTAACTTACTACTCATGCTGTTATCTGCTAAATTTATTGTCACCCAATTATCGGAAGGCACGACCAACTGACGGCTGAGTGAGGGCCGGGAAGCATTCGGCCACGCCTACCCATTTATCTTATAGCACTAACGAAGGGATGGTTGGAAAAATATCACTAGCCATCTCTTTCCACCTCCCTACATCTGGAACAGTCGGGAATATTCACTGAACTGCGAGACTTCCAGAAACGGCGATCTTCCCTATATAAGGCCTGCAGTGGACAAGTTCAGTTCAGTTCTTGGCGAGGAGCCATGAGGAGTGCCGAGTGAATGAACGGACCGGAAGACTGTGTACGTGCATCAGAGGAGTTGTACGTAATTGTGAGTGTAGAGTGGACCTGTGACAGACAAACTGATGAATTGTAATTGTGTGCATTACATAATTCTGTGTAATCAGCAAGTGTTCAACTGTAATTCGGTGGAAATAAAGAACATTTTGAGTTTGTGCAATTGGACTTTTAATTTCATGAACCCACAAAGTCACATTATGTTTAGATCCCCAGCAAGAATTATATTTATGTTTTCTGTTACATAATCATTTAATAATCTATCTAAGCAACTCAGAAGTCAGTTACAGATGATGTGGGTGATCTATACAGGCCAAATATCAGTATATTTCCTTCATGGGTTGCAACTTTAATACCTCTTATTTAGAGGATCGGAAGCAACTCGTATCACTACAGGGGAAATGTTCTCAAGTTACCAAGGTGGAAATAGGGGTCCGAAGGGCTCGGTGCTAGGACCTCTATTGTTCTTAATAATGATAAATGATAAAGAGAAGTGTGTTCCATGCCACACTGTGGTGTATGCAGATGATATATCATTCTTGAATGTAGACAGTGAGTTCAAATTGTTATCAGTCAGTAAATAAAACCTTAAAACAAGCCCAACTTTGGTTCGAAAGCAGTGGCTTCTTTATGAATGAAACTAAATTCCAAAATATCCTTTTTACTTTAAAAAATACAAATTGTTTAAATGACATAACAAGTAAAACTGTAAAGCTCCTTGGCATGACTATCGATCACAATTTATCATGGAAACCTCACACTGAATATGTCTGTAATAAGTTATCACGTGTGGTATTCTTATTAGCAAATTTAAAAAGAGCTGTATCAAAAGAATATGTACACATGGCATATTTTTCATTCTTCCAAAGTATTTTTAGATATGGTTTGATACTATGGGGTAGTAGTTCAAAAATAGTGGAGGTACTAAAAACCCAAAAGAAGGCTATTCGAACATTAAAGGATTCAAAGAAATTAGAGCATTGTAAACCACTGTTCATAGCAGCTAAAGTTCCTACAGTAGTTAATTTATATATTTATGATGTGCTGGTATATATTAAAGAAAATATACAAAATTGTAACATAAGAAATGAAATACATACATACAATACGCACAACATGAAAAAACTGGATATGCCCTTCCATAGGCTTCAGAAGACCTCTCAGTATTATAAAATAAGTGGTATAAAACTGTTCAATGTACTTTCTGTAAGAATACACAAATTACCTACTCAAATGTTTAAGGAGAAACTCTACAAATGGTTAACTGAGAACCCCTTTTATAACTTACAAGAGTTTATAGACAAATGTAACGAAGACATATAAAACATATTTTTTCTTTTTATGCTTCTGAGATATAGTTATATATAGTGTTTTCACTAGATTTAAGGTAGTTATTATAGGTGACGAAGCCTATTGTGATTATTTGTAATTACTGAATGGTAAATAAATTATATTATTATTATTATTATTATTATTATTATTATTATTATTATTATTATTATTATTATTATTATTATTATTATTATTATTATTATTATTATTATTATTATTATTATTATTATTATTATTATTATTATTATTATTATTATTATTATTATTATTATTATTATTATTATTATTATTATTATTATTATTATTATTATTATTATTATTATTATTATTATTATTATTATTATTATTATCATTATCATTATCATTATCATTATTATCATTATCATTATTATTATTATTATTATTGTTATTATTATTGTTATTATTATTGTTATTATTATTGTTATTATTATTGTTATTATTATTGTTATTATTATTGTTATTATTATTATTATTATTATTATTATTATTATTATGATTATGATTATTATTATTATTATTATTATTATTATTATTATTATTATTATTATTATTATTATTATTATTATTATTATTATTATTATTATTATTATTATTATTATTATTATTATTATTATTATTATTATTATTATTATTATTATTATTATTATTATTATTATTATTATTATTATTATTATTATTATTATTATTATTATTATTATTATTATTATTCAAAACCTTTTTCTTCACAGTATTGACTTAATTTTAAAACCTTTAGTTCTACATCTTTCCTAGCTAGTATCATTACACCATCACTCTTATGAACAAGTCTACAATAGGAGCATACAGTAATATAATTCGTAATATATGCATACTCACTTCATCTCTTAAACCATGCTCAGTAAAAATGGCTATTTGTGGGCATACCTCATTCACAAAATGTTCATGAGCATCTCTTTTATTGCTGATGTATTGAACATTTAAATGTAACACTTTAAATGTTGGACTCAAACCACTAAGTACTGGTTTTATGCTATCTGTACTTATCTCTGTTAAAACTAGTTTTTTGAAATCAGATTCTCAATGACTGTATTTATTAATCTCCCAAATTTACCTGTCTCCATCCTATTCAGATGAACACCATCTCTGCCCAAGTCTTTATCACCAATCCAACACTCACCCTCAAGAAATTTGCACTTAGTTTGCTGGCATATCCAGTCTAAAATAGAGTTTACTGCATCTATAAAGTGGAGGTCTTCATCCCTCCGCCCAAGTGTGCCACTTATACATATCTTTGCATGAGGATAGAGTTTGTGAGCTCTAGAGACTGTACAAAGCATATGCTCCCTTATTTCACCTGGATTCTGCAATACACTACTGAATGGAATGAGTGAAATGATGCTCAAATAAGCCCGGCGTCTATGGAGCTTAGAGTTACCTGACATTCGTCTTTTAGGATAAGGGAAACCCCGAAAAAAACCTTATCTAGGTAACTCACCCTGACCGAGATTAGAACTCGGGATCTCTTGAACGTGAGGCAGACAGTTACCACCACGATACCGAGGCGGGCTCTGAAAAGTTTCCGACCTAATAAAGATACAAGACATTTCTTCAGAAATTTTTTATTTTTTTATTTTTCAACATAGTCTCCTTGTAATTCTACACACTTCTCCCAGCGATGCTCCCATCTCTGTAACCCGTCCAAATACTACTCTGCGTTTTCCTCTGCTAATTGTTCACGAAGGTGACTGCCTCTTCATTTGACGAAAATCTCTGTCCTCCGAGCGCAATTTTGGAATGAGGGAGCAAAAAGAAGTCGCTTGGGGCCAGATCTGGTGAGTAAGGCGGATGATCAAGCAGTTCAAACCGTTATTCGTGGATTTTCGCCATTATAACCGCTGAGGTGTGAGACGGTGCGTTGTCTTGGTGAAACAGAATTTTCTTTTCTGCAAATGTGGCCTATTTTACGCAAGTTATGCCTTCAACTTGTCAAGTAATGATGCGTAGTATGCTCCTGTAATGGTTTTTCCTTTTTGAAGATAATCGATTAAAATAACTCCATGACTATCCCAAAAGGCAGTCGACATCACTTTCCCAGCGGAAAAAAAAAAGTTTTTCTTTTTTTGGAGCCAGTTTCCCCTTTGTAGTCCACTATTTGGACATTATTTTTGTTTCGGGCGTATAATGGTGTATCCAAGTTTCATCTACAGTAATTAATCGGCGCCAAAACTCGGATTTATTGCGCCTAAACTGCGCCAACAGAGCGTTGGAAATGTTCATTCAAACATGTTTTTGGTCTAACGTGAGCAAACGCGACATCCAACGCGCGGACGGCTTTCTCATGTCTACATGTTGATTTAATATGTGAGGAACGCGTTCTTTTGACATGCTCGTAGACTCTGCTATCTCTCTCACTTTAATTCGGCGGTCGTCTAGCACCATTTGGAGAACTTTGGTGATGTTTTCGTCGGTAGTTGCAGTTTTTGGACGTTCCGAACTTTCGTCTCCCAAGCCCTTTACGGCCACTTTTAAATTCAGCTGCCCAAAATTTCACTGTGGTAAATGATGGTGCAGAGTCCCCATCACAGAATCCAACTCATCTTTGATTTGTGTAGGCGTATTGCCTTTCAAAAACAAATATTTAATGATAGCTCGATACTCGATTTTGTCCATTTTCATAAAAACACTCACATCAACTCATTCAAACGACTGTTACATAACAACTGAGCGTCCAAAATGGCTGAAACATTGGTAAGTAACTGTCAACAGTGGACAGTGAAATTCACTAGCTTTTATGAGTACTGCCATCTTCATGTTGAGGTAGGAAACTTTTCAGACCACCCTTATACATACTGTGATAGAAGAAAAAAAACAGGTATACCAGGTACAGTTGCTGCACATATAGCAAATATCAATGTTTGGAACATGCAAGCACTGTCTGTTCAGAATGTTTGGAAAGTGAAGACTGTGGCTGAAATGTATAGTCTCAAGTACTGGAGTAACCCGTGTATGCATCTCATGTTTTTTATAGCATTACTGTACCGTGTTTCTTTGTGGATTTTCAATAAGCATAATGTAGTATGAAACTTAAGTTTTGCAAAATAGGATAGTACTTACAGCTTTATAAAATCTATATACTTTGTAAATTTAAATTGCAAAAATAAAATATATATTATGAATTACTTTGTTGTTATTTACTTAAAAATACATATTTATCTCATGCAGAGTGGTACAAAGTATGGTGCATTTATTTCCAGATTAAATAATAAAAACAGGCCTCATAGCATAATTTCTATTCCCTAATTGACCTTAACTAGATCTAAACCTTTTTTAAATGATTGCAGGCTCAGAAATTAATCTTTTATCTGCTTTTATATCTTCTCTTCTGATGGAGCTGGAGAAAGTGGAACAAAACCATTTCTTCATAAACTATTTCTTTTTTTCTCTGAATGTGCCAAAAATTGTAAGGACTGTGAAAAGTTCTAGTACATAGGGTGAACCAAAAAAAAAAAAAAAAGCCTAAAAACATTTTAACAAACATCAAATCAAAACAGGAAGGCAAGTCACCAGTAGCTCACTTTTGAAATGAAAATCTGAAATTATTAAAAGGTGTAAAAAGCCATAACAAACTCATAACATGGGAGTACATCTTTATATGGAAATACAAAACCATTTAATAAATAGGAAAATCTCACCAGTTAACAATTTAATAAAGAAGTTTAGTATTCTACCACCAGAAAGAAAGCTGTAGGCAACCTCCACCTATGGCAATCAGACCTTTGAGGTTGAAAATGGAAGCAACAGCTCCCAAAATTAGTCCCTCAAAAATTAAAAAGTCACATAGTGTGAAAAAGAATGACTATAAATGTTGTTCACCAATGCACTAGGAATTGATCTACATCATTTCCCCTCTAGCTTCCCAATATAAAATCTGCAAGATGTCACCTTTAAGGCCTTGCATTTGACGAGATGTTGTTTATTTGGGATGAGATATTCTTCACAGAGAGTACTTGGGTGTAGGTAAATAGCGCATCATGTGGTAAACAACAGTCGTGACCAATTTCAATCCTAAATAGGGCCATTGCTGTTTTTCTTGGCATTTTTGGCATGTCAACTCTGTCTCTAACATTCTTATAATCCTTAACTTTTAATGTAATTTAATTCATCAAATCTCTGCTGTCATTTAAAATGTTGCTTAATGCTGTTTAATTGTTTGTCTATTTCTACTTCTCCTAAGGGTTTTATTTGTTATATTGCACCTTTCATTGCTAATTGATCCGCATAATCATTGCTCAAAAGTTCAACATGGATTGGGATCCATTGTAGAGTAACATGATTTCTTGTTTCAACTGCTTTAATTAGGTTTCTTATTTCTTTAATATTTTTATTGCTTTACTGTTGTAATTTACTATCCCATCTAGAGGTGATTTTAAGTGTGATAAAATGCCTATTTTTGTTTCATGTGTGGTCTATATAGGATGTTCTGTAGTGATGCTGTTATAGCTGTTAATTCTCCATTTAATGGTTTGAGGTTTCATCTAATGTTACTGTGCAAAATGCTTACAGTATACTCCTGCACTGGTGTCTTTTATAACGATGAGGGATCCATCTGTATATATTCAGAGCCATTCTTTTTCTGGATATCTTTCATTTTCCATGGCTATTGCTATGCTCTCATTTCATCTGGTATATTGTTTTGTTTGAGTACAGGTCATTCCAATATTGTATGTCATATATTCTAATAGACTTGTTACCTCTGTTGCTATTATACTTGTGTAATTATGTCTTGTGTTTTAAGTTATTAATATATATTCTGAAGCTTATTTGAGTTTTTAGATTACCTATAGCATCTGGTGTATAATAATACCACTTGTGTCTGCATCCATTGGCTTGCTGTTTTTGTTATAGGGTAATTTCTTTCAGTTCATGTTCCAATTCTATGGTATGTTTTTATGAAGCTTTGTAGTATTACAATTGATGTTGTTTTTACAGCTCCTATTACTACTCTTAGTGAAGTTTCTAGTTTACTTTTGAGTTTCTTGTTTACTGTTGCTAGTATTTCCTCTCCATATAATAGGTTCGGCTTTATATGTGTTTTATATGTATTATTAAGATGATCCATGTTTCCACTCGATTTTATTTCCACTTGACATTTTAATATTGTGACTTTGTGGGTTCGTAGAATTGAAAGGTCGAGTTGCAGATGTTAAAAATCTCCTTTATTTTCGCAGAAATACTCTTATAGATTACAGCAGCATTACATTACGTCACCATCAGTCTACCAAGGTTGATCACAATAACAAACAGTGACAGCAGATTACATCATTAGCTCTCGTTACAATAACACTTCCAGCTGTCTCTCATTCACAACTCATTGTTTTACAACTACAACTACTCACTTTGCGAGCCGTCACGTCCTTAAATACCTAATTCGTAATTCTAGATTGTTCTAAAATAAACCAGAACCCGAACAATCTCTATCAGTCCAGAAATTTCCAGAAGAATAAAGAAACCAAATATTCTATCACATTCCAGAAGCATAACTTAATCTATGCCAGCAAGTCCTTTCACCTCTGTGATATACTATCCGTCTCTTGTTTATCGGCGCTTTGTGAATGCTAGCCACCTGTCAGTTCCTTTGTGTGAAAAGCCGCCTTATCGTGATCAGGTTCGCGACAATATGTTGGTGTTTTTGCTGATCTTATTTATTACAGTGTTTAATTGTCCTTTCATTGATAATGTTTTACCTAATTCTATCCCTAGATGCATTGTTCTAGTTGCTTCTTGTATTTTTTGTTGCTGATTTGCAGGCATACTCATTGACCATTCCTAAAAATGCTTTTTTTTTATGGGGCTTCAGGTTCTCTCAAAATATGTATTTCTGATGAAATCTCAGTATTGCATTTTTGGTTGGAATCCTCTCCTTCCTATCAGTAAGTAGTAGACAATGTAAAAAGAATAGCAATTTGCGGCTGGGTAGGTGAAGTATAAAGCATATGAAAATTGAAATCAACAGCAAGAATAGTTCATAAATAATAAATATTATAGATATTTCTATTCCACAAGATCTACATTTTTGGTGTAGTAATATTTGGCTTATCTCTTATGATTTACCAGTAACACAAAATTGGTTTCAAGTAAGAAGGAATTTAGAGGCTATTTCCAGAAATAACATACCAGACATGCAATCCATTTGTTATCAAAATAATTTTATATGTGTTACTTAAATCAACAATTTTGCAGCCCCTTTTTTTAAAAAAAAGAAAAAAGAAAAATAATGGAAAGTTTCCCATGTAAAAAGCAAACACAAACATGCATGTACATTGAAATTTTTCTAAAAATGGTTCTTCTTTTCCAGCATACCTGAAAACATGTATTTCTGGGAAAATTTGGATACCAATTTGGAATACATACAACCTCTTCTTAATATAAGTACGTAATAAAGAAAACAAAAAGCTTTATTTGGATTCCGGAGGTTTCAAAGTATGTACTTTAATGAAATCTGTATTATTTGGCATAGTACAATTTTGTCTGGCACTTATAGTTTACTAATTAATTTTATCTGTCGCTTATAATTTACCAATTAATTAAGCAAAGTCATTCAGAATGAAAGACACTTCACAGCTACTTCCGGAAAATTTGATATATCAGATATATTTTATTCATCAAGTATATATTTTAATAAATACTTTATATTTTAATAAACATTACCAGAAACCATTTTTAAAACAATAAAACATAACGAATAGTTTTACATTAATAATTTGGAGAAGGGAAGATTTTCTTCTTGTTGCATTCTTAAAACACCTAAACTTAAATATAAAGTTTGGTTTTAAGTAACTTTTATTCTACATTATGCCATTTATTATTTCTCTCTCTCTCTCTCTCTCTCTCTCTCTCTCTCTCTCTCTCTCTCTCTCTCTCTCTCTCTCTCTCTCTCTCTCTCTCTCTCTCTCTCTCTCTCTCTCTCCCTCACAAACACCGTCATTTTAAAAAATGCATCCAATTCAGGGAGTTTGAACACTTGCATTTTCTGTGAAATTTCTCAATATTGAATTTTGTAATAATAATGCAATAATTCTTCTAATTATTATTGGTAAAGGGCAGAGAAAGTTAAAAGCACATGTTTATAAAAGTATTCCCAATAAGCGGATAAATTACATCAAAAATACTATACTGAAGGACTGAATAACAAACCGAATAAAAATCTAAGTCAGGCAGTTTGACTCAGATTTTTAAACTGATTCACAATTTGAAAATCAACAATACTTTTGTGAAGTAAACTTTCTTCTAGGATTGTAGGCCATGGTCGTTGAGTTTTCTGATGATACTCAACATAAAATATTAGTGAAACATCAAGAGAATTACCTATTTTTTGACCACGACCTCTAAGCCCAGAATAAACTTTACTTCAAAAGGACACCAGTCATGAAAGCCTAAGCTGGCCTAAGCACAAAGCACATACCTAACAACAAGCAGCAGCAGAGGCATTGGTGAGCTGAGGAACAGCCCATAGAGGGGTCAGACATGTATCTGCCCTGAGTAGGGCTTAACATGAATTGACTTAGCTTGTTCATTTCTCTCATTTATAATTATATCCAATTTGTGTTACATTATAATTGAATGTAGGTTAGGTATATTTGACATTTAACTTTGTAATATTAAGTGTAAATTTATTGACGTATCCTATATCAAGGTACTATGTACAGATTTGATTTTAAAGGATGAATAAATTTGAATTGAATTGAATTGAAACCATGTAGTGACGGGATGTGGTGGTTGCAGGATGGCAGTTGTAAAATATGTTGGGGAAAGAAGGGAGGTAGCTAGTTGCTCCTCAATGGTTGCAGGTTTGGAATGGTGTTAAAAATTTGGAAGACTTGAATGAGTAGAAAGCTATCCCAGGCAAAATATTGGGTGGAGAGAAATGTTGTTTTAGGCTGAAATATGTGCCTTCGGTAGTGCCAATATGCCATGCGTGGTAGCCGGTATCGCTTTAAGCGGCGTTCTCTTGGACGATAATCCCCAAGAGACCTAACCAGGGCACTCTGATGGTTTGGTAAACTGGTGTAGAATTTTGTGACCTGGCGCCTAATTTCATCCTCCACATATTGGAGGGATGAAGCCTCGTGAAGTAACCTCACGGGGAACCGTCTGTATATGGAATAGATAACCCAAAGGCATTTGTTCTGTGCACGTTGGAGCAGCAGAAGGTTGGAGCCTGCGGTCGTACCCCAGACTTTGCATGCATAAAGCATTATGGGGAGGACTAAAGCCTGTAAAAGGCGTAGCTTCAGGGAAACAGACATCGTGGAGCGCAGCATTGGGTAAAGTGAAGCCGTGGCCCCATTCGCCTGATGCGACAAACCCCGAACGTGCTCCCCGAAAGTTAGGCCCTTGTCCAAAGTCACACCTAAGTATTTAATGGAATTCTCCCACCTTATCCTTCGTTCAGAATAGGTGAATGTGGGTGAGTTAGCAGGAAAGTGGCGCTTTGTAAATAAAATGGCTCGGCTTTTCTCCGGGTTGATGGACAATCGCCAGAGTGTGCACCAATCTTGGAGGAGGCGGAGTTCTCTGAATGGGACCTAACAGCAATGCTGCTGCTGCCTCTATATGTAGCGTAGGTGGTGGTGTGTCGCGTCGCCCGCTGTACTGTGCCACCTGCAACCAGGTAGGGCACTACACCGGACAAGCGGCGTGCCCGAGAAGCCCGAGGAGAAGTCGCACACAGCAGCAGCCACACCAACCGTACCTCACACATCAACATCCTCACCAATCACACCCTCCACGCCAATACCCTCGCAGTCACACCCAAACCCGCCATACACAACAACATTTCACCTACGCCAAAGCCCTCACACATCAGCCAGACTCACAACTACTCCAACATATTAAAACATCCCACGCCACTACAGAGAAAGCCACACAGAACTTTAGCACCACACTCCAGGACATGCAGACAGCAATCACGGAGCTGACTCCGCGGGTAGCAACTTGGGAGGTAATCCTACTTCGCACTTTGGACGAGGTAAAGGAGGCTACCCAGGCTTCGCAGCGCGGCACCCGGGAGACTGACGGCCGTTCAGAAGCCCTGGACTACTGCAAGGCCAAGTTGGAGAAAATAGTAGGCTACATCAACGATACACGCCTCTTCACGCCAGCTAAGCACGAGGGAGCTCTTAGGATGCATCAGAGCTCCATCACTGACAACATCAGAGACCTCGCAAGGACACTAGCACCCATGCAAGGGGCCCCTCCACCCCGCAGAGACAACCGCACCCGAGGGACGCCACCACCGGATCTACCACGCCGATACCCTCCGTTAGATACGGGTCCTCACGCGACCTTCATCAATCACCACAGAGCAATATAGGAAGAACGCCACCTCTTGAAAGGAACGGTGGGCGTCAGGGCCTAGTAGCCATTACGTCTACCCCCCCCCCCCCAACACTCCATTAGTGTCCGCCGCAGCCATCATCACTACATCTGAATCTGGGTCCCACGAGCGGAACCAGCCAACTTCACCAGGGCTACTGCCCTAGACAGTGGAAGGTGTTTTTAGTAGGTATTCCGCTCCGGTGACCTCACCGAAGCGGCGACTCCTATGTCAAAATCCATTTTTTCCTTCCACGTAAAACAAATAAAAAAAAGTGTATATGTGTGTTCAAGAGTCCCGAATTTCGATCAGGATGGATGGATAAGGCTTTTTCCGAGGTCTTCCCACCCTTCCCACCCTGGTTTGACACAGCGGTTAAAAGACTTTAATTAAATAAAAAATAAACACTTAATAACCTGCTTTGTTATTTTAAATTTCCCTCCATTTCTTGCGTCCTACTTGTCTCTTGTCTGCTTCGATTTAGTTTTAGTTCCAAATGCTTTTACCAGTGGGCGTTTATTTCAGCTTGATTGTACAATGGCCGTAGCAGATAACTTAATATCAAAAACATTTATGAGCTTGGAAATATTTTTGCAAAAGGTTAAAAAGTTTGTTATTTATATGATTTATTTTACATAAAAATATTGATTCTAGAGAAATGTGCAACAGCCTCGATTAGTTTATTGAAGGTGAAATAATTTTATTTTTAAGGTTATGTTTTAGTACTCCGCAACTTAAGAGATTACATTTCTTACAGGTCGCAAGTTTGGACATTTTTGAAGTCTTGATGTTTAACTACAAAGTGAAAGTCGGGATATTGGACCCATTAGCTATTCATTTCTTAGCAATTGTAGCTGAACTTGCGAGCCAGTTACAGGTATGAAGTTACTGTTTTGGTGACAGCTATACGAATTGTTTAAGCTAATCATTTTGTGTTCTAAGTGTTTATACTACTTTTATATGCGTTACAGGTGCTATCGCAAGAAACTGGAGAGAAGTGCGGTCTATTTAATGCTATCCAGCTCTCGGTGTCAGATCTTACATTTAATTCTTTGAAGTCTGATGCACATTTAATCCAGAAAACATGTATATTGTCTGTAAAATCAGAAGATGAAATTGAAGACGAAGACATTGATGAAAGTCGTTTGGTGCTTACCCTGTGTGAAGAGAAAAGTAACTTCAGTGAAACAAATGCTTCTCCTAATCATAAAACACCACCTACAGAATGTTTGGATTATGATAATATTACATTAGCAGAGCGTTTAAAGCAAAAGAAACTTGAGGATGTACAGAAAAAGAACAGTGAAAGTGA
Source organism: Mantis religiosa (assembly GCA_030765055.1). Classification (NCBI taxonomy): domain Eukaryota; kingdom Metazoa; phylum Arthropoda; class Insecta; order Mantodea; family Mantidae; genus Mantis; species Mantis religiosa. Next base: position 71,676,148 of record CM060949.1, on the reverse strand, counting down.
AAATGGTGATGAACCAAATGTTAAAAATGAAACAGAAACAGTTACTGCAAATAAAGTTAAAAGCAGCCGCAATACTGAAACGTTTGAATGTCCAAGGACAAGAAGGTAATATTTTTTAAGTGCATGCCAGTAGCTCTGCTAGTAAACATTTTTCACAGTACTCAAGTGCTAGTTAAAATCTAAGATAATAGCATTGGAACACAATTTGCAAATGGTAACATTTTTATTCCATTTCTACTGGTACAGGTTCATCAGATTAATTGGCCACACTCTTATTGGCACCTGATCTCAAGTGCGCATCTCTCGGCTGCTGAGATTAAAGTCACATTGCATAACATATGGCTTGAATTACTGATTTTTGCCACATATGATAAACAGAGGCATTAGTTAATGTTCTTTGGTGGTTTTCGGTCATGTGTTAGTCCAGTCATGGTCCAGTTGACAGTGGAACAAAGAGTTTCTATTTCTTGCAACTTTATAAAATGCAACTTTATAAAATGTAAAAATGTATCTGTGCTTTGCAATGTTTACTTTTGAACAGTTTGAAAGACAAAATGAATAATTTTAATTCTCAAACATTACAAGAACTGCAAAATAATATACAGGTAGAGACAACTAATGTATTCCAATAATTGCAACATGCTTTGATAATCTATTAGTAAGGAGAACATTTTCCATATCTTTGAAAAGATAAGTAATATAAGGGACATTCAGTAATCTGTGAAATTATAACAATTCTAGTTGATACTGTATGTTCCTCCTATTTGTTTTGATGTGGCCCATGCAAGGAAAAATGGAAGGGAAGCAGCATGTGACTGCAATGTAGCTGCTGTTGAAAGGTGGCATTTAATCTGATGGCATCGTGTATGTCATGCTAACTGAAAGGTGATGGGTATGTGTTTTAGTTATCTAAGTGTTAGACATTTGGTTGACATGGTTATGTGGTGTGACATGTTCAATGCCCATGAGAATGGACCCTGTGAAGATCCAACAATCTGAGAATTCCTCCATTTATCTTCTTAGTTTTGTATAAAAATGTTACCTCTAGTATGAGCACAAACAAATGTACTTCAGGGGAAATTTTTTTTTATGATATATATTTATGGGAACATTTTTTACTTTCTCTTTTCCTTAATAGTAGAGAAAGTTCTTACTAGGGTCCTTCCTATTTTGATATTGCTGAATCACAGACAAAAAACAAAAAAACTGTTTTTTAAAAAAAGTTGATGTTGAGGAAATGTATTATACCTTTTAATTGATTAAAAGTTTCAATTTGTACCAATAAGTGGATGAAAGGTTATGCAGTGATTTTTTTTAGTTTGTTTACATAACATTGTAAAATATTAATGGCATTGGGCTAAAACCGATTACCATCAGCATGTGTTGAGCTGCAGCTGTATTCAACACAACTTTTTTTCTTGCTTTCATGATTACTAAAGCTTGAAGGAAGATGCACTTTCTGTAAATTAATTATAACATTTATGGGAAGTAAAACATCCTTGCCAGGAGTCTGTGATGTTTTCAGATCACTGGAATAAAATGAGCAACAGAGCTTTCCCATTTTTAGTCCCCTTTTTGTTTAAGTTTTATTGAAATACGTGTGTATGTTTATTAATTTTTTTGTTATGTTAGAATGACACAATCAGCATCTAAATTGAAAGAGAAATTGTCATGTGATTGACACACTTCTTGGGATTACCTATTGGAGGGCGTGTTATCTTGCTGACCAAGATACAGTAGCCAAGCAGGTCATTTGACCTTCAACATATTTTGTCTATAAACATGTTTATAGGAGGATAAATGATTATTATTGTTCTCTCACACTACCCAGTACTATGACATTGGATTTTTCAACTGTCTCTGCCTTCTAAAAAAATGAAATTAGTTAATTTAATTGAAAAAAAAAACTATTTGTAGTTGTTTTTTGACACTTCGTCACTTAATTTTTATATTATTGAGGGACTAGTTTCGGAAGCCGTTGCCTCCATTATCAACCTCATTCCAACTGTCTGTTGTCTGCTTTCTTCTCTCTGACACTGGTACTATGAACTTCTTTGTCAAATTATCTACTGGTGTGATTTCAAAATTCATTACCCAGTCCTTATTTTTCCATATGAATATATTCTCCCATGTTCTCAGTTAATTTTTGTTTATCCTCCCTTTATTAATTTTGGATTTGGATCAATATCATGGTTTTTATTCCAAAAATGAAATGCTACTGCTGACTTATCTGCTTGTTTCATTTTGATGTTTCTGAAGTGCTCTTTGACTTTGGTTTTTAGTTTCTTTTAGTTTGACCTATGTAGCATTTTTCACAATTCTTATAAACTTATTTGGTATATTCTGGATCAGTTAATTGGGGGGATTTCGTCTTTTGTTTTTGAATTTAGCAATTTTAAAACTGAGTATCTATTAGTAGGTGCCAATGTATTTTAATTTATTAAATGTTTTTGGTTAGTATGTGAATGCACTGAATATGCTGTTACTTTCTTTTTCTTTTGTAAATGGTTGCTTCCTTAATAGTTTGCTTTAGTTTAGCCTTTTTAATTTTCTTGAAACACCAGACTTTTGTTGTATCCATTTTCTTCTACTATGTGAAGTATGGTTTTTTGTATTCTACAAATTTTCGTTCCTTCATTGTGAAGATGAGTTATAGACATAGGTAAAATGCTTATGCAAAATGAGTTGTTGAATTGTACTAACTTACTTGCTAAGATAATTTTGTGTTTTAAGATCCTCTAAATCCCCCCCCCCCCCCCCCCCCAAAAAAATAATTTTTAAGAAAAGTCACGGTTGTGTTTGTGTACTCATACATGCATGATGCATGTGTATAGGAAAGAGAGAGGGTTTCCCTAGACTATTTATATGGAACATTTATCAGGGATTTTGATTTTCTCAAAAATGACTCTAACAGTTTTGATGAAAATAACATATGTTTATCATTTTTTCATGACACATAAAGTGTTTATCTTGAATTTTCTGGGGGTGTCTCTAGAAGTTCTCTTTACTACAACTTTTGCGTAACTGGTAAACCTAAGAGATAGGTAAAATCTTACTACATGTTCCAGTCAGCAGTAGCATTCCACTTTTGGAATGAAAACCATAACCTTGACCCAAATCCAAAATTATTAAAAGCTATGATAAACCATAACAAACTGACGTGGCAGAGCATTTTAATGTGTAAATATAAAAACCTAGTGATAATGTTTGAAATCCCACCAGTCAATAATTTTATAAAAAAGTTAATAGCTCCACCATCAGAAAAAGACTGCATGAATGGTAACAGACGACAGTCGGACTTTCAAGGTTGAAAATGGAAGTAACAGCTCTTGAAACTAGTCCCTCAAAAATTTAAAATGTAGGTGATGCAATGTTAAAACCAACTATAAGTTAAGAATTAATGTTTATCTTGATTAACATGAACTGGGTAGAGGAATAACTATTTGTAAAACTAGTTTGTACAAGAACAGAGAAAGTCATGTGAGTGCAATACATTAGATATGTATGAGTACATTTTCTGCTCTCTGTTATGACCTTGACTAATTTTGTTTCTGAGTTAATTTTTTAATGTTCATGTCAGAAGTAAGCTATCAGTTGCTGAGTTTTCTTGTGTGCCTTTTTCTTCTCTTTATAATTCACATATATTATGATTAAGGTGAGTCAAGTTAATGTATGTGATAGAACAGCAGCTTATATAGATTTTTTATCTTCACTTTGCTCTTAAAATAGTACCTGCCCCACCCTCATTGTTGCTCAGTTTACCAAATTAAGACTTTCACAAACATTATACATTTTTTTCCTCTTATTCAATGTAAATAGTATAATTTATGAAATGATTAATTAAAGACATTAATTTTTATATTGTATATCCTTGAATAGCTAAATACAAATAGTTTGTTAAATTTTTGGGTCAACTTCTTTTGTAGCTACAGCATTCATGATTTTTATGTACTTATTGATACTTCCTTTCTCATCAATGGCTTTCTTAAATATCATTTATACACGTTACCTCTTATTAGTTAAAATGCAGTGTGACCTTGCACATGACCTTGCTTGGATGTGCACGAGTGACATCATGCAAATTAATGGTGGGGGTGAGATTTCTGCTTTCACTAGCAGATTGCTGATAAAGCTAGTGGGTTAGATGGCAGATGACTAACCTGACACCCCTTTTTCTTCCAAATAAACAAATGAACTCGACCATAAACTATTGTGCAACATTATGTCATATGCCATGCCACGTCTAAAAAAATACATCTGTAGTGAACTTTTTTGTGTCCAGTAGTATTGTAATGGTAATTTGAATTTAGGTGAGGAAAGTTAAATTCAGATACTTAATTTCTTTAGTTCTTTCTTTAAACTTAAAACAAGTTATCTTTCGACTGGCCTGTAGCTCAGTTGGTAGAGCACCTACCTGCTGTGAAAGAGGGTGGAGGTTTTCTTTACCCTATCCTCCCGAGAATCTGAAAGTATTTATGAGTGTCAATGTATATATGTGTCCATGCATGCATGTCATTTTTAGGCAGTGAGTTCCAAAAGTAAAAGGCCATCAATATGACCACTGCAGTGAAAAGCAGGGCCATAAATAGATAGTTAAATAAATAAATATGTTAGTTAACTTTAAAGAGAGTCGATTAATGACACTAAACAACACTTATTTTCATTAGTGTCATTAATCGACTCTCTTTAAAGTTAATTTATCATAACAACACTGTTTTCAACACTTCCAAGAAAGGAATTGAAATAAATATGTATTTTTTAATTCCTTAAAATCTCAAAAAAAAGTTTTACTTTTATTTGTAAAGAATAACAATGTGCTCAAAACCAGTTTGAATACATCCAAAGAACTCTTTATGAGGGTAAAAGAATGACATCTATACAAGCTGTATTTCATGTATATTCATCTATACGTTTTCAGATTCAGATTTTATTCAGCATTTGCAAAAAATTTTATAAGGCTTCGTCAGAAATACATTAAACGTAAATAAGAACTGTACAATAATTGACATATATTTGTACTATAAATCTTTTATATTGCATGACTAACTACTATGAACATGTGATATTTTATACTCTTCAATTGAATAGAAGGCATTTTTCAACAGGTATGTCTTAATTGCCTCAATTTTCTTCACCTCTGAATTTATTTCCTTGATGAGGTGAGGTAAATAATTGTATAAATCTTTTGCATTGTTTTCAATACACTTGTTACCTAGCGTGCCTCTTAGCCTGTTTCTAAAATAGTTCAGTTTTGTTCTTGTATTATGCCTGTGGATATTAGTATTCTTTTCCTCTTTGTGCATTCTTACTATATACTTGAGAGATGTATTCCGAGATTTTTAAAACTACTTTTGCATGAGTTTCTTCTTGGAATTTTTTTAATTAATCTTATTGCTCATATCTGTAACCTAAATATCTTAGCCTCTGTTTCTTTCTTGTTTCTCCCCATAAGATAATCCCATAATTTAGATGATAGTGTATTTTGTTGCAAATTTTTTCAATATGTTTATTCCATTTTAAATTACTATCAATAACTAGTCCTAAAAAGTGTGTTTGCATTACTTGTTGAATTTGCTCATTTTGGATTACTAAAGTTATGTTTGTCTGCATTTTATTATTTACTCCAATTTGCATCCATTCTGTTTTATTTGTATTTAGTAACATTCCTAGCTGTGATAAATATATTCTAACTACTTCTAATAACCTGTTTGCTTTATTTTGGACCTCTGCTGCTGTTTTTCCTGTTACCACTATGGTAGTATCATCCGCATACCCAATAGCTAATCCTCCTGTATCCTGTATTTTTTTGAACAAGTAATTTATGTACAGTATAAGTAGATATGGCTCCAATTTAGAACCCTGCAGGACACCATGTGTTATAGGTTTAAACACTGATTTAATTTTTTTCAAGTGTCCTTCTATGTTATATATTATCTCTATCGACCTATCTCTATCCTTCCAACTTTCTCCACCATACTTGAAAAGATTGTGCATGCACAACTCATGTCTTATTTTGAACAATTCACCAAGTTAAGTAACTCACATCATGGATTCCGGGAAAAGCACTCAACAATATCAGCCCTAACTACCTTGGTAAATGATGCTTCTAAAATGATAGATAAGAAACAACAAACAGCAGTTCTGATATGTGATAATTCTAAAGCTTATGATTGCGTCTGCCATGATATATTATTAAAAAAGTTAGAATTCTATGGCATAAGGGGCGTTGCTTTAAATTGGTTTCAAAATTATCTTAATTGTCGTAAACAGAAAACAGTCATTAATAATCTAAAGGGAACTGTTGAATCAAATTGGGAACAAATAAAAACAGGAGTCCCACAAGGAAGTGTCTTGGGACCCCTACTGTATATAATTTACACAAATGACTTACCTAACTCCATAAAGGGGAAAACAATTATGTATGCTGATGACACCTCCATTTTACTCAATGGGCACAACCTAGAGGAGTTAAAAACCAATTTAAGTGAAACTATAACTCGCCTACAGAAGTGGTTCACGAGTAATGGCCTCAAACTTAACACCTCCAAAACATCAGTTATGCAGTTCAGCACTCAAGGAAAGAATTCTGAGAGGTTTATCACAACTGATGCTATAAATCCTACAGAAAACTCAAAAATTTTGGGTATTTTTTTAAATCAACAATTAAAATGGGATGATCACATCCGTTATTTGTCCAAAAGATTAAACAGTGCATCCTTCAATATGAGCTGCATAACTAAATTAACAAACCTCGAAACAAGAAAAATAGTGTACTTCAGTTACTTCCACTCTTTGATGACATACGGAATAATACTATGGGGGAACTCTACGGTATGGGAAACGATCTTTAAAAGTCAAAAAAAGATAATTCGGATAATGACTCAATCAAGACCAAAAGTTTCATGCAGAAACCTGTTCAAAAACCTGAAGATATTAACCTTACCATCCCAATACCTGTATGAAATAAATAAATACATCCATTCAAATTTTGATACAATTTATAATTCACAAATGCAACATAATCATGGAACGAGAAATAAAAATAATCTAAAACCACCCATGCACAGATTAGCACTGTATGAAAAAAGCCCACAATATGCAGGAATAAAAATATATAATAAATTACCTGTAAGAATCCGTGAAATGAAAAACCTCAAATGCTTTAATAAAGCAATAAATAACCTACTAATGGACAAAGCCTACTACTCGATTATTGAATATATGGATGATAAAATTGAATTATAATGAAATTTTTTGTCATTTTGTAATTCTAATATTCTGACAATATTATTCCAAGGGCATGTCATAATTATAACAATATTTGTATATAGTTGTATTGATATTATTAGTAATTATATTATTTGTATTATTAGTATTTATATTATTAGTGTTATTGTTATTTTGTGTAATTATTATTATTATTTTAAATTTTCTACTGTTGACGAGTCACCTGTTTACTGAGTTTTTACTCACTATCTGTAAGCGTATGTGACAATAAAGCATCTTATCTTACGCATTGCCTCTTATCCCATAGTTTTCTAATTTTGAGACCAGATTTTTAATGTTAACACAATCGAAGGCTTTGGAGAGGTCAAGAAAGATTGCTACCACTATCTCCTTTTTATCTAATGCATGAATGATTATATCATTTCCTTTGCTAATTGCATGTATTGTTGATTTCATTTTTTGAAAACCAATCTGATTTTCTGAGATATTAAATTTATTGCAAGAACTTTGTAGTTGTTCTAGGAAAAGACCTTCCATGATTTTTTAAAATACTGAGCAGAGCGATATAGGACGTTGTTTTCCATTAGTTGTTTGGAGCCTTTCTTTTTGTATATTGGTCTAACTACTATTTGCTTTAGTTTACATGATAATGTACTCATAGCATCTAGAGTACATTATAATTAAAAAAAGAAATAATAATAATAATAAATTGCTTACAATATTAACTTTACATTTTTTATAGGCTGTCTAATAATGAAGGGAAACAGGAAGCACAGTCAGAATCTCGAAAGGAGTCTTGCAAATCAGGAACAAAAAGACACAAGTGTGACCAATGCACATATGTTTTCAAGACTCGCAGGATGCTGACAAACCATATCAATTCAGTGAGTTTTTGTTTCTATTATCTCTTTTATAGTGACATGTAACAGATGTAATAATATTTTAACAGTTGTAAATAATGTAGGAAAAACAACTTAGGCTTTCACGTCTGGCATTAGTCCAGTAAGATGTTCTAGGTTTCCAGGCTTACGGGCCATAGTCTAGTAGAAGAAACTGAAGTGCCTGACTTTTAGTTAATTGATGGAAATTAATCATTTCTTCATACTAGCCGTATATAGGCTAAGGTTTTTGATAGTCAACATGAAAAATTCAATGCCATGGCCGGGATTTGAACCATGGCCAACTAACCCATTGTCGCTCTAACCCATTGAGCTACCATGGCCAACTTGCCGTCATGACATTAAATTCTCCATTCGACTCATATATTTCCCCGGTAAACCACTAGGGGCTCTCGCATTCGAGATGCACCGTTTGAGGTGACTTACTATTGTAAGTACTTGAGTCCCAGGCTTCGTCATTTAACTATCAATTAACTAAAATAATAAGAGTTAAATGATGAAGCCTGGGACTGAAGTACTTTCAATAGTAAGTTGCCACAAACGGTGTATCTCGAATGGGAGAGCCCCTAGTGGTTTGCTGGAGAAATATATTAGTCGAATGGAGAATTTAATGTCATGATGGCAAGTTGGCCATGGTAGCTCATTGGGTTAGAGCAACTGGATGGAAACCAGGAGATTCGTGGTTGAAATCCAGGCCATGGCATTGAATTTTGCATGTTGACTATGAAGTTCCTGACATTTCACTAGTATGTGCATCGAACATCCTCAGAGGACTCATGGTAACTAGAGTGGCTCCGGTGTAGCGTACCAATTATATACAGGCAGGAGAGAGACCACCTACTTCCCTGCTATTGGCTGCACATCTGCCAGTCACAAGACGGCTGCAAGGTCTTATGTCTTGGTTTGTCCGGCTCGTGTGAACGGTTTTGTCCTTGTGTTTTGTAACACGGGAAACCAGGTTTTGTGCAAATGTGCTTCTTCCTCCTTCCTAGTTGCCATGAGTCCTCTGAGGATGCTCAATGCACGTACGAGCAAAACGCCAGGAACTTCAGTTTATCCTACTAGACCACAGCCCATAAGCCTGGAAATCTCTACATCTTACTGAATGTAAGAAAAGCTTTAGTCAGATTCAAGGGATGGAAATGCATGAGAACTGAGATTAATGTAGTGGAGATCCAGCATGTCAAACAAGTGCTATCAGTTAATTAATGGAAATTAATCATTTCTTCATACTAGCCATGGATCGACTGGACGGAAACCAGGAGATCCGTGGTTCAAATCCCGGCCATGGCATTGACTCTATCAAGTGCTATCAGTTTTAAATTGTAGGTATATCTCTCTGCTTTTATGTTTCTAATAATTTTTCAGTTCTTGATGTGATTAATTGTAGATTCTCTCATAAATAAATGCTTATTTTTTTTAACTATTTGTAAATTTGTCTGTAGATTTATGCTGACCTGTAATTGAGAGGACAATGCGAAGATACAATAACACTATTCAAAGCAATTTGTATCAAAAGAGTAATTTTTTCTAAGATACATTGTAAGGTATTATGATGTATTACAATAAAATGGGCACTATAGATTTGAAAATGCAAGAAATAAACAATGAAATAATCTGAGCAACAATTCTGCATCACTAACAATGTTCATTTATTGAATAATATCAGTTAACCACATTCATTATAGATTAAAGGTGGGATATTTTTCATAGAATATGTTCACATTTAACACAGTTGTTTTCTCTCCACATTCCACATTTGTTTCCCCATAGTAGTGGACTTTTCTCACCCATTACACTCTTGAAAATAATATTTTTTTAACACATGCACCACTTGGCAAGGAGTGCATGACATCTTATCCAGAAACAAAACAAATAGCCTCTTAAACCCTCTGCTATAATTTTTCAGTAATTATAGGGGAATCTGAACAAACACATCTTTACAAATTGTATTGTTACAATAATGGGCTAACAAATTTCTCTGCCCAAGAATAACTAAAATTTTCTACCTGAACCAAACTGTTTTATTGAGAGGAAAAATACTTCAACTCAGTAAGTGAGATGCTACCTTGTTATGTCTCCCAATACAAGAAGGCAAGCAGGGCCTGAAGAGGGAGAAGGGCTTGAACTGTTTATCTTTGCTCTGGTAGTGGATTTGTTTAGTTGAAATGAGTATGTGAGAGTGCATATGACACACCCATGCTACCAGATCTAATGCTCACTTGAGTAAAATGCAGTGATAAGTATTATGCATGGGTGAGTTATGTGACTACACTGTATATTTTTGATGAACCAATCGTCCTTATCATATCTGAAAGACGAGCATAAACATCATTTAGACAGTAAAAATGATTACGTTACACATTCCTCTGCTTTGCCTTCTTGCTTGGGTGGACATGGTTTTATTTACAACTCCTTTGAACTTAAGTGAAACTTAATTTACATGCTTAGTTAAAAATGTTTTTAGTTACTTTTTTAAGTCTATGATTTGAAAAGGCAGTGCTAGAAAATAATTGGATTCTTCTTTGTTTTCTTAAGGTACATAAAACAGAACCAAAGATTGAGAAAGGGGAAATCAATGCTTCGAACACAGTTTCTGATGAAGATGATGCAAAATTACTTCCAGAAAATCTACCATTCCTGTGCTGCAGAACATGTCTAGTGGTATACAAGACTCAAGATGAGTTTGATGTGCACATTTGCAAGAACAGTGCTGTTAATTCAGAAGGACATGTTACGGTAAATTCTTTCATCACTCTTTGATAATATCTCAAATTATACATGTGGATCTCAGAATTTTGCCTAAGCAATTTCATGAATATTGCTAAGTCTAAAGGCATATGTTGTATAAGTATTTATGTTTGGTGCACTGTTTGTGATTTACTTTGTAAATGTTCTTTATCTCTCTATCCTGCCTACCTTGATACCTAAGGTTTACTGTACAATTTTTTCATATCAAAGGATGATGTAGGTATCTTCTGCAGAGTTGATGTCATACTAAATAGCCAGCAGTATAAGGATGTCTTCTATTGGGTGTCTCAAATCATTCTTCGCACTGAGAGGAATGCACTAACATGCTCACTCATTGCCCGCCTCAGAAACGTAGATGGTAGCGTGTCTGCCTCACGTTCAAGAGGTCCTGAGTTTGAATCTTGGTTAGGATGAGCTACTTGGATAAGGTTTTTTCCGGAGTTTTCCCTTATCCTGAAAGACAAATGTCGGATAGCTCTAAGCTCCATGGACCCCGGACTGATTTGAGTGGCATTTCACCCATTTCATTCATTGTCCGATATGACTTTAATGTTGGAGGATGTAAATTACAAAAAAAAATGCTTACTCACATCATTTAGGTTGGCAATGGTCAACATATTGACTTTACTTCACAAGCACAACACAATATTAACTTCACTTTACAAAAACACCCTTCCTACTGTGATACTCAAGCGGTAGGAGGAAGGACATCTCTACCTGCCCAAATGTCAATGCTGCTTCTGTGCATTTTTGCTGCCAACTTAATCACACCCATATGCATCCGAGTACATTGCGGAGACTCATTTGAGACACCCAATATATCATTTGCATATATGAGGAAAATTATTGATCTGGTTGACTCAGTTGGTACTGGACTACTGATCGTTAAGTCATGAGTTCAAACCTGGTCCAGACTGATCGCTTTTAAGTGTGCTTAAAAGTAACAATCTCAGGTCAGTAGATTTATTGGCATGTAAAATAACTGTAGAAAAAAACGTTTACTTTAAAAAATTAAAATTGAAATGAAAAAGAAACTGTTGGGTATGGAGAAATTTTGAATACATATTTGAAAACACCACGAAAAACTGCATTAAGTACTACTATTTGTATTAATGAGATAAAAACCCTTTAGATTAAAAAAATATATATATTGAAATTGAATGACTAAGATGTTTATTTTACAAAAATTGAAATTGAAATAAAAAGGAGACAGTGAGTGATGGATAAATTCTGAATACATATTGGAAAACACAATGAAAAAGCATTAAGAACAACTGCTTGTACTCAGGAGATAAAAATCATGTTGACCAGTGTTACTGTTTTGAGAAATTAATAAGTTTAAGTTCAAAATATATTAAATATTATTCCAATCCGTATTAAATATTCAAATACCCATAATAAACCATATTCTCCTAACATTCCTTTAATAATCAAATGATTTTCACTAATTTTTATAGTGAATTCTAATAAATTAATGAGAAAATGTATGAGGGATGAGAAAATAAGGTTACAAAGCCTGCAGTAAAATATGTAGATTTTATTTAATGCAACCAACACAGTCACTTCATAGTACTCATTAGGTTGTTTTTCAACATAGTCTCCATATCAGTTTAGGTACTTGTCACTCCATGGGAAGAGTTTGAATATTCCATCCTGATAAAAATCCTGTCCGTGCATGTTCATTCATGTTCATGACGTGTTTCTCGTTCTCGCCTTAAGTAAATCATCGGCCTCCTAGATGCTCCTTCAAGTGAGAGAAAAACGTAAAAATCTCTTAGAGTAAGGTCAGGGCTTTAGGTAGGGTGGTCAATGGTGTCCCAGCAGAACATCATGCTTCACCATCATGGTAGTCCTTTGGGCTGTGTGAGGGCATGCATTTTTGTGAAGGAAGATGACATCCTCAGTGAGAAGTACTGGCTTTCTCCCCCTGTTTGCTTTGTACAATCATGTCACGGTCTCATAGTGTCGGTCAACAGTCACTGTGTGCCCTCTTTCCAAAAACTCAACAAGTATGACAGCACCTATACTGTCCCAAAATGTTGACCTTCACCTTCTTGGCTTATAGCATCACTTTAAGCTTCTTTGTCTTTGGAGAGAAAAAGTGTTTTCATTCCACTGACAACTGCTTAATCCTAGAGGTAAAGTGGTGAATGCGTATTTCATGAGTTGTGACAATGTGTTGAAGAAAACTTCACTTCTTTGGACACTGTTGCAATAGTTGCAGACTTGCCAGTTTTTCCTTGTATTGGTTGGACAGATCTTGTAGAACCCATAGAGTACAAACTTTCTGGCTTTACAGAATATCGTGAACAATGTGACAAACACTTCAAACAGCATTCCCAGTTCTATGATCATATGTCATAGCATGATCTTCTCTGTCCTGAATCAGTTCCTTCACAAGAACTATGTGCAGACCTTGTGATGCCATGCTGGGTTGGCCACTGCAGTCCTTAGCAATGACATTTTCTTTACTGGCTACAAACTTCCAGCACCGCTTTGCAACATGCTGACGAGACATGGTCTCTCCGTAAACCTCTAGCAGCTGCTGGTGAATTTCAGCCATAGTTGCATCTTTTGCTCACAGTAATTGAATAATTCACCAGATTTCTTTACGAGACCAGTTTTCCAAACAAGTTGCCATTTGTATTTATCTACAACTAGCCAGTGTGTGGGTGGGTATAACTCTGTGAAAAACTTTTGGAATATTGGCCTTGCAATCTTAGTTTTGATCACCTCTCATAACTGAAACATATTTTGCTTCAGTGAGATGTGCAGAGGTCTCATATATCAATTCTTAATTTTTCAGCAAAAATACGCACTTAATAACAAGCGATGTCTTATGACCAGCTTGGAGAAACTGAAATTGCAGAAAAAGTTCCGTTGTGGAATTTGCCATGAAGAATATCGTAGTATGGCTCGTATGTCCTATCATTTGCCTCGATGTTCTCATGGGCCTTACAGATGCGAGCTATGTTCAGAGGAATATGCATTCAAGAAGGACCTCAATCAACATAAAAAGAAGACACATAGGTTGGTGAAGTACACAGCATTTGTAATTTGTTACAGTTAACATTTAAGAAAGTAAATAAAATGATCTTACAGTATAATATAATATAAGAACAGAAGAGAAAATGATTATCATTACTGAAATAGAAGTCAAGCTAGATCCAGGCTACATTTTACATTTATGAATTTGTGCTTGGACACAGTGAAGTGAAACAATCATTTAAAATAATTCTTATTTTACATACTGCTACTTCTGATTTAAGCTTTCTGATGCATATTGCATCACTTACTAATTCAAGAACTGCAATTGCTTTAACCATCAGCTTCAGTTTGACTTCCAGGGGTAAATATGTTGTAGTCAACTTAAACTTAGTAAAACTGAAACATCTTTTTATCTTTGTAAGATATTCTCTGGTTTTATTCTTCAAGTATCATTACATTTTTCTTATATGCATCCATTCAAGGGACATTTTTAGACTCAGATGTTTCTTTTATTTTTCTCCTTTTTATATAAAAAATCCTAATAAACTCAAAACTATAAGGTTAAATTGCATGAGAGAAAATACCAAACTGCACTACATTAACTAAGGATGATGAGATTAACATATGAAAAAAAAAAAAAAAAGCTTAAAAACTAGAACCAAAAAACATTTTAGAAACATAAGAGTAGAACCAGAAGATAAAAGAATAGAAGCGTGGCACTTCCAAAAAATATCATTAAAGCAAAGAAATACTATACAAAATGTAACACACAAAGCAAAGCACATAACATGAGAAAATATGCATATTAGAGAAACAGATATGGGATTATAAACTTAAAAATATCATTTGGTGTCATTCAACTGTAGAAGTTTCCATTTACCACTTGGGAAGAACATCCAAAATAGCATGTAACACAGGACTCAAAGCTGACAGGAACAATTAGTTTTGAAATGTGCTCTTCAATTATTGAAAAGTAAGTTACTAAAAGTAGGTAAATTATAAGAGAGAAAGAGAAAATTTTATTGCACAATAAATATAGATCTCATTTAAGCTCGCAATTTATCTCATAGGTTTTGTGGTGTTATCTATTTCTAAAATATTACTTATAAAGGGTCTTCCAACAAGGATGCCCTATCTTTAACACATGAGAGCTGCCATTGTTATAGAGTTACAGCAGTCATTTTTTTCATGTGGTTACTGTTTTTGACAAATAGCATTGGAACATTACAACATTCATCAATGCGTAGAAATTGTTAAAATTTATCATCAAAAGGATCATCTGTTCTCCAAACCTTTCATATATTGCATGATACTGGGTCTTATAAGGGACTATTTTTGACCTCAATTAGATGGTATGGATCTTAGAAACATCTGGTTCCAGCAAGATGGTGCCACATGTCATACTGCTCTCGAAACAATCAAACTTTTGAAGAAGTTCAGAGGTTTCATCATTTCCCGTGGTGATAATGTTAACTGGCCTCCAAGATCATGTGATTTAACACTGGTGGATTACTTCTTGTGGTGTTGTGTTAAATCTCAAGTTTATGCCAACTAGCCAGAAACAGTAAATGATCTTATGAATAACATCACGCATGTTATTTGTGAAGTTGGACCTAATTTACGTTCTTCTGTCATTGAAAATTGGGTCAATGGTATATGTACAACCCAATGAAGTTGTGGCGGTCACTTAACTTCTGTTCTCTTTCACACATATTGATATTAATTATGTTCTAAAATAAAAAAAGAAGAAATAAACCTCTATCATATATAGAATGTGTTTTATTTAAGTTCAAAGATAGGAAACTCTTGTTGAAAGAACCTTTAGATGTTATTTGTAGGATTGTTTTTTTTTCTTCTTTTTTTTTCTCATGGTCATTTAAAAAGTGGGAAATTATATATATTCACACACATACAGTTCACTGGATTCTGAGGACCAGCTTAATAACAATTTCATCTATTACTGTGAGCCTCACTGAACAATGTTGGAGAAATATTGTTGTCTATAATGAATATGTGTTGTGGTTTTAGGGAACTATTGTTGTCTTTATTGAGTTTATGTTATGCTGTTACCTGTTTTGTAAGAGTTGAAGTTGTTGATTCACATATATCAGTTGTCTTGCACTACTAAAAAGAAAATATGCAGTTTCACTTTGTGCTATCAACATTTAAATTTGCTGTTTATTTAGTGTTTTAAAGGTTAAATAATTTGTACCTTTTGTTAAGAACATAATGCGTAAATCACATGATTTGACACCTGGAAAAGTTGCAGTAGAAATGCTGATGGAAATCAATTTATTTTTAAATTGAGAAATTTTTGAAAGATAGGGAGTGTCTGAATCATATGTGAGGTAAATTTAAAAGAAAACTGAATTTGGTATGGATGTACCCCCACAAAGGAAGAAATGCGTGCAGAAACCAATTCTCATACCAAGAGGACAACGTTGATGAAAAAGATTTGTGAAAGAAACAGGTTTGATAGTGCAAATCTTTTCATCAGAAAGAGACGTTAGGCTCAAAATTTCAAAAATGAATTTAAAAGCCTGTAGACCTGCCAAGAAACTTAGATTAATTGCTGCTATGGCTGCAAAATGACTCAGTTTGCAAAAGAGCACAAGGACAAAGCTTAAACTTCTGCAAATTGGTAAAGATGAAAGTCTCCAATGCAGAAATTCTTTACTAACTTAAACTTCACATTTGAAATGTATTATTATGAAGTAAAGGCAACATTTTGAAACAATTAACAAGGTCTTCTTTCGCTTCAAGTTTTTTTTTCCCCTTTAATTTACGTCCGCCCCAACGTTAAGTTATATCGGATGGTGAATGAATTGGGTGAAATGATGCTCAAATGAGTCCAGGGTCCATGGAGCTTAGAGTTACCCGACATTCGTCTTTAAGGATAAGGGAAAACCCCGGAAAATTGTTTTAGTGGTGAAAGCATATTTGAAATTCTAGCAAACAGAGAATTTCATCCAGGTGAAATTTATCATCCAGATTGTGTGGTGCAGACAGTAAAATATCCCACCAAGGTTGTGATATCAGTGGCAAAGGCACTGGACATGTGTATGCTGTTGTAGGGATAGCGTGACAGGGTCATAGAGGTTTGAAATCATCCTTCACATGTATGAAGACAGGCATGTTTAAATAGCATGCCAAGGCAAATCAAAAAATTAAGAGCTGCCAAAATTGGCTTGATTAAGTACTAACATTTTCAAAAAATTGTAAGCTTCTGACAACAATTCACAAATATATCCAGTTATCACTACAAGATGTACATTATACTTTAAATTATTCATCGATGTTTAGGGAAATACAATTTTTCAAGGTAGTATAATAAAAATAACAATAATCACGAATTAGTTGCATGTTTTGCCTCCTAACTGCTATTATATGTGCCTAATATGACCAGACACCATATATACATTCTCTCTTTCTCTATCTCTATGTCCTCTAGTAAGTAGAGCAAATATTAGACCCTTGAATAATAAAAATTAAAAAAATAGAGAGAATAAAGGTCTCTTTCCCTTTTCTCCTCTTTCTTACCCCCTTTCTCCCAAATATTCAAAAGAAATTAGTACTTTGATAAAAATTATAGTTGAGAAAGCTGATGTTAATTAACTCTGTCTAGGCATGGGTTCTAAAACTACAAGAAATGGCCCAAGCTAAGAAAAGCTAAAAGTGTTCCTAGATCTGGTGCATCAACCATGGTTAAATATTAAAGGAGAATAAATATTATACTAAAATCATATTTAAAAGATTTTCAGTAAAATATGAAATAAAATGATAATTAAAATTTGTTCTTGATGTTTTAGAAAATAACAGTATATTAAAAACATTCCTTTGCTTAAGTAATATTCAAATCTTTCTGTTATTAGAGGCAGTAAAAGTTTTTTCTGTGATGAATGCGGACTGAACTTCAAGCTTCGAACATCTTTACAGAAGCACAAAGTAAACCGACACGAAAAAGAGCAAGGACCATATCCTTGTGAAGAATGTGAATTGAGTTTTACCAAGAGAATTCAACTCACAAATCATAAAATCAGTGCACATTCCTTAGAAAGGAAGTTTCTTTGTCAGGTACAGCAGTTTTCAGTAATTTGCATTTTATGTGGTTTGTGTAATCAATTAAGTGCTAATAATGACATAATGTTGGAAATAAATTTGTGATTCAGCAAGTTTGATTTTATGCAGATGTGTGGTAAAAAGTTCAGCAACAGTGGAAGTTTAACTACCCATATGGAGACACATACAGAGAACAGGAAGTTCAGTTGTGAATACTGCAATAAACAGTTTCGACAGAAAGAAAAGCTCAAATATCACACACGAATACATACAGGTAAAAGTATATTTTGATTTTACTACTTTGAAACTCTTGCACAGTTAATAAACTTGAAGCTGGTAATAAGTCAGTGGTTTTAAACATTGATGTTAGTCAAGGAGTTCTTGAAAATTTATCAGAAAAAAATGTATATATTTGTAGTTCATAATGTACTAGCTGATCCGGCGAACTTTGTACTGCTAATAAAAGTTGTCTGAACTTATCTATATAAATAAAACAAATTCGGATTATTTAGTTATTTGTTCTGCAATGGGGGTGAAGTTTAAACACAATACAGTTACATTTAAGTTAATCAATTTAAAGCTTTTTTTTAAACCTTTTTTTTTTTTTCTTATTTTGTGGTGCATAAATATATAAAAATGGTGGTTTTCCGATGCGCAAACATGCAACGTATAATTGTTCATAAGAGAAACAGGGAAGTTAAACTTCCAACGACTGCCCTTGTGATTCATTTATGGTCATCGCAAAAGCCAAACGCATGGGAAATTGTAGACACTTAAAATCAAAAGGTAATAAATCCGCTAGAATCCTCGGAATATGCGGAATCAAGATATCCCCTCCTTTGTACTTTCCCTTTATGATTGTTGCCTCAATGATGTTATTCATTAGCTTTTTTTCACAGTTAGTTTCGCTCCATTGCACAGTCGTGGTTGGTTAATGCTACGCAGCATGATCACATCTGATCCTACTTTTAATCTTAAATTGTGAGGTGGGATTCCAGGCATTTATAATGAATTTAAAAACTCTGTGAGATAGTTGACTACATCATCCTGGTTTATAACTGTCAACTATTTGTACGAAAACAACTCTGCCCCCCCCCCCCTTCCGCGGAAGAAAATTCTGTATGCTCGCATTGAGATCATCTACATCTGTATTTGTTGCCACCAATATTGCTTGTTCAATGAGCCAAAAAAAAAAAAATAAAACATGCTGAATTAGCTCCTCTTTCGAGTCTGTGAAGTAACAGAAATCAGTGAGTAATGTAAGTTGGTCAAGGTGTCAATGGCGACTTTATGTCAGGGATGAGTAAAATATCTTTGAAGACTTTGGCAAGGGGTGGAATACCTTTGTACTTTGTAATGCTTTTATTCGTTGAAAATAAAAAGGTGTGTGTGTTCTATAAACGTTTGCATGTCTACTTTTATATGTAGTTAATAATCCGGTCCAGTATCGCTTCAGTTTTTCTTTTCTTCTATTTTTTTTTTTTTTCTTTTTTCTTTTCTTACCTTTTAAACTTTCCTTGGACTTATACAAATATTTCAAAACCAAAATTAGGCAAATTGGTTCAGCCATTCTTGAGTTTTTGCAAGGCTAACAGACGTCAATTTATTTTGCTATATATAGATAATGTGTGTAGACAGTAGCAAAATGTATTAATTTTTTTTTTTTGTAGTATGCAAAGGCTAAATTACCAACATTGTCAATGATATAATAATAATAATAATAATAATAATAATAATAATAATAATAATAATAATAATAATAATAATAATAATAATAATAATAACAATAACAATAATAATAATAATAATAACAATAACAATAATAATAATAATAATAATAATAATAATAATAATAATAATAATAATAATAATAATAATAATAATAATAATAATAATAATAATATTAATAATAATAATAATAATAATAATAATAATAATAATAATAATAATAATAATAATAATAATAATAATAATAATAATAATAATAATAATAATAATGCAACCGTTAGTAGTTCGTAATATCATAATCCATTGGGGGAGGGGGGAGGAAGAAGTTGACAGTTATAAATTCCCATTCTGGGAATGTACCCTTGACCCAAAAGTAGGTATAACCAATGCACAAATGAAGAGGAAGTAGTATAATGGAACAAGTTTGTCCAGACATTAAATATTTTATTGAATTATGTAATGTTAATTAATTTGGAGTAGTAAATTTTCTTAATACTACTTACTGTTTTGAAAATGCAAATTAGAATTAACACTGTGAAGTAAAGTAATAATGAAAAACGGTACAGTGAGTCAACTGAGACGCTGTACTTCACATACCATGAATTTTCTTTCACTTTCACCTTCACTTGAAGGCATTATCAAGAAGGAGTTGACAAGTTCTTGATAATGCCTTTCATTAGAGGCGAAATGTGTTGAAAGAAAATTTGTGATATGTGAAGTACAGAGTGTCTTAGTCGACTCATTGTATAGCTTTTAATTACCACTTACTATATTATTTCTGCTGCAAAGCAAGTATATTTGAAATTGAGATTCTGCATGTATTTACATTATTTCCCCCCTCCCTCATATGTTTTAACTCTGCTACTGACATAAGGTTTTCACAGATATAAGTTTAACAGGAATACATTAATAATGTTATAGATTCCAGTTCTGAACTTTGGTAAAACAGAAATCCGAGAAACCCACATTTAAACATAAACATTAAGATGCAAGTAAATAAAAAATATATTTAGGGAAAAAATTGGTCGGTATACTGAATGTTACGCAAGTACCATGTGCGCATGTTTTCTTGAGTGCTGGTTTTGCGGTGTAGTTCAGGCAGAGGGGAAGAAGAGAGAGCTAACACTTCTTGTTTCTGCAGTGTGGTCAACCAAGAAAAGCACAATTTAGCAAAATAGTGTGTAAGATAAGCAAAGACATGCACCGCAAGTGTAAGATGTATGGACAAACAGTAAACTGAACTCGATCCGATAAGCTGTATGCTTATACACTTACTATTTATGAAACACATAAAAGTAGAAAACAAATATTATGACAACTATAAATATTTACTCATTCGCTTTGTGATTCTTCGATTTCAGAGTCAGGTGTGTCACTTTCATCGCGGATGTGTTGATGACAATTTCATCAATTGCATTTTCTATTACACCATCCTTTCTCCAATATTGCATTTCCAGCTCTGGGACATACTTGCAGTATCCTTCCTAATCCATCACTTCTATAACAAGTTTCCGCAGATTTGTGGCTCTCCAGTTAACATTGCAACCTTTGAAAACATTCTTTACTTTTGCCCATGCCAACTCAATTGCGTTCAGATTACAGTTATATGGAGGTAGACGAATAATAGTGTGTCCCTTTTCTAGAGCCATAACATCCACAACATATGTCTTGCTCTTAGATTTGTTGTAAACTGGTTAGCTAATAATTAACTTCAAAATTGCTCAAAATAAAACAGCACACATGTGAAAGCTTAGCATATTAGGCACTAGATGTCAGAGGGTATAAGCGCATTTCATGGTTTCAAAGTTGTCATCTGTGTTTACGGAATTAGGCAAAACCTACCAATTGAGGACTTGGGACTCGAGCACTCAAGAAAACTTGGGCATATAGTATTCACTCACTGGCAGAAGCTTGAGTGGAGCTTGTGTTTAAGCTTATTCGTAGAGTAATAAGTATTTATTTTTCAAAATGCATGTTCTAAAAGTTTCAAGAAATGACACTGTTCCTCCCAAATGCTGCGACAAACAACTTTGCTGAGGTCCAATATAATTTTCTTATGGAACTATTAAGCATTTGAGATCTCTAGTATTGGTATGGTATTAACTATGGTATTAGTATTAACTTTATGGTATTTGTATGTAATTGGAATTATTGCGCTGTTGCAGGAGAGCGCCCACATTTGTGTCAAATGTGTGGGAAAAGGTTCATACGCAAATCCAAGTTAGATGAACATATGCGTCGTCACCGTGGTGAAAAACGATATCACTGCACTTTGTGCAATAAGTCATATGCAGCAGCATGGGACCTTAGACTGCATAACAGGTAAACTAATTGTTTTATTTATTATTGCTTGACTAAATATAAACAAAATTCTATGTTTAACTACTTGCATATGTTTCATAAACTAAATATTTTGTCTTTTTTGCTGACCTTTAACAGAGAAAAGAAATAAACTGAGCAAAAAAATTCAGGTTTATTGATTTTGCATAATTATTTTAGTTTCTGTTCTAAAGGATATATACAAATTCACCTAAATTCATCCATATTCACTTCCTCACTTAAGAAAGGGAACTAGAATTTCATGATGCAGTAAGAAATTTTATGGACAATAAAGGCTCCCTTCCCTTCCTTAGCTTTTTTTTTTTTGTTCATTTGTCTCACCATTGCATAATTTCTTGAAGTTCTTACTAAAGACAACATTGTCTAAATTCTGTACCATTCTACTTGCGGATCAACACTAACAATAGTGCTGCATCATGTGCTCCAGATTGAAGCATATTTCCCTAAAACAGCACTCGTCACATCTGTCAGCTTAATTGTCATGTGGGTTTGTACCTCCTATTTCTGTGCCTCATTGCAGTCTGCAGGTATTTTATATATATATATATATATTAGTGATGGACAATTGACAGGACCATCAGTGCCACCGTATACCTTAATTTTATCTTGCAGGTGTTCTTTTACATCTAGTAAATCTACTGACATAGAACTGTCACTTTTAAGCAGACTTAAATGCTATTAGTTAAATTCCATGAATTCTAACCCATGACCTTGAAATCAGTAGACCAGTGTTTATTTATTGTTATTATGTACAACCATAACATTGATATTCACAATTTAAAAAGCAAATTTAACATAAATTATTATCTATTACAAGTTCAAAGATTTTAATGCAAACTTACTTTTTAAAAAATAACAATTAAGTATTCTAGTTGGCCATGGTAGCTCAATGGGTTAGAGCGACTGGACGGAAACCAGGAGATCCGTGGTTCAAATCCTGGCCATGGCATTGAATTTTTCAATTTGACTCTATCTATCAAAGACCTTAGCCTATATATGGCTAGTGTAAAGTAGGCGGCTCGTTTAAAAAGAAGCTATGCAATTTAAAGCAATTATCACTCTTAATAAAATCATACACTTGCTCTAAAACACTGCATGGCCTTTCCCTTTTCCTTTTATGCATTTTGTAGCAGGATTATGGTGCTGACGGTGTTCTCGAAGCCCCACATTGCAGCGATCATGTGGAACAGGATTATTTTCACCGGATGTCGTCCCACATGACTGGGGCTGTGAGTTGTATTCAGCCGCCAGGATGGTGAAGATGACGAAAGTTGCTAACTCTTCTTGGTCCGGCCGCACCGTGGCTCAGTGGTTAGACCACTTGGCTCTCACCAAGGCGGCCCGGGTTCGATCCCACGCGACCGCAAAGTGATATTTCTGGTGGACAACACGGCGCTGGGGCGAGTTTTCTCCGGGACCTCTGGTTTCCCCCGCCATCTCATTCCACCGGTGCTCCATCTTCATTTCATGTATCATCAGTGTCACCGCCTGCTGTGCTGTATGTAGTAAAAGCGGGCGTTAAACACTACACATTTCATTTCATTTCTTGGTCCAATCTGGCACTCCGATGTATTGGTGAATTTAAAATATCTCCAGATCTGCTTCAGTCTGAGCTATGAGAACTTAATTTTCAGACGTGGTTGCAAGCAAAATGATAAATTTTCTAAATAAACTTCAATACCAATAAATTCTTTTTACTTTAAAAATATCAAGATGTTCAATTTAATTTGTATTATTTATACAATTTTTCGTATAAAACTTGACAGTAATATATACAAATATAACAGTTTGTAACTTAAAACTTCACATATCTTATAAGAAATGATGATAATTTTCTTATAGATTGCCAGGATTGCGATTACATATAAAACTTTTACATATCTTCAGCTGGAAACAACAAAGTTGTCACCATTGTTACGAGTACTAGATGTTAATATGTTCTTGTTAGTACTACAAAAATCTGAAAGTAAAACAAATTTAAAAACAGAATCGACTGCCGGTATTTCAAAATTCTTTATGCGATGTCTGTTTTTTAAAATAAATATCTTTTCCCAAACCATTAAATCTATCGAATCATTTAATTGTTTTAATAATTTAACTTCTGGATTTATTTCATGGTTAAATGACCAAAAATGATCTGCTACGGCCAATTTATCAATCTGTTTATACTTAATGTCACGAATGTTCTTGCGTTCTAGTTTCTAAATTACGTTTTATCTTTCCAATATAAACTTTATCACTATTGAAACAATTAAACTGATAAATGCCAGATTTTTTATTATTAGGAATTTCATCCTTTTTAGAGAAATGCAATAAATTTTTAATACTTGTACCGTTTCCTGGGATGACTTAAAATGTGGAAGCGTTAAATTACCAAAGGTCCGTATAGGATGTTTAAGGAAAGGCACAAAGTATTTCAAAATTAGATGTTTTTAACGATATCTTTATACTCTTAAAATTTCATATATAACAATACACAATTTCTCTTGTCTTCAAATCTTTAGCAACATGTCAATTAATTATCCTTGCCCCTGGTTATATATTATTATTTCTTTAATTGCATTGAAGGTCCTTAGGGTTTCTTTTGTTGTTTAAAGTGCACTAACTCCACGAAACTTGTCTTAATTGACGCGAGAAATACAGGGAAAAATTTGGAATAGAAATTTAGAAGGTTTATCCAGAACTTACATAATGAAGCGAAGCTAAACAATGTTATTAAATTTTAGATGAGTCGTATTTCTAAACAATGTTGTCCCCAATGTTCCTACATACGGAGCGACGAAGTACAGATGCGATGTTCAGTGTCCGAGATCCATGCCAGAAGTCCTCTTTCTTGTACCGGAGCCTCCCAGACGAAAAGTCCAGGCAGATCCCCCCGGTGCAGCATCAAGCATTTGTCCAAGCTTTTGGCTCCCTCTACAGGCGAAAGTAGCGCTTCCTAGCGCTCAGCAATGGAACTCATAAGAGACTAGATTCATTCATTCATTCATTCTTTATTCATCCTTTTAAAACATATACATGTTTTTGGACACGTCATGGTTACAAAATAAAATGGTACAAGTTATTTACTATAGTACATCAATAATCATACATTATTATTTACAAATTTACTGTATTTACAATTCTTTGTTTAAAAATTCATTTATTGAATAGAAACATCCATTTATACAATATTTTTTAAGTTCCTTTTTGAAAATGTTATGGTTTTGGATGCTTTTTAGGTATGGTGGAAGTTTATTGTAAAATTCACATGCTGATGCTATTGGTTTAGTTTTATATAATTCTAATGAATGCATTTGTGGGGGATAGTTGACCTTTTTTCTTGTAAAGTACTCATGGTTGTTTCTATTCAGTTGACGGTGCTGTCTTTAATTTTTAAGTACAGTATTGCTTCATATATGTATAATGAATACAAAGTCATAATTTGTAGATTTTTAAATGCTTCTTTACATGATTCTGTTTGCTTTAATCCCTGGATCAACCTCACTGCTCTTTTTTGCAATAAGAAAACTTGGTTTGTATGTTTCTTTTTACTACGACCCCATGCTATAATACCGTAGGTGAGGTGAGGATGGATTTGTCCGTAGTATATTGTTGTTAATAACTCTTTATTGCGTAAGCCTGCAAAGCTTTTTATGATGAATAGACTACTACAGATCTTTTTGCATATTTTATCTATATGATTATTCCAATTGAGATATTGATCAATTATTACTCCTAAGAAGTTGCTGTATTCTACTTCTTCTATTTTGTCATTTCCAATGGAAATATCAATATTTTTTATGTTTTTATTTTGTGGGGTACGGAAGTGTATACATTTCGTTTTGCTTATATTGACGTGTAAGTTATTTGACTGCGAG
This sequence comes from Mantis religiosa, assembly GCA_030765055.1. Taxonomy (NCBI): domain Eukaryota; kingdom Metazoa; phylum Arthropoda; class Insecta; order Mantodea; family Mantidae; genus Mantis; species Mantis religiosa. The sequence continues at coordinate 71,650,296 of CM060949.1, read as the reverse complement.
TGCTGGATTAAGTGTCTTGTATTTTGTGACGTTACTGTTTCTAAAGTTTTTGCTCCGATGCCTGTGTTAATAATTGATGTATCGTCTGCGTACATTGTAATTTTGCTTCCAGGTAAATTTGGCATGTCATTTATATAAATAATAAATAGTAGGGGGCCAAGAACAGATCCTTGTGGTACTCCATATTTTACTTCGAGACTTTTTGAGTAATAATCTTTTATGTGATTGTGTGACTGATGTTTGATTTTCGTTACCTGAGTTCTATTGTTAAGATACGATTTTATTAAGTTGAGTGGAGTACCTCGAATTCCATAGTTATATAGTTTGTCAAAAAGAATGTCGTGCTGTACGCAATCAAACGCTTTTGTCAAATCTAATAATATGCAGTTGTTATCCATGTGATTATCTAAGTTCTCTATTATGTGATCTATGATTTCAGCTATAGCCTGCTTTGTTGACTTATTTTTTCTGAATCCAAATTGTGCCTCGTTTAAAATGTTATGTTTTTCTAAAAAGGATATAATTTTGTTTGCAATAATTTTTTCAATTGCTTTTGATAGCGTGGAGATAAGCGCTATTGGACGGTAATTTTCAGGTATTTCTTTATCACCTTTTTTGTATATTGGTTTTATGATAGTTTTCTTTAGTACTTTTGGAAATACGCCTTCTCTTACAACCGAGTTTATCATTTCAACTAGTGGTTCTAGAATATAAGGTGAACACTGTTTGAGTAGCATTGGTGATATTTCATCTAGTCCTGCTGATTTCTTATTTTTCATGTCTTTTATTACTTTTATAAGTTCCTCGTTTGTTATTTCATCAATGTACATAGACTTTATTATGTGTCTTGCGTTACATTTACAGTTATTATTAGTCTTATTTCCTGCTACTAGCTGTTCTACTTGTTCTAAAAAATTTGCATTAAATATATTGCTTACCTCTTCTGGTTCATCAGTTATTTTATTGTCTTTCTTTATCCTTAAATTGTCTATGTCCACTTCTGTGATTCTACAGTCGTTTTTTATTATATTCCAAGTAGTTTTTGTCATATTTGAGGACTTAAGGATCTTTTGTTTAATATACTCTGATTTGATTTGTTTAATTGTTTCTTTATATGTTGTCTTTTGCTTTAAATATGCCCTTTTTTCAGTTTCCCTCTTGGTTTCTTTAAACCTATCGTAACTAAGTTTTAATTGATTTTTTACCTCCATAATATGTCTATTTATCCATTCTGCTTGCTGGTGCTTTGATATTTGCTTTTTTATTTTTGGACAAGCTACCTCTAGATAATAGTTAAATATCTTGTAAAATTTCTCCCATTTTGTATCTATATCTTTTACATTAAGCACTTGTTCCCATGACTCTTTACTAAGTAGCATGCAAAGTTCTGCAATACTAGCATCGTTTATTGCTCTGGTTGTTTTATATAGAGTTTGTTGTCTTGGTGTGTTAAATTTTACATCTATTTCTTGAGCATAGTGGTCAGATAGGTAACTTTTTATTACTTTTGTTTGATATTGATGTGGTGGAAAATTTGTGATAATTTGATCAATTATGGTTGCAGTTGTTTCAGTTACTCTTGTTGGTTCATCTATTGTTAAATGCAGATTGTACATGTTTATTAAGTCTAGTAGCTGTTTGTAGTCATTGTTATTTTCATCTTTGTTTATATTTAGGTCACCTAATATCACAATTTTGTCACATTTCAGTTTGTCTAATACGCCTATTAAGTTGTCACAGAATTCCTTTGTAACTAGGCAGCATGGCTGGTATCTAACGAGCTGGAGATCACCAATATAGCTCAGGAGCTGGGGGGAGTAGTAGTTAGCATGAAGTAGATGAGTCTTTAGAAGTGATCAGGTGCATACTATATTTATTTTGAGGAACTATAGTTATACTAAACTCTTTAAAAAAAAATTGAAAATTTTTATTAACCCAATGATGGTAAGTAAATTTTTTAAAATTATAATCGTCTTTTATTTTTCTAAGGGTAGAAATATCATTAACAGTTTTTTGATATTTGAATTTTTCAGTTTTTTTATTTATAAAGTCTTTATTAAAACCATTAATTAACCGCTTTGCCGATGGCCATTTAAACCCTTCAGGGGCCGGAAACGGATACCCAATAAACAGAACAAGACATTTAAATTGTTAAATGCTGTAAAAATGCATCATAAATACAATTCCGTATCTTCTGTATTTATTTAAGTTATTTAAACAAAACAAAAACTGGTTTAAAACCCATTAAAGGCAGTATACATCTACAGTAACAATAAAGTAGGGACTACATTAATAAATCGTTGAAATTTCACTACTTTGTTTCATTGTAGTAAAAGCCATTCTTTGCGCTGAACGCGCCTAATATTTGAATCATTTTGTTTTGTGTGTATACAAACGAATGTATGTATAGCTACGCAAGCAACTTCTCTGGTTCAAGGTTTTAGCTTTTAGTTTATGCTATACCAAGCGATAATCATACAAGTATATGTTGCATTACACACACTGGAAAGAAAACTTTCTGTCAGCATCTGTTATTACAGCTCTGTTATTACAAAGTTTCTGGTAGCCTTATGCAGCTGTTTTTGCTCAGTATTTTAGTTATTTATACTCTCTCTGTATTCAGAGTGATTCTTATAGCAATCAAGAGCTAAATGAAAGGCACATTTGAAATTGTTAAATTTCAATGTTAACCATGGCTTATCCCGGTAATGTAGCAAATAAATTAGCTTGCTTATGATGTGCACAGGCTTCTGATATTACTGTAGAAAATCTGGAAGATTTGTTGTGCGATTATGATGAGATGTTTAGGATATAGGTAGCAGTGACGTATACTGGTCTACAGATGACATGTTAGCTACTCCATTGTTTGGGGAAATGGCGGGTCAAATATGGGTATGTGGATCAGCTATTACTAGCTATCCCTCTTTACGAAAAACAGTTAAATGGTAAAGAAAGTGTTTTTATACCACTGGATGTAACCATGCAATAATTTTCAGAGCAGTAAATTCATGCAAGACATTCATCTACCTGTACTTGCGCGTATAAATAGCTTGTAACCTAATTGAGTACTATAATTCTCAGAGGCCTCTCTATACTGGGGGGGTAAGAAATCCATCACGACATCACCCCTCATACTTGAGAGAAAACATTTTTGTAAAAGGATACCACCCACAACCAAAAAAGTTGTAACCATTTCGAAAATGTGTAGTGTGTTGCGAAAAAGTTCACAAGGAAACCAATATTATTTGGTGTGAATCTGCAGATGTGCCCTTGGGTGTTTATCCAGGTTTGGAGGTGTACAATTCAAAAAGGAACCTTTAAGGGTACTACATAAATATTAAAAGCAGAAGCATTATTAACAGTGAAGTATTCTTCATATTTGAGTTTGATTTATGAGGCACTATGTTTACACTCAAACTTGTCACCAAACAGCTGAGGATGAGATCGAATGATCTTGAGAACGTTTCAATTATACAACAAGTAAGTGAAGTTTGAGTGTAAGCATAGTGACTCATAAATCAAACTCAAACTTTAAGGGTACGTTTACATCCCTTATAGAACTAATTTAAATTTCAAAATAGAAAGATTAAAATAAGTGACGTCAAATGAGCATTAAATGCATGTATGCGCAGGACGTCTATACATGTACATATCGGTTTGGGGCATTTTAACTTGGACATCATATGACGTCCGTATCGGTGAAAGGGTTAAAGCAGTATTAATATGTTTATATTCTTTATTAAATTCATCTTTATTCAGGGGTATATTTATTAATCTATAAATCAGACTATAAGTTTTAAGTTACAAATTGTTATATTTGTATATATTTGTTTGCTTCATTGTTAATAGCTTCATGTTTTATGTACTTGGCAATAATATTGTATGCTTTGATTACAATTAACAGAAAACTGATATTAACTCTTTTACAAGGTTTCATCATGGTACTGAGTTTACGTCTTTTCACCATAACGTTCTTCCTTATAAAAGACGCTTTCTTTCCTAGCTGTTTTACCAAAATTATTGATTTTCATTTTCTTGTTGCCATCACTACCAATTAAACTTAATTTTTACTGGTCTATGTCACACATTACACAATCTCGTTCTTAAAACTACCAATCATAAAACATTCACATCATATTACTTAATGTTGCGTCATTTCATGACCTACTGAATTTGAACAATTTCCTTCCTTATTTATTTTAACATGTCTATATCGATTCTTAAACCACATATTTAAACATTTTTCAACTCTCCGTGCTTAAACCAAAACAACTGTTACAGTTTTTATAATTACTGTTTATTTAATTTCAGTTCTAACATTTGAAATAGTATTAAATTTTAGATGAGTCGTATTTTTTACACATCTGCTTCACTTTCGTACCTATTTTGAGGACATGTTTCGCAAATCATCGTTTGCATCTACGGCTCTTATGCGACTGAAGCTTGATCCAGCGGTGTGGGTAATTCTGGGGTTGCTGCTGCCATCTGTTGATTTAGTGATGAACTTAAATGTGGGATTCTCTTCTGGCGGGATTTCAAAGTTCATTAGTTGGTTTTTATGTTTTTCTATGTATATCCTCTCCCATATGACGAGTTCACTATGTTTTTTTACGTATTTTAGTAATTCTGTGCTATCTTCAATTTCATGATTTTCAGACCAGAAATGGGCTGCTATTGCGGACTTATCAATATTTTTGTATCTTAAGTGCCTGAAGTGTTCTTTCTTTCTAGTGCCTATGTTTCTTTTTGCCCTCCCTATGTAAATTTTTTCACAGTCTTTACACTTAATCTTGTAAATGCCTGACTTTTCCTCTGGTTTTATCTTATCAGTATTATTACTGTGAAGTAGGTTTTTAATGTTGTAATTGTTTTTTGGTGCCAATGTTATATTGTATTTCTTGAATATTTTTTGGAACTTTTTTGTGGCCCAGGGGTGGTAAGTAAATTTAGCAAATCTAATTTCTTGTTTTATTGGTGTGAGAGCTGTGATCTGTTTTAATCTCTTTTGAAGTTTGAATAATTTTAATTTTTTATCTACAAGGTTTTTTCCATATCCATTTTTAATTGCAGTTTTTAAGATTCGATGGCATTTGTTTTGATATTCTTGCTGGCTGAGAGGTAGATTTACTAATCTGTGTGTGAGACTGTTGATGGTTGCATGTTTGTGTGGAATTGGGTTGAAACTATTTGCTTTGATGTAATTATCTGTGTGTGTTGCTTTTCTATGGATGCCAAATTCTAGTTTTTCATTGCTTTTTTTGATTTTAAGGTCTAAAAAAGGTAGAGTACAGTCCTCTTCAGTTTCCACTGTGAATTGTATGCTGGGTTCTTGCAGGTTGAGTAGTTTCAAAGCATCATCTATTTGTTTGTAGGGCACTATTGCAAAGATGTCGTCTACGTATCTGTACCATGTTTTAAACATATGAGGGAAGGCTTTAGTTATATGTGTTTCGAAAAAGCTCATGTATAGATTGGCCAAAAATGGTGATAGCGGGCTTCCCATAGCTAGTCCTGAAATTTGTTTATAATATTTTCCATCGAAGACAAAATAATTTTGATGTATATTTAATTCAGTCATTGCCAAATATTCTTCTATTGCATTGGCATCTAGGTTTATAGAATTTAGCCATTTTTTCAGTTGAATCAAAAGTTTGTCTAATGGAATGCTAGGGAAGAGGGAGCGGACATCAAAGGATACTAAAGTGTCATGAGGTTTTAGTTTAAGATTTTGAATTTTTTCTACCAGGTCTAAAGAGTTTTTTATACTCAGAGTATGGAATTGTGGAAAGGACTGAAATTTTTTGGATAGCCATTTTGCCAGAAGGTAAGTAGGAGTGTTTGTATTATTTACAATGGTTCTCATGGGTATGTTGGGTTTGTATATTTTAGGCAAACCATTGCGAAACATGTCCTCAAAATAGGTACGAAAGTGAAGCAGATGTGTAAAAAATACGACTCATCTAAAATTTAATAATTTTTTGCTTCACTGTGGTTTTCCAATACAGTTAAATCTCGATATTTGAAATAGTGTTCATCGATACACCAGTTGCTTCAGCCATTACTTTCATTACGTCTCACAGTCAGGTTGTCATAACTTTGAACAAACAAATTAAGTTTAATACAATAGCCTTTTCACACTTTTTAGAGGCTTTCCACTTTTAAGATTCTCTACACTACTCTGAGGAACTGAGCGCTCTGACATAGTCCCTCAACGCACGCACGTGCAATATTAATCTCTGCGCAATACTAACAGAACGAGTGGCAAAGCGGTGTATGCAACACAATCGGGGAATTACCGGATACCATGTGATTATAAATGGAAGTAAAAGCTTAAGTGTTTCAGAACTTGAATTACGGTAATTATTCACCCTGTTTGTTATTTGAATGTATGAAATAATGATAATATATAATATAATGTAGGAGCAAAATATTTCTTTTTGCACCTCACTTTAAGGTCGAATAGAGTATAGAGATATTTATTTACTAGTCGGCCAAGATAAGAATGCACTTGAAGGAGGGCAGCACTGTTTTGTTTACTACATGAAGCTTAGGGAACCGCGTGGAGCGAGGGGAAAGGCGATACTGGAAATGTACAGTCACACAATTAAAACAGTACATGCCTGCTGATGTCTTCACGTTAGTTCTCAGAAGCAGCAAGTCTGGGAATGTTTGTTTCAGGTCCTTCATCTGCTGTATCTGTGTCACTGTTCCCTTCATCAGCTGTATCAGTGTCACTGCGTCCTTTTGCTTCAATATTCATATTCTCAAAATAACATTCATCATGATTGTAATCTTCATCATCATCATCGTTGCTCTCTAGACCATGTTTATAATTATATCTTCAATTGTTTCCTCCATTAACCCATCTCAGCGCTTAAAATTTTGCTCAATTCTTTTCACTTGTCTGCATGCTGCTATCCAATCAGTTTGTGTAATTTGAGCTATGCAGCTTGTCATAACTTTCAGATTACTCAAAGTAATCGATGATACTTCTTTGCTGCAATCTTTTGTTTAATTCCAGATAGCTCTATAGGGATAAGGTCATAATGCTACGGAGGAAGGCATAAGACTGTAAAATCCCTTTGTTCCCTTATTCAATCAAGTCAATAAACAGGCTTTCTAAATTAATTTTCACTATCTCTGAAAGCTAATTTTTTGTCAGTTGCGGATCATGTTTAATTTTCTTTTGTGTTGGCCAATGAATAACTTGTGCTTTTTGAGATAAAGTGTTAGGGGCTTTATTTTCCTGTACGGTATGGCAAAACAATGCTTTCAGGTGGAATGTTTGATATTAATTTCTCTTCTACCCACTTTTTATAATTTTGACAGTTAATTTCATCATGGTTATCTGCTGATTTGGATTTTGAATCGTACACCAATTGAGTTCCCTCAATAAATCCCATGGATCCTCCCCTATGTACAAATTGTTCTTTGACCAACACTGGTATTAGTCAAAACATCTAGTACTTCCTCATATTGCCAGCACTTCCTGATGGTTTAGTGATATGGACCCAAGTCTCGTCCGTATAAACTACTGGTTTACATGGCCCTTTTTTACTTTTAATAATAGCCCTTAAGAACTCTGCAAGTTTTGCAACAATTTGTGGTTTCTCCATTAGCACATATTGTTTGTTTTGCATTTCTTAAATTGAAATCCCATTTCTCTCAATATTTTTCTAAATGTTTCTTTGCCACCCTGAAAGTTTATTATTTAGCGAAGTTCAGGAGTTTCCTCTAAGAAGGAATTTCCTTTTTCTGTTTGTAGTACTCCAAAAATTTTATATGCACATCGCACTTATCAAACTCATCAAGAGATATGGTTGTGCGTGCTTTTCGATTTTTCCTCGAAGTTGTAACCTTAGCCCCAGTTGATGAAGCATTTTATGTTCATGATGGTTCTCCCAGACCTTCCCACTATTTTTGCTGTCCTAACTGCTGCTTTTTCAAGGGGTATGAGTAATCTTCTCTCCTGCTTTTCTTGTCTACAGAACTGTATAACCTGATATATGATGTGCTTTTCATCAGAATGGGATACTTTTCTTGTCTTCTTTGTAGGTGCATCCGTAATTAAACTTTTCACAGGCACACGCCAATTTTATCGCAACGAGCACTGCAAGTGCCAATATCCTATTCAAATTTTAACTGCACAAGAAAAGTTTGGAAGTATCTCGGTATTGTTGATGTTTACGTTGTCCGCACTGTACCTGTGGTACTCCGCCCACTTGTGATGTAACTGTTTCGTAACGCTTCTCGCCGAATGCATTCATATCGTGGACTAGTACAAGTTTAACACACTAATAACAGTAATGATGGTAGTGCTGGTGGTGGTGGCGGCGGCAGCGGTGGTGTTGGTGAAGGAATTGCACAAAAGTTGTGCATATTGGGTTACATTAGTTAAGAGAAATCTATTACTTATTTAACGTGGCTTTTGCACATTAGTATGTAGTATCGGTCACACTGTTTTTTATAGAATTTACATATAGATATAGATATTATTTGAGTCCGGATCCTTGTATGTCTTCATTCCACATATTTTGTGAGGGTAGCTGTGAACCGCCATGGAATTTGTGAAGTGGCTCTTATGTTGAATGATCACATTAAAATGCTGGCTGCAATGTGGCATCAGCTATATTGGTTTCTTGGTAACCAGAATAAGGCTGAGTTTCCCATAATGAAGACTCTAGTTATTCTACACAACAAAATATAATGCTGTTTACTTTATTTCCTTTTATGTAATTCTGATGCATGATCTACTTGATTCTAATTATAGTTGTAAGATAAAATGTTCATGTGTACATATACTTTGCTGTATATTAACTGTATTTGCAAACAGAATTCATACTCTAAAGCTTATTTGTATTTTTTTTTTTTAGTTTGATTTATGAGTCACTATGTTTTCACTCAAACTTCACTTACTTGTTGTTGTATAATTGAAACGTTTTCAAGATCATTCGATCTCATCCTCAGCTGTTTGGTGACTAAATGAACATTTCTCTTCTTCCACTACTACGGAGCTCCGATCACTCTGTCATCTGGTGTTAGGGGCACTAAGTTTTAATACTAAGTTTGCTTATATATATATGTTCAAAACTCCTATGATAAAATATTAACTTTTTAAATTGTTTTCTTTGCTCATGGTATCTTCATACAGGATCTTCAATTGTTATTAGTTGTATTTGGTTTTATGTGAAAGCAGATCTTGTTAAATAATGAAATGCATTAATTGAAAATCATAGCCAGTTTTTATTTTATCAGGAAGGTGCACCCAGATGTATCTGATAAGAATGGGCATGTGGATCATGCTAATGTTACCACTGATGCAGAGGACCCAGATGATCCATTATCTGGCACAACAGAAGAGGAGTGTGTGCAACTTGGTCTTAAACCAGACTCAAGTATTACTGTGGAGGAGAACCTAACAGTGCATCTTAATTCTCTCAGTGAAGATACAAAATCCGTGTTACTTGATCCAAGCGCTGTGAGTGAAGGTAATAAACTTTTGGTACAGTTGGAATCTGCAAGTGAACAACAGGAAGAGCAGGAAGATGAGGGTGCAGTAGGATCCAGTATCCTTGTGCAACTTAATTCTTTGCAGAACCAGCAGATTACAGATGGAGATGATGTATCTCAGCAGGGAAATTCACGTATTCTACTTCAATTGGACCCCTTGCAACAACCGTTTATTCTCAATGGCTCAGCTTCCACGAGTGAAAATGGTTCCAAAGTCATTGTTCAGCTAGACTCTGAACAACAGGGACCTAATCTACAAGAGTGTTTAGGCTCTAGGATCTTGTTACATTTGGATGCAGGAACCAATGTTCAAAATACCAATACAACACCATCAAGAATACTGTTACAGCTGGATTCAAGTACACATAATGCACCACTGTTAACTATGACAGAGGCAATTCAAATGACACCTTTAGTAGATGATGTTACAACACAGCTCTTGCATACATCATCCTCACAATCTGATACAGGTGACATGCAACAAAATAGTACAAGCATTAGCATTCCCCTTCAGATTCAGTTGCCCATATCCGCAGGACTGCAACAGCCTAACACATTGCAATCTTTGTCATTACCAGGGCAAGCAGAGTGGTATTCGTCACAGTTAGCATTAATGTCCACAGCATACCAGTCTGATTAGACAGTACCATATAGAAACTTCCAAAAAGTGAAACTTACTACTTTTCACTGGTTATTTGTTGATTTTATTTGCATGTTTTAACTGTCAACTGTTACAAGTGTTTCTAGAGTTCACACACATAATAACACCCTTTTCTTTTTTTTCCTTATGAAACTTAATTGCCTTCAGGTATCCACATAGCGCAAGGGGGGTACCTGACTTTTTGTCTCTTGGAATAAGGAAAAGGTCCAGAAATACTAACAAATTCACTTATTAAATTAATAATTTAATAATTATTTTGCTTCACTGTGGTGTTCCAATACAGTTAAATTTCGATAAATTCACTTATATTTGAATTGAGAATATAAGTTAATTTAAATGTGTTACTCTTGTGAAAGTACATTAAAAAGTTATATTAATTTTCCAAGATTAATTTTATCATTCTAGCTGCACTGCTTAAAAGTGAATCTATTAAAGCCTGAAACATCACATTTTGTGTTGTGGTTTGTATATGAGTTGCTTGGATACAATGTGTGATAAGTTGTTTGTCACTTGGAGCATAAAAAATTAGCAAATTATGTTTATTTTGTATATTAAAAGTCTTTTCCTGAATAGTTTTAAAGGTTGGTATATTCCTTTTACAAGCTTTTGTTTTTCTAATAATTGGAAATTTGTGAAACAGAACTAAGGTCCTTCCTTGGGCTTTTCGGAATAAAAAAGAATCAAATAACATGAAATAAGCCTATAATCCCAGCTGTCAGTAACACACTTAGGTAGCATGCTTAAGCTCAAACAAAGGACATAATTCTTGGATAAAACCAATAGGTGTTTATGAAATTGGATGTGAATATTATAGGACAATACAGGGAAGATAAGGAGGAAGAAAGAGAGAGAGAGAGAAGACTAAGGTTGTATGTTGTTTTTGACCGTTGGCATCATGGGACTCACCAAACTTCTGTCGTGAAAATGGCCTGTCACAAGGAATGCATGGCATCTTTCCCAGTTTAGCTGTGTGCTATATAAATCAGCAGATTTTGAATTAAATTCCACTGTCACAAAAATGGCTCATGTATTGAAGTCTGAAGTCGCTCCCACTGGAGGGTACTGGACCCCCACCAGCTTTGACAACACTGTCAACTTCACATTATCATATTTGGAATTAGAGAGATCCATCAAGCTTGCTATTCAACTTTGCAATATTTATCAGCAATGGAGAGAAGATATTGTTACACATATCGCTCTCTGTAAATGCAGTTTTAGATATTGAGAATTGCAAATTCAAGATTTCTTTGGGGAAGTATTTGAAAAATTGACCAACCCCGATGAATATCTGGATGCTGCAGGATCAGGGGTGGCATTTATATACATAGATTGTTGGTTGTTCAAGATGGCAGCACCCTATTAACCAAACAACATAGTCTCCCCAACTTCGAGGAACGTGCTGTCTGCTGAGCATGAGATAATGGACTTAGAAGAGGTAGATGGTGGTATCCCAGAAATAGTAATGTTGACATCGTACACCCTAATTGGATGTGTTGCTCACCATTATACTCAGCGGGTAGGTGACAGTTAAAATCAATGCCGAAGAAAAGTGAGGGCCTGGCTGCAAAGGGAGGCAATGCAACATGAAAGAGATGCAGTCTGAGTTCACATTTCAGAATTACCAGGCCTGGCACAAGACCATAGGGAGATATAACGTCCAACTATTCCAAGAAAGAGATAATGTTCTGTATCAAAATTATTAAAAAGCAGATATTCAGGAACTTATAAATTTATATTACACTTTGAATAGAAAGGCATTGTTTATTTTAAATGTAATGATGTCAATTGGACATATAGATTTTATTTATAAAACATGCAGAATTATCTGATTCATTGTATTTTCACATCTATGAAATTAAGTTAAATCACTTACATTTCATATTAATGCGTACTTTTCTCAGATAAGAATTTTTATATCATTATTTTGTATTACCCTAAAGGTGTATTCATGTCATCGGGGCAACAATTTTTAATTCTTTTATAACTTATTCCAAGGACTCTGTGTCATATATGTTGAGAGAGAGGCAAAACCCACTTGTATTTACTGAAGTACTGTACCCATAAGGCATCCTTTATTTCATAGATAAAAATATCTGTTAATGAGGGGCAGCTAAGACTGCTGGATACCATATCTCTATTGTGGATTTGGTTAGGAGGCGGACCCAGGTTAAGTAAATAGTGGTAGAGAATACCTGGGATGATGATGGGAGCGATGGATGGACATAGAGTAGATAGGTGTTTAAGGGTGTTTAACTATATGCCCTCTAAAAACAAATCATGGCAAAAGTCAGATATAAAGATTACTACAAAAAATTACTGTTTTAATAAAAACAGCCAAAAATAAAGAAATATACGCAATCAATCATGGAGGAGGGAATTTAAAATAACAGGTAAATAAAAGGATGTTTTCTTCACTAAATCCTATATTCTACTATTGAGAAACATTTCAAAACCTTTTCCATGCTTTGTTGTCATCTGCCAGTATTTCTGCAAAGCTGACTGACAGTTGGAGCTGCAGAGACTCCTGAAGATATGCTAGGAAGACCTACTCTAGCAATACATGACTGACAGAACATTATTACAAAACAGACAAATTGGGGCATGATCCCCCTTGAAAAGTTGACTGTAAAATTATAGGGCCAGTACACAACCAAGGGCCAAACTTTTTTTTTTTTTTTTTTTTGCGACATGATTAGCAACAGTAGTTTACTCAGTTAATTAGAAACTCTTTTATCGGATTCACTTTTCAAAGCCTATTTCTTTGAAGAGCTGACCACTCTTTCCACCAGAATCAGAGTATCATTGTCTGCACAACAATCCTAAAGTATTTCGAGGTGACACTGGATATGGTAATACTGAGCTTTGTAATTGCTGCCTTAGCTGCCAAATCCACAATTTCATTCCCTGGCAAATCAATGTGACCAGGAATCCATGGACACACCACAATAATGCCAGAGGCATGTAAAACATGGAGGTCATCCTGGTGTACAATAGGATGAAAGTTGTACAACTTACAAAAGCTCTGAATGCACTAAGGAATCACTCAAAATTAGTCAGTCACCCAACTTCCGATGGTGCAGATACAAATTGTCTTGGTATATGCATAGAACTCTATAAATGGAAGTGCTACTATGAAAACCAAATGTATGTGGTTTGTTTCCAATAGCATAAGCACATCCAACACCATTGAAGCCAAAAGTTGGTATTCTTTAACCGGATACTGTACCTATTGCATTTACTCAAATTCCTCAACAATGCTGAATGGGCAACAATCCTATACCTAGGATCCACAATCTGCACCTGCACAAGTGGGATCTTACTTGGGTGCATTCCATATTAGGAAACCAGAGTATAACACTCCGGCCCACTACGCCATGGCACAGGACATGCAAAAAGTGTAGATCTCTTTAAAACACAAGTATGATTCATGTTACATTACTTCTGTAGCATCACCCATTAGGGACGAGAAGACCCTATAGAGTTTAATTTAGTAATTGAGTTAATAATTAATTTTACTCCTGTTAATCCACCAACTGTAAAAAGGAAAATAAAACCTAAAGCCCATAGGGATGCTGGTCTATAAATTATTTTTGATCCATATATTGTTGCAAGTCAACTAAAAATTTTAATTCCAGTGGGTACTGCAATAATTATTGTTGCTCCTGTAAAAGGATATACATTATTATTGATTTCAATTGTTCAGCACTTAGTCATTCTTTTAAAGTTCTGTCAGTATGTAGTTGTTAATTAAAATTACACGGAAATAATATGGAATTTTGAGGCCAGCATGAAGCATCTAGTTCTTCAACATTCAACTATCACTAATTCTTTTTTACCTTGATTAAAATGAAGTAGACAGAAAAAGCTTATTTTTTTGTTTGCTCATATATCTCTTAATAAATGTTAGAGTAGAGAAAATAAATTGACTATAACCCATTCATTTTTTGTATCTTTTGAGATTAACTTTACTACAAAGGCTAAATTGTCTCACAAATAACAAACACAGTGATTTTACTGTGTATTAAAGAGGTACTATTATTCCTTCTGTTCAGTACAAATCTGTTATAATTTTTCGTGTCATAAAAGTCGGGGTGCTCTGCCACTTTTTGTATTAGCATTTCTATTAAAAGCAAAAGTATACTACTAAAACTCAAAGCCATTTCCCCAAAATGTGTACAAATTAAGGTCATATTCTGAAATGATTACAGTGCAGCCTGGCAGAAGTTAAATTCAGGTAACCTTTTGCAATGGCTAACAAGATAGGCTATAATGCAAACCAAAAGCTTAGTGTTTACAAGATATCTGCTTTGTAGAGCTTCCCAGCAGCATCAAAAAGGAACTATAGTCATCTGATTCTCCTCGTCCAGTCATGCCCTAATGGAGCAAAATGAACTAAGTATTGTTATTGATTTCTCAGATAAATAGGTGTAGGGGGACAATGATTTTATTGGAAGGGGGTGATGAGCACTCCCGCTGTGGACACATCAACTGGAAGAATTCAATTCCCATGCCAGCCACCATTATCCTGGTTATGATTTGTGTTTCTCTGTTCACTGAATACTTTAGATGAATGATTTCATGCATTCCTACAGGAAGAAATCTGTTAGTGTTAAGTATGTAGAAACGTCTCTGGGCTAAATTAATGCAACATTTTCATATTTTATTGCTTAGCCTTGTAACAGAAAATCTCCATGCATGGTGGATTATGTTAAAATGATCATGTGGGTGTTCTTGGGTGTTCTCTAGGATCACAAAATAATTACATTCATTTGTTTCACATAATTAGTATGTGTAGCATATACATACTACTATGTTGAAGTTAACTTGCTTTTTGTAATAGTGGTGAAAAACCTGTGATATGTAGAAAACTGTGCAGCATAAGTAAAATCTAAAGTTACAGATAAGATGAAAAGCAGAGCTATACTAAGCTACAGAGAGCTATACTGCAAGTGTACTAATTCTAACTAAAGTTTCCTCCACTCATTAAGCACATTGGCCATGTTGTTTCATAAATAATTGTTGATCTTGAATTATTTTGATACGTCACTCTTTTAAAGATATTTAGTAGTCCTACAAATCTCTCTGATTTTGACTATAATTTGTTGTTTCACAGGAAGTTTTACTTAGGATAGCTTTATTACACTATAATAGTGAACTTGATTCCATAATATAGTTATGTAGCATTTATTTCATGTTAATAAAATGCTTCTGTTTAAAGAGACATAATTTAATGAAAAATCTTTCAGATTCACAATGTACCCTCTACAGCACTGCTGCCAGAAAGTAATGTGGTTTATTCTCTTACAGCTTCGATGTGTATGAGTATATGGATTCATATATGTTCAAATGTAGGAGATGACAGTCTTAAACACATCTATGTTAATTTGTAATATGAATATAATAAAATATTCAGCAGCATTCAGTTCTTCTCATGTCTCTTTATACTTGTGATTGTGTATAAAATGATAGTCATAACTGAAGGGAAAGATGTTTATTATTGTTTTACAATGACAATTTGTAGGCCAAGATTGAGGAATTAAATTGTGTTTGAAGAATTCATTATTACAACTAGGTCACAACCTAGAGCATTGATTAACATAGGCTTTCCATGCCAATGCTCTATTGCTGAGCTGCAGTGACAAAGAAACATAGGCATGCACTATATCTCCCTCTCTTGATTCATATATCCTTGTGAACCTCCAAAGATCTTACTTTCTTTGACCGATGCATAAGTATAATGTTTAATAGTACAAAAATGATTAAATATAAATTAGTCTCAAAAAATTTGAGATTCATTGGATTAAATTAAGCAAATGAAGGAAGTATCTTTTTATTGCAGATCAGTTTTTTGGAATATCGGTCTGTGCTTTGACTGCCAGGTAAGGCACATTGAATGTTTTGTACCTAATTTACTTTTAAGCAAAAAAAATGCTAAAGACAGCTATTTAAATGAAATGTTATCTAAGAAAGATAATGAGCTGAAGATGGTTGAAGATGAATTTTCTATTTCAGTATCAGAACTTAAACAATAATTCATACATGTAAGCACTATGTTGTATGTTATGCACTGCCAAAGAACTTCTGGATGGCGTTTTTGCTTCAGTTTAGTGATACTATATGTATATTGATCATGTAGAGAATTTTATTTGATTTTGTTTATTTAGATCCTTACTAAAAGTGAGATTGTGTAATAAAATAGTTCTTTGGAACTTATTTTGTAGTGTGTATCTATGATGTGACTGATAGATTCTAAGTAGGTCCAAAGAAGGGTTTTACAAATATAGACTGTGATAAAACATTGTTATCTGTCCATAATTGAGATATTTTAATGTAAGTTTCTTTTCTGTATAATGCCGTCTGTCTTTTAACAGTGTAAATAGTGGAGCGTGTACTATCTTGTATTGTAATTATTGTAAATGGGAAATACTTTAGAGTAATAAATTTTGTTATATTTGCAGTTGACATTTTTATTCAACCCATACTTTGGTGTACAGGTATATTTACATTTATGAATAAGTAGGATTTCATTTTTTAGGTTATTTCCCACAATGTAAGTAAAATTGTTGAGAAAGTCTCCAAGTTCAGCAATAAATTGTTTCCTATCATACCATGAATCTAGAGTTAAACTAGGCCAATTGTGCAGCAGCCTTCAACTGCTTAAATGCTTGTGAACTGCATGGCAGTTGCCACATTTGTAGTCGAAGTTATGTGAACATTTTCTTTCAAGAAGATTAAAAACAATGGTATAATTTAATCATTTTCAAGGAATTTCAGCAAGTTTCTCAAACCAGTACAAGAGGCTGCAACCTCATCTATATCGACATCAACAATGACTCAGGAGTCATATATGGGTTGAAAATGCAGATGATTGATCTCATAAGATGATGGTTACTAATTGATGCGAGTTCTTCCCAAATTATATTATGAACATTTACAAGTTGACAGCCAGTGTAATTGAAAGCATACAAGAGCTATATTGGCATAAAATGCAAAATAGTTAACTTTTTTTAATAAAAGTCATTCTTTCATTATACTTATTGAGGAGTTCATACACCCAAATGTTTCACACATCAGTCACCCTTTTGGAATGTGGAATGGAATGTGAAAAGATACAGTTTCCATTATTTAGTGATATGGATAGAGTTAATACATTTTATTTATTCTGATATAACATTTAAAATTTCAGTACCTACATCTAAAATTTAAATTTTGGATGTAGGAAAAATAATTGCAGCTGTTATCTTAACCCCTGGGCTGTGGTCTCTTGAAGACATGTTGCAAATCAAAATTTGGTTTCTTCCATAGCTGAGGTTGAGTAGACTTCTAAATTGACTTCTGTTACTTTTCGTTCCCTATCTGATGTTGGCCTCATGTGATGGTGTGGTTTTTAGTTTTTTGTTCAGCATTAGCTCTTTTTAAAAGAAGTCTATCTGCTAATAGACATACTATTCTTGCTCCCAGTCTCTTCATATTCACTGGGATAAAATGGATTCTATCTTCTGATTCTGTAGGGTGCTACCTGGACAAGGTAGAGGAGTGCTTTTAAAAGATCTATTGCAATGCATGCCATCTTTTTGCAATGAAAATGTACAAACAAAAAGAAAAAGAATATATTATTGGAATGTATGCTTAAGTGCAACAAAAGCTTGAACATTACATAGAAAAAGTGTTTTCTCTCTCATTTCCTAAGCTCCTAAAACTGCTGACTATATACAGTGTATAATATTCTTATTCGTACACTTAGTTTTCTAACAAGATATTTTAATATCTGTTAGAAGACAGAGTCAAATTAATATTTTTCCCAGCATGTGAAATAACTTAACAAATGCTATATCAGGAATTAACTAAATATTAACATATGAGGTTACAAAACTAAATTAAATGAAATTATAAAAGAACATGTTTTTGTACAGCTTTTCTATTCATACATTATAAATAATAGTTGAATAACAAAGACTAAATTGACAATCTAATGTTTTGTTAGGTATCCCTTGTCTTTAATAACTACCTCACAAATTACTAAGGAAAAATATACACTTCCTGTAAATCGTTTGGCCACGCCGTGGCTCAGTGGTTAGACCGCTTGGCTCTCACCAAGGCGGCCCGGGTTCGATCCCACGCGACCGCAAAGTGGATTTGTGGTGGACAACACGGCGCTGGGGCGGGTTTTCTCCGGGACCTCCGGTTTCCCCCGCCATCTCATTCCACCAGTGCTCCAACTTCATCTCATGTATCATCAGTGTCACCGCCTGCAGTGCCGTATGTAGTAAAAGCAGGCGTTAAATACTACACATTATTGTAAATCGTCAATGCAAATTTTAATAGCCCAAATTTTAGAAGTCTTTAACCAGTTTTGCACTGCTTTTAAGGACCTACCAACAGCATAGATGTTAAAAGATATTTCAATATGTAGAAGGGAATTATGAATGATGGAGTATAAATGATGGAAAAATATACTAAGCTATGTTTGTCATATTATTCTGTAATGTTCATGAACTTAAATGATTCAAGCTAATTTGCATTTCCATTGAAAAAACCGACCACAAATAGTTTTTCCAACTAATTTTGATGTCACTGTTATTAAATTCCCAATATAGCAGGCAACCACATGTGGGAATTAGAGTAGACAAAACAGCGCAGGGGGGTTTTCCGGAATCTCGGTTCTCCCGCCATCTCCTTCCACTGGTGTTCCATCTTCATCTCATGTATCATCCGCATGTAGTAAAAGTGGGCGTTAAACATTACACGTTTGTGATTTTCTCCGTATTTTTCCTCCAGCATGCTGCTAATTGCTCTATTACCACCTTTGCTATCATGCATCATCGGCATGTAGACATAAGAAATGTAGGACGTAAATAAATAAAAATTATCTTTTATTACGCTCGCTTAAGTCACAAAGCCTAATTATTTACAAACATAAAGAATTTACAAACAAAAAGAAGGAAGCAGCCAAACGCTTAAATAAAGCTTGCTATTAATTAAATTAATTGGGAGTCCATTAATGACACTAAACAACACTTACTTTTAAATTTTCCCGGAACTAGTTTCAGAGGCCTTCCCTCTATCTTCAGCCGGACATCGACTGGTTCTCATTGGTGTAGCTGGCAATATTTTGTCATCGGTCTCCTCTGGTGGCGGTTCGAGGAACTTGCTGAACAAATCTTTCTGGGGAATGTCGAAATTGAATATTTTTTTCCTATTTTTTGAAATAAAGATTTGTTCCCATGTGGACAGTTCTTCTTTTCCTGTTGTATGTTTTAGTAATTTTGGTTCTGGATTTATGTTGTGGTTTTTTTCCCAAAAATGCGTGGCAACTGCTGATTTTTCTAATTGTTTGTATTTTATGTTCCTAAAGTGTTCATTTGCTCGTTTCTAAATTTCTTTTGGTTTTTTCCAATATAAATTTGACTACAGTCACGGCATTCAATTTGATATATACCAGATTTTTTGTTAGATGGAATGGCATCTTTGATGTTTGAGCAAATTAGGTTTTTTAAGGAGAAATGGTTGACTGGTGCTAGTTGAATGTTTTGTTTTTTGAAGACTTTTTTGAATTTATCAAAAGCCCATGGATGGTAAGTGAATTTTTTGAATATCATTTTAGTTTCTGTAGCTGAGAGGGTTGTGGTTTCCTTTAGTAGTTTCTTCTTATTTGCTAAGTTCACTTTTTTGTCTACTAATGATTTGGGAAAGTCATTTTTCTGTGCTATTTCAATAATTTTGTTGTATTCTATTTTGTATTCTTCTGCTGTGAGAGGGATGTTGACCAGTCTGTGTGCTAAACTATTAAAGATTGCCTGTTTGTGGGATCTTGGATTGTAGCCATTAGCTTTTATGTAGTTGTCTGTCTGTGTTGGTTTTCTGTAAATGCCAAAGTTTATTCTATTTTTATTTCTGATTATTTTTAGATCTAAAAATGATAAATACTCGTCTTTTTCAACTTCTACGGTGAACTTGATGCTTTTTTCTTGAATATTTAAAAGTTTTAGTGCATCACTGATGTGTTTTTTTGGCACTATGGCAAATATGTCATCTACATATCTTTGCCAGAGTTTGAACATCCATGGGAAACCTTTAGTGATCCTTATTTCTAGTGCACTCATGTACAGATCGGCCAGGAAGGGTGATAAGGGGTTGCCCATTGCTAAACCAGAAGTTTGATGGAAATATTTTGTTTAAAACTGGAAGAAATTCTGTTCTATGCATAATTTGGTAAGTTCGATGTAATCTGAAATTTCAAGTGATGACATTCCAAGTGATTTGAGCCATTTTTCTATCAATGTTGGGAGTTGTTTAACTGGTATGCTGGGAAACAGTGATTTAACGACAAATGAGACTAGTGAGTCCTCTTCATTTAGTTCAGTATCCTTAATGTGTTCTATAAGTTCATAGGTGTTTTTGATGCTTAGGCTATCGAATTTTGGAAATGAGTTGAATTTGTTTGTTAGCCACTTTGCAAGTTTGTATGTTGGTGAATGTATACTGCTAACTATAGGTCTCATTGTTATGGATTGTTTGTGTATTTTGGGTAAGCCATAAAGTCTAGATAAGGTTGGGTTATCTGGTTTAACTGTATATTTGTTTGATATTATACTTGATTTTGCTATTGTTTTTTCAACACTTCCATGAAAGGATTTATTTAAAGCTTGCTTCCAGCATTAAATAATGCAGGTAAGAAACCCAACTAGAGACAAATGCAGGATCATACGCCATCAAAGGCATTAGCCACACTAAGTGCCAGCAGGTCATGGAACAGAGGATGACCTGATAAATCAGGGTATTTTCTCTGGGTCGGGTGTAGCACCGCAGTATTAGCCTCCATGCGACTTAACTACGACATGAGGCAGGTGTTTAACACTCATAAGGGTTCGAGTCTATTTTATCCCAATAAAAACTTTGAATGCCCATAATTTTGAAAATATATGGTTTAAGTAAATTACCTTCCCTGACTTTGTTTCTCTCTCTCTTTAAGGTATACCCTGACAGAAAAAGAACTGTTTTAGAGCTTTAGTATGGCCTTGACAGAAATAGTACTTGTCAAGCTGTTCGGCTCTTTTTTTGACTCACCATAGGTTAACCTGTGTTATTACAGCAAATTCTGACAATATTCAGTTTGTCAGCAATGGAACATGTATGTTTTGGTGTGGCAGGTATAAAGAATTGAAGCTGTTGTTTTGAACAATGGAATGTCTATTTCTGTGGAATGGAGGGAAGGAAAGGTGCAAGTCATTGATCCTGTTGTAGCCAAACTAGTGTATAAAGTGATTCAATTCTACTCAAGTCACTAGTTTTGTTCTTTGGAATTCATATACTTTGTAAGTGTTTTTCTCTAGATAATGGCCTTTTTTCAAGATGATGAAACAGCAGACATATAATCTGCGCACTGCAACAAGGCAAGAGGAGCATGAAGAGGGAAGAAGTGTTTAAACTGTTTATCTGCTCTGGTAGTGGATCTTTAGGCTACGAAATGAGTGTACGTGAGTGCACATGAATCACCCATGCTGCCGGATATAATGCTCCTTTCAGTAACTACACTGATGGTATTATGCATGTGTGAGCTATGTGACAACACTGCGTATTTTACATGAACCTAGCCTCTTTATCGTATCCAGAAAGCGAGCATAAACACAGAAAAAACGTCTACGTTACACATTCCACTGCTTTCCCTTGTGGTACTGAACATATCTGATAGTGATGAAGTAGTTTCAGAGGATAACAATTGCATTTAAAAATGCAGCTCTTTATCTTCACTAGAAGACTTAGATGATATACCGCAATAGGATATGGTAAGCAATAGGATTCTTATTTCATAAGAAAAATCAAATGGAAGGCACCTACCTCAACAGGAATAGCATGCAGCATGTAATCTATAGTTCACCTGAGTCCAGGACCAACAAGGTATGCCACTTCTTGCACTACAAATGAATACTCAGCTTTCAAATTGTTCTTCCCTCCATCAATTGTAAACATTATACTTATTCATTCTAATGCTGAAGTAACGTGTTTATATGGAGATAAGTGGAAAAAATTAGATGCTGTTGACATATATGCCTGTATGTCTGCGTCTTTTTTGAGTACACGTGCAAAATAAATGGATTAGTTGGGTTACATTTTGCTGGGAATGTTGTGGGTGCGAAGGTGGAATTGGGTAGGAATTGCACATGGTAGGGGAAAGCATCAAATAGCAGACTGCAACTTTTTCCTCTTGATGTATTCTGTTTGGTGTCTACCAATTTATTGGTGAGCCTTGCTCGTTTCAGCGATATATACACTAAAATTTGAACGATCTAGAGAAGATTAGCATGGCCCATGTGCAAGAATGATATTCAAAATCTGAAGCGTGTCACATAAGCTTGGAATTTGCAGAGATCCCTGGTGGTTATAGCAACTGCTGCAGACCCACGGACAGCGCATCTCTGAGCTAGTGGTCAGATTCTTCTCCGCCGACTAGCTGGCAAAATGGAGCGACTTAGCCTCTTGATCTCCGTCATCCCGCGGGTGAAGGATGACAGATCGAAATGTCTCACACCTCATTTCGACTTGCGTTTTGGAATGCTCCTACCTGATCGGCCAGGCGGCTGAATGATTTCATTCTGTCCAATCTTACGTCCTAGACGTCAGCGAAATACATATACGACCAGAATTCCGTTTCGAATACCGAGTTGCCTCTACACAGGACGAATCGTTAGGCTCCTCCCAAAGGTGGCCTGATTGAAGCAGAACGTGATCCGCTGCTCCATGCACCTTCCACTTCTTCAACGTTGAAACGGTAATTTGTTCCTTAGCTTAACGGAGGTTTTGGTAGTTTCTGTGTACCATTGCCATCCTAGCTGCAGTGGTTAGACCGCTTGGCTCTCACCAAGGCGGCCCGGGTTCAATCCCAGGCGACCGCAAAGTGAGATTTGTGGTGGACAACACGGCACTGGGGCGGGTTTTCTCCGGGATCTCCGGTTTCCCCTGCCATCTCATTCCACCGGTGCTCCATCTTCATCTCATGTATCATCAGTGTCATCGCCTGCGGTGCCGTATGTAGTAAAAACGGGCGTTAAACACTACACATTTCATTTCCATCCTAGCTGGCGACTTTAATGTCAAACATCAATGTCACCTTTGCGGCCGTCAAGCCAAGCTAAATGGAATGAAGTCGTTTGTCTTATTTACGCAGACCTTCAGTTTCAAGAGCAGGTTCCCTGGAAACCTTCACAGGACTCACCATCCGCGAGTTGGAGGACTGCCTTCAGTCACTGACTTCGCCGTTAACAAGCACTTCGCATATCATTTTAGCTTCACTTCAACCAACACACTCCATTCCACCACAACTCCGTGTTGACCCAAATCAACACCAGGGTTGCAAGTTACGCTTGAAATGTGAGAGGCTGGCTGGCATGGGAGATCTTAGTACTTTAATTCCGCCAAACCCCAGAATTAATAACATTACATTTTGGAAATCTTTATCTCTTACCATACTTCCATAGTGAAGCGAATTGCCAACAACATGACAGTCCAATCTCAGGAACCATCCACCCGGAATTTTACCCTTGGATGCAATTATTCTCATACGTCGCATCTGGGTGGCAAACGTGCCGCCCTCCTGTGCTCCCATTTTATGTAGTGTTTAACACCCGCTTTTACTAAATGCGGCACCGCAGGCGGTGATACCGATGGTGCATGAAATGAAGATGTAATGAGATGGCAGGGAAAACCGGAGCAACCGGAGGAAAGCTACCCCTGCGCCATTTTATCCACCACAAATCTCACATGCGGTCATCTGGGTTTGAACCGGGCCGCTTTGGTGAGCGTCGAGTGGTCTATCTACTTGTGCTCCCATTGGCTGACATGTAAACATTTATGTAAATATATGAAAAAAATGCATTATCGGCATTATTTTCACCAAAAGGTTTTCGGGAATACAACCAATGAGTTTTAGGTACTTTTTCCTTTATCGGAAATAACTATGACTATTTTTAGAAGAAAAAAAAAATCCAAAAGAACGAATTTCTTTTATAATATATAACAATACATTCTTCTGTCCCCTCCCCCCCCAAAAAAAAACTGTTTGAGATTTTGATATATTCCTCTAATCACAACTAGAGCTTGATTTACTTTTAGAGTTTTGAAATCTAGATTTCCTTAATCTAAGTCCGAATAACTTTCAAAATGATATTTTGGGACATGGCATTTCCATACTATTTCATCTGAAACAATCTTTTTAGAGTCAGAGATTATACTAAAAGATACAGGTTTATTTATTCCTTCATTTATTAAAGTTACTGCAATGATGAATGTATTGGCCTTATATTTGGTAAATACATTCATTCATTCATCATTGGCACGATAGCCCGTTGTCAGCCTTGGTCTTCTGAAGCTTTCCCCATTCTTTCCTGATAAGTAATTACATTATCTTGCATAATTAATAATAAGAATTAAGCTCGCCTCGGTAGCGTAGATGGTAGAAGTCTTCCTCCCGTTCAAGAGGTCCCGAATCTCTGTCAGGGTGAGTTAACCGGTTAAAGCTTTTCCAGGGTTTTTCCTTATTCTGAAAGATGAATGCTAAGCTCCAGGAACACTGGGCTCATATGAATATAATTTCAGCTATTTCATTCATCGTATATACGTTGGAGGACGTACATAAAAAAAAGCAATAAGTGGCACAAAATTCAGTGCTGACGAAAAGTTTTTGTCAATGTGATCGCCTTCTATTACCACTGAAGGTAAAATATTGCACGGTCTAAAATGGGTGACCATTATGTGTTTCAAATGGGATGATGTTTGTCCTTGATCGCTACTAGGCGAGCAACCAATCGGAGTCCTGCGGTGTTGTCGTATGTCGTTCTCCATAAGTGGTTTGTCACGAGCGCCAACCTAATCAATCTCTAATAATGTATTTAACATAACCACAATAAACCCATATTTTTATCTCAAATAGTTTTCCTAATACAAATAAATAAAGAACTATTACATTATAATAATGCATCATAACGTAAGCATTGTAATGGATATCATTATTGGTTGGGATATATTTGTAATTACAACTGAAACGTAAACGTTTAATATGACGTGATAAAAGAAGGTACAGGGTAGCACAAGACTGGGAAAACTGCATGAGACCTGCAGCTAAACTACAAGAATACTGCTTTTGGAAAGAAATAGCACGTGACGAGATTTTGGGGTCTATCATAAACTTGCAACAGTCAGACAATGAAGACAGTGACAATGACGAATTGTCTCTTAACGGAAGTGACATTCATAGCTATATGGAAGCGCCGCTGGCAACTTCGTTGGATTAGAAAAATAGGCAATTCATAAACTATAATTATTTTCAACTATATTTTTAACATGTGCATGATATACGAATATCCATGTTGCGGTTGTGATTTGAACAACTGCATTATTATAAAGCTTTGGAAAATTCAGTTTTCGTTCCCTTACGTCTAGTGCCAAAAAGACTCGCAAGTGTGCGAGAGAGAGGGAAACATAGTCAGAGTGGGGTTAATGAGGTGGCAACGCTGAAGGCGATAACGCATCTGATTCGCTACAAGCCAGAACTCTTCCCATTTGAAACACATAGTAAAACTTTTTAAAACGTTTTTAAAATAAAAATTCTGGTTCATACAGAGTTTAATTTCTACAGAGTATTCTGCATCAATTGCTGCGCTTCTCCATTTGTGTTTCTTTAGCTACTTTCGTATTATGCTTGTCGCTGAATTTTCTAACAAAAATAATCGATAACATGTTTCTTTGATATGTAAACAACATCAGTTTAATAACCAGTTGTCGGTGAAATGATGGTGTGAAGTTTGAAGCGTTTCTGTTATAGGTAATAATCATTTATGCCCGATTTCACCAACAGATGTTAAAATCGACGTTAGCAAATGTAACATAACAATTGTTACAGCGCTAAAACTAATGTTGAATTTTTTGCATTTCACCAACCTGTTTTCTGAAAATGTTAACAAACCTGTGTTAACGCCAAGAAACTTGTAAATATCACAGCTATAGAAGGCTATGGATGAGTCGTATTATTTTCTGTACGTACTGCGATGCGCTTTTGTTTTCATTTTCGTCTGCACAAATGGCGGATGAACAAAATCATAAACAAAAGCCATGAGACAAATTTCTCATCGACGGAGAAAGAATTGTTAATTGAAATGGTGACGAAGTGTAAGGATATCGTGAAAAATAAGAGGACAAATGCAGTGAATGTAAAAGAGAAAGATGTCGCGGGGAAAATATTGGAAACGAATTTAATTCAAATGCATGTGTCACTACTACAAGCACCAAACAACTTGTCAGTATTACGTAAATTTAAAACGAGGTGCGAAAATGAAATGAAATGTGTAGTGTTTAACGCCCGCTTTTACTACATATGGCACCGCAGGCGGTGACACTGATGATGCATGAGATGAAGATGGAGCACTGGTGGAATGAGATGGCGGGGGAAACCGGAGGTCCCGGAGAAAACCCGCCCCAACGCCGTGTTGTCCACCACAAATCTCACTTTTGCGGCCGCCTGGGATTGCACCCGGGCCGCCTTGGTGAGAGCCAAGCGGTCTAACCACTGAGCCACGGCGTGGCCTACGAAGTACGAAGAATAAGTGCCTTGAACGTTTCAATACGGGAGGTGAACAATGTAGTATCCACATAATTCAGTGAATTATAAAATCGCAAAGTTATTAACACCTGAAGCAAAAGCAAAGATGTATATTCTAACTCATTATTACGTAAATTTAAAACGAGGTGCGAAGAAGGACAAGTGACTTGAACGTTTCAAGACGGCAGGTGGACAGCGTATTATCCACATAATTCAGTGAATTATAAGATCGCAAAGTTATTAATACTTGAAGCAAAGGCGAGATCGGCATATTCCTTTCGATACATGTTCTAACCTCTCTTGTACTTCCGCAGTAACCTTCATAGCAACTTGTTTCAACAGTCTATACCTCCGTAAAACAATTTTCTTCGGATAGTTCCTCAAAATCATTTCTTCTCATAGGCCGTACTCTATTATGAATGTCATTTAGACGGTCTTAAATATAGCAAATCAACATCAACAGCTGAGTTCAAGCTCGCCATCTTGACTATTTACAATTGTTAAGGACTTAACATCAGAAATTCGGCGTGTTAGTTTAACGTGTGATTTAGCACGAGTGTTACGCTAACACTTGTTGGTGAAATGCAATTTTTGTTTTAACTATTGCTAAACTCGTGTTAAGTCTTAACATTTGTTGGTGAAATCGGGCATTAAAGTAATAAAGGTAACCTATCTTTTTAGATTTGGGTTTCAAAAGTCTATGGGCTTGAAAGTATTTGGCACATATAGATACGAGGCATATATTACTCGGGTCGACATTTTTTAAATACGGTATATAGTCTAAACATGTATAAACCCAATAAGTTATGTTATCACATTTGTCTTTTTTAGGAAACCTGAAGAAATATTTGGTTGCTCAGAATAATTATTATAACTTTGAAAAGCACAAAGAATAACACATCTTGCGCGTTATTAGAGCTGGTAACAATGATTAAACATGAAACACTATTGCGCCTGAAGGGATTGGAAACACGTCAAACCAAACCATACGCACAGTATCGCTCATCTCTTTAAGCTAAAGGCGTATTCGTTGCGCATTCACCGTATTCTTGTTTTGGTATATTAAGGTGTTTGCTAGAAGTAGTATACATTTACAGTCCTCATTCCAGTATAAAAGCAAAGAAGGTAGTCTTCGAAGTTCGCACCTTGAGCGAAAGGCGTCCCTGGCAAGGCCAAGTGGCAGGGAGCACATGAATAATTCAAAGCCAACATGCAGTAGTTGAGAATCAATAGTTACCGCACGTTATCATTGTTGTGGACAGCTGATCCCAATAGATTGTAAAAAAAGACAAACCGTAAGAACTAGCCATGTTTAATTATTTAAGAATTATTCTGAAGTTTGATGGATAGTACGTTTTTTCCCCCAGTTGGGAAGGCCTGTCGTGCGTTATTACTTTGTGCTGTAATCGACTGACCTAAATTCATGTTTGGCCTTAAATAAAAAGCACGATGTTAGGTGCAACAGTTTAGAGGAATTTTCCTCGCCATATTCCATTTAATTTGATTTAATACATTCACAAACAAAAGGTTAATGGTTCCTTGTTTCTGTCCAATATTCATATTATAGAATTATATAAATAAAATTACAACCTGGCCCACTTTTCTCGACAAATGCTACATATTCACTAACAACAATACAGCCAAGTCACTTCCAATATGGAATAAGAAATTATACGCGAAAATGCAAGAAAAAACCGAAAGCAAAACCAATTAAAACAAATGCCTATGTCATTGATTCAGTTTCTGTGGGAACTGTCTGAAGATGCGAATTGTGGCTGCTGGAAAGAAAAACTATGAATAATATTCAAACACCGTGGATAATTCTACATCAGTTTTAATGTATACGTTGAAACAATTTATATTGGCGAGCAAATAGTTCCACTTTTACGGGACTGTTTGAAACAAATAGTGTTTAGCTCAGGGTTAAGCAATGAGGTTAATCACAGGGTATGCGTGGATATGTGTGAGAAGGATGGTTTTATTGACACTGGAATGCCCGTTTCAAATTGATTTATTGACTGCTTCTTTTATCCGAACATCAAACTTAAAGTTGCCGACCTTGGGTTACCAATATCCCTGTTTAGAGTTACTGAAGGCAGAATGTTTATTACTCGATAAATTGTATTCGTTCCTCACGTATATATGAACCGACAAATATCTTCTCTCATTTCTGGTATGCCTGGCCCAAGACAGAACAAGAGGACTGCCCTAATCGCCCTCACGCCTCGGACTGTCTCAATGGCTTGCCAGCCACGAACTGCTCTAATCGGCCTGACGCCGAAGACCGTCCTCCACATCTGCGCGTGGGTGTATGTGTCACTTTCACTTTCTGAAAGCCCTCTTCATTCAACCAAAGATACCCTTTGTAACAATTTTTTCTTTGTCATTATTAGGGACCGAAGAATGCCTCATTCAACAAGTCAAATGCTATCCTTTAGAAATCTGCTAAGGACACTGCTTCTTACATTTCTTTTGTCATAACTATTCTCCCCCAACTGCTATTCGACTCAACTGCCCTTGCACGTGTTGTAACAAAGAACCAACATTCCTTTGAAATCCATCATGATTCTTTATACATTGCAATCCTTTAATTTCGGTATCAACGTTTAGTTGTAATGTTTTAATAATAATAATAATAATAATAATAATAATAATAATAATAATAATAATAATAATAATAATAATAATAATAATACCTAATAATATCCAGTTATTAACCATGTATAGCTCGTTATACTGATATTGCAACTAAGCTGTTACAGAGTAAAGCGAAATCAACACATATCACGTGATTTACTCCATGTCTCTGATTGGTTGAAGTTAGATATGAATTGATTCCTAATACTGCGGACGCATCCTTCATTAGGCCGAGTAGAGTTTTTCCATACTAGGATGAAGCACTCCTGTATTAAGTGTTATGAAGCTGTAGATCTACATTGGGCAGGAGTAAGCACAGCGCCTCAAGGATACTACAGCACCGCATGTAGGCCATTTTGAACCTATGGATTCTTGGCAAGAAGGGACGAAGGAGGGATTCGAAGGGCCAGATCGGACGACGATATGTTCTAAGAAAGGACGGGGTTCCTAACAATGTCAGAATGATATCAATCCTGACGCAGGGGCGAACCTCCCTGTTCCATCTTCAGCACAGAGGTCCTGGTAAGAACGAAGCCCCATCTCCAAGGAAGGAGTAAACCTCGGCCATCCAAGAGCCAGGGAGAAACATTTACACAGTGGAAGCCCCATCGTTCTACTACAGTCCAGCAACGCAAAGAAGGTCCCTGGAAGGTGTGTGCTGTCTTACACAGTGGGACAAGGACAGAGAATGTGTGGCAGAGAACGCCTGCTACACAAGGAGCAGACTGTAAAAAAACCATGCGCCCTATTCACTCTATACACTAAAACCGAGAAGATTCATTCACAAAAGTAGAAGCCGTCAGAATGTTTTTGAATGGTCTGTAACTGCGTTGACATGGGGTGTCATAAACCTGTCCAGGTAGGGTGTGGGAACCTTCGCCAACCCCTCTGCGTCTCAGCCGTCGGAGACTATCTCTCCTGTGGAGGACAGTACAACTCACCAGTCGCTGTCGCTTGGACCTGCAATCTGAAACAGACGAAACCGTCTTAACCATCCCGCCCGGTAAGTAATTGATGGAGAATTCTGATCCTGTAGTGTCGTGTGAGTAAATGTTTGTCAGTACGAGGGGTTCTGAAAAGTTTCTGACCTCAACATGCAGATGCGTAAATAAAAGCTCGTGAATTTGGTTAGAAAATGATGAAGCAGAAAATTGGTCAGATAGAGCATTCACATATCAAACTGTCAAAATCATGAAAAAACAGATAAGTTACAGCGATCGACCCGTCTAGAATCGATCCCGGCACCTCCCGAATGCGAGACTCTCGCGTTAATGCGGAGTGATGTCGCTCGGTTGCATTATGCTCTAAGAAACGAGAATGTAATATAAAATAAAAATAATTCCCTCATAGTCAATAGAGAGGATATCAGGACCCATCTGGATGTTGAGAATTAAATGAGTTTAACATCCAAACCTAAGTAAGTTATGTCCCAAATTCTAGTTATATTTTATGAACCATATCTTTATATCTTTAAGACTACGGTTCATATCATCTGTCCAAAGAACTGTTAAGGTAGCTACAAAATAGGAATGAACATAAGGCGGGGCTAGGTGTGGCTGTTCTATAGCTACTAGCCAATGCGGTACATGCAACGTTGTACAGTTAAGCATGCATATGGGCTCGCTTTGCCGAAGCATGCGGCTAATTTCTTTGTGGGCTCTAAAGATACCAATTAAAGAATTAGTTTTCTCCCTATTTTACAGAGCTATTTTTTCTGAGGATTGCTGTCTAAGCCCCATGTTTGTAGGACATCTGGTGTTGGAGATATGGAAAGATAAGTCGCCTGACTAGAAAGAAAAGAATTATTAACTGTCAATGAAGAAAAGCACACAGATGCTCTGCTGCAGTTGCATTTTGTACCTTACATTCAGTAAAGTGGTGATCTTTTAAGAGCGCACACGTGTTTTTTAAAGTTAGTAAATATACCGCTTAGCAAGCCTAGTACCGGTGAGCCTAGTAGTAACTGTGAAACAACTCATAAGATTTTGCATAAATAGACTACAAATATTTTGTTAGTGTGTATTCCTTTTTCAAACAAATGTCAGTTAAAGACATTTTCGAAAGTACAAATTTCGCTCAGAGTCGAGAATTAATGTTACAAGCTTGTCACGTGAGTGCTCATTCTGTGACGAACATTGTTTAAAAAAAGGCAAACAGTTTACAAAATTAGAAGAAGTTTCCATATTTAGATCTCCAGGGAAACATCGGGCAGCTAAAAAACGTGCTACCAACTTAGATAATTTTCAAAAGTGTTTCACGTTGAACAATGTATGATTTATATGACAAGGGTGAATATCCAAATGCCAAAAGGCTGACCAATTTAATGAGGGGGAAGACAGAATTTACGGATTCTGTATCTTCTATGCATAATATTCTGAAATATCTTGGGTTCAAATATAGGAGAACTAATGATGGTTGCAAATTTCTGCTTGAAAGAAGCGATATTGTTGCTGCAAGACTAAAATTTCTGCGCACAAGGCATAACATTAGTATATGATACTCATGGTGTAAAAATGCTTCATAAATACACATTCATATCTTCCGTATTTATAAAATATTTTAATGAAACAAAAATTGGTTTAAAGCTCATTACAGGCAGTATAAAAATATGGCATCATTAAAATAGAAACTATATTCACACATCGTTGAAATGCCACTATTTTGTTTCACTGTAGCAAACACCTTTCTTAGAATGCATCTAATATGAATCAGTTTGTTTTGTGTGCATATGAAGACATAAGAAAGGAACTCAACGTAGATTCGATAAGTATCAAAACTGAAAAATATCAAAAGGAATGGATGCAGCATATACAAAGAATGTCCGAAACAAGACTGCTTAAGATTGCATTCCAATATCAGCCACAAGGAAAGAGACCCAAACAGGGATGGAAGGAGCAAGTATTGTGAGACGGAACGGGCACTCTGCCCATGCCGTGAAGTGAAGAAGCAGAAACTAAGCACAGAGGGACGTGTGAAAAGCACAATTCTTGCGTTTAACTACACACTTTTAAAAAATCAAAATTCATGGGTTTACTTTGTCACAGGGCAATGAAATTCATACCATCTAACAAGCAACTATTTCTTAATATGTTGATAAAGCAAAACATGTAATATAAATTCATAACTGTTCTCAGATGCTTTCTAAGATGACGTCAACAAACGAAATTTTCTAAACACATGTTATTATTTAGTTACACATAACCGCCATAATTGTTTTCACAAAGAATCCAATTTTTTAGGAGAAATAAAGTACTCAATGATGCATAAAATGACCGTGTTAGAATTTTTATATAGTGAAGTACATAGACAAAAAAATGTTGAATTTGATACCATTATTCTTTCCCTTAAAATGCACAGATTTTAATTTTTTAAAAATTCAATTTTTTTACCTGAAAATATCTTTACAGTCATTTTATTAAACATAATGGTTTGTGACATTAAAAAAGGTTTCAGACCTCTAACATAAGTGGTTTCTGAGAAATGTGTACCCAAACATGTAAAACTGCAACTTGTGGGAAAATGAAAAAAAAAAAAAAACTACAACAACAGGTTTTTCAGCTAACTCACCAAAAGTTACAACATTCCTGCACCATAATCCTGTACTTTCCTGCACCAGTTGTGATAACAATGATAGCTCTACAGTTACAAAACTCTTCTCAGCTCCACTGTTATCTACGCAAAAGCTGTTGTCATCACCTGGTTGAATGTGAGACAATTTTTTTCTAGAAGCTGAAAATTTACTGCAACTAGGAAGGTTAGATACACTTTCAATGGTACTGTTTTTTATGTTTTTACTACAAAACACTGCCTTTCTCCAACCTAAACGTTTTACTCTACCCATATTTATAGCAAAGCTTCAAATCACCTTGAATAATTAACACTCAAGTCGATAATTTGAACTGTAAACAAAACTGCAACTATAATCCACATGTACTTCAATGTAAACAATTCGCCATAGGTGAAAATACACATGCAGCCACATCTGCAGCAGAGATACCAACAACAAGCATAAAATTTACCGCATAGCTCTGCTGCCACAAATCACAAAGTTATAACAATTTTAATTTCAATGGTTATGTATGTATTTAAAATGGGGCGTGGACATGGTGACGCCATATTTAGATCACCATTTAAAGGGCTTAAATGTTAAGAATACCTATAATGCAATATATCATTGGATTCGTAAAATCTTGGAGATTTTTATAATACATAAAACAAAAATTCGATTTTTTTAGGCATTCACACGTCCCACTGTCCGTTAATGAGGCCCATTGAGGTACTACTACCAGTCGTATAAATACTTAAGTTTTGCATGCTCGAGCATAAATAGACCTGCCAACTAATGCAAACATTTTTGCATTCTAATGCTGCCTCTTAATGATTTGCTTTGCTACGGGCCACAAATAAATTTTGTTCCAAAGCACAATGTTTAGGTTTAGAAATGAACGTCATAGATCTAAACATTGGTTGTGGTGAGCGGTATTTTAAACCGAACATTCCTCTTAAGAGTCGAGAGCACACAGAACGGCAGGTTGCGCACTAGCAGTACTCAGTCACGTGTGATGTATCTGTTCGTCGCCCCTGTCTTACGCTGATACCAAATTAACACTAATTGCATAGATTATTTGCGTCAGAAGTTTTTATGGTCGTTATGAGCGTCTTTGTATCTGCAGCATAAGTTTATGCTATTACATTTATCTGGAAGAGTGTGCAGAGAAGTGTGTTAGGAAGCGGGTAAAAAGAAATGCCTACAGAACAGAAGATGATCAAGGGAATTTCTATGGGGAAATTACGAGAAAGTCAGTAAAAATAAGTGAAAACATTCAACTAAATTAACTGGCTTATCCGTTGTTACTGGTTAACTTTTAAAACTCAAATAACTAATTAATTAATGCCATTTACCATCTCTGTTCTCCATGAAATTATTGTACAATGATTTAGATTATCTTTTTATTGTGAATCCTCCCTCCCTTTTACTTTGTAACATTGTAATTACGTACAGTTCCAGATGAACGCATGAGTTCCTTAATTTCGCTGCGACAGTCTTATACACTCTAGAAGTGTTGCATAGCTTAAGTAGGATGTGAAGGAATCCTAGATTGGAAAGTCGAACATTTTTCGCTGCTACGTATAATAAGTAAAGGAAATATCGCATTTTATCCAAAAATGCTGTGAACAATATAACTCTAAGACAAAAAGTTGGTTAAATACAAAACTTAGTGTTTAAGTTCAGCATCTGCCACGGATGCGATACAAAGATTTGCAAGCAAATAGTCTTACTCCAGACTGCCCTTTACATGGAACACTTTTCGAAAGTTTAGATTTTCTCAAAACGATTTATATTAGAATAAACAAATATTTTTATAATAAATTAAATGTATGTATATTCTGAATTTTCTGGGAATACCCTTCATTCTGGATGACTTTTGCATAACTAGTAAACCTAAAAGAGGGACAAAATCTTACTGCACAAAAAATATAGATCTCGTAAAACACGCATTTTTTTTCTCAGGCATTTCTTTTTTTCAGTGGAGTGAACCACTTCCGAGATATTCAGTATTGTTTGTTTGAAATTTTCAACAGTTATAGTTTTCCCAGGACCGTGGCGTAGTTGATGGATTAGACCCCTTGGCTCTCACCAAGGTCGCCCGGGTTCAATCCCAGGCGACCGCAAAGTGAGATTTGTAGTGGACAACATGGTGCTAGGGCGGGTTTTCTCCGGGTCCTCCGGTTTTCCCCGCCAGAATTCCAACGATTGCTCCAGCATCTTTCCTGTTACCCCACTTCTCTCGTACTTTCACTTCCGGCGTGGGCTGATCACTCATCCCGGAATCTCTCTGACGAGGAAACCT
The DNA here is from genome assembly GCA_030765055.1 of Mantis religiosa. Classification (NCBI taxonomy): domain Eukaryota; kingdom Metazoa; phylum Arthropoda; class Insecta; order Mantodea; family Mantidae; genus Mantis; species Mantis religiosa. Next base: position 71,615,045 of record CM060949.1, on the reverse strand, counting down.
CTGATCCTCAACCCGTTGCCTATGGACCTCGAGGTTGCGCGGATCAGAAGGCCCTATGTTCCACTTAAGGAAATACAAGCATTCATTCATATTTTTCCCAAATATTCTTTTTTCTTTTTAGTCACTTATCTATGCAAAGTGAATGGAATTTCAAAACCATTACATAGTGACCAATTCTTAAAAATTTGACTATCGCTCATAGCCTACTGTACCCCCATATTCCACTTGCACCATTGCATCTAAGTGAATCAGCAATAAGCTAACAAGGGAACTATAACTGAGATCATAGTGTATTCTCTTGAGAGTTTGATGGCATCATCTCTGCTCTGTGTGGGACATGTGTGCCAAAAATTGGGTGCGGATTATAGATGGAAGTATCCAAAATTAAGTCCAGAATACGTAGGGACATACAGACATGGTAACACAGCATTGTACGTGAAGGATTGTTTACCCCTGATGGCAGCGGTCTATACATAGGTATACGTAAGGAGCGCCGGCACAGAGCTCACGACGGATGTCCAGAAGTACTTGCAAGTGGTCGCATGTGGCACATTTCAGGTTTCAGTTTTGGGCGTTATGATTCTACTCCGCAGCAGATTTTTGGAGCAGAGACGATGCCATCAAGCTCTCAAGCGAATACAGTATGAGCATAGCTATAGTTCTCTTGTAAGGTTTATTTCCATAAAAAAGAAGTGAGTAAAGGAATAAGCATTTGCAAAAATAGTTTTACAAGGGTAGAGAAAGTCATGTGAGTGCAACCCTTCAGATTTTTAGATAAGTATAATAGGTTAAACCTATGAACCTTCTCTATGGTTCTATAATGCAATCTACATATTTTTCGTATCATGCAGAAACCTTTTATATCTGTATATTGCAACAGTATTTTTGTCGCAAAATGCGTGATGATTGATGGTGCTGATGATTAATTTCTCACCTTTGGTGACGATCTAGTAGAAATCTTGTACGGGGGCTGCTCAATAAAGAATGATCACAATCTTTTTTTTAAACGTACCTTTACTCATCCTCAATAATTTTGATGGTCCTTCTAAAAATAGTCTCCCCTGAATGCGATGCACTTGTCCCAGCGTTTCTGTCAGTCTTCAAAGACATGCTTGAAACCATTTTTGATAGATCCTTCAAAATCGCCTCCGCAGACTTCACCACTGCTTCTGATAATGAGTAATTCCTCCCACGAAGGTGTTTCTTCAAGGGAATAGGGCTAAATCCGGACTATAGGGAGGGTGAGGGATGCACTTCACGTGGATTTTGCAAGATATTCAGCAACAACATTGGCAATATGCGGCCGCGCATTATCCTGGTGCAGCATCCAGCCTGCTTCACGGAAATGTGGTCTTTTGCGCCTGATATGGACTGGCAATGTTTACAGGTTATGACCGTAAAAAAATTATGATCATCCTTTATTAAACAGCCCTCGTAGATACCTCGGAGCTCTGGAGCAACGAGTCTTACCTCTGGGCGCATTCTCGGAGCAAAGGAATTTGATACTGCAATCGTTGGAAAATAAACAACAATTCTTCTCTTTTAAATATTAATAAATTCTGCTACAATTTTAAATCATTTATATGCTGTCCTTTCACAAATAATGGTTGTTGCATCGATGAACTTTATATCTCTTGCACACGCCACTATGCAACACAAATACATTTACAACTAAACGTTTTCTGCACAATCGCAGAGCGACACAAAAACACCTCTTACTTACAAGACCGTCGTTTGGAGAGAGACGTCAAGCTCTCTGATCATTTTGGGTTCTCTACACTCTGTTTCCATATCAACTAAATTACTTCTCTTTTATTGGTCCACGTCTCCACATTACATTATTGCATTCCTAATATAACCAATAACAACAATATTATGTGACAATTAACTTGCGTTGTATCATTCCAAAACAATTCAAAATAAATTTTTAAAATTAAAAACACATGAAATAACCGTCACAATATATAACTAAATAGAAATAAAGCTCATGAATAGGGTCATGTAGTTAAAGTCTTTGGAAAAGACATAATTCTAGGATCAAAGAGAGAAATAATCTCCTCAGTTCTAAATATAAAATATCGGTTCACTGATTTCTTATATTACCAGTTATCTTTCTTTACACATTAATTTAGCATGCCTTACTAATGAATTTGTTTACAACACGAGTAGAAAAGAAACAAGGCACAACTTTTATTTTCTTAGAGGGTTTTGCAATCGGATACCTTGGTTGCATCAATAGAATTAGTATAAAGGTTCTTTATAGGCTTTTACATTGTTTCATTACATCACATCTGCTGTATTTGATAAATGACCATTAATAAAATAAATGTAACATACTATTGTTACCGTTGTGAATAGATAAAGCTCAATTTATGTTTATATGTTACATCGCACCCATCTAAAATATTTGTTAGAATAAAATATAACTGGCATTTGTATTTGTGTAGGGCAGCAATTATTTCGCATTCTATGGAATTCTTCACGAAGATTTGTAAACCCCTTTTTAGCCTTTTAGTACTTAATGAATTAAAATAAGGCATTTGATATCCCCATGTCCACCAGGAAGAATAGGCTTTTCAAAGTGAAAGAATTTCAAAATCGATTAAGTGAATTTGTATATTACGTAATGTACACACATACATAACAAACGTTCTCTCTTAATATTATCATACTTAGATTTCAAAACTTGAAGATATTTTCAGTGGATGGTTTCAACTAGGAACTTAACTTTCTTGGAAATTTTAAAGATGGCTTTCCTCTAGATCTGACGTTTGAAAGCTGGTACTGCTACAAACTTTTTATAATATTACAAGACATTTACAAATTAAAAGTTACAGTGTATTAATACAAACAATTTCATGGCATAATGTTTAAGTTCTTGCTGATACCAGCAAACTTAAGGAATTATAAGCATGATCACAGAACCGTTTGTGTTTGGCAATAAATTAGGGAAAAACGACACGAAGGTTTAAGTAAGAATATACAAAATGTTTAAAATTTAATAGCATAAAATAAGTAAAGTTAAAGTCTCCCCGGATGGGCGAAGAAGCGAGTGTGGCGTTGTTTTGTGGGTGAATTCGTGCTCTGTAACTATTGTTCTGGGAGCATGGACGGCGCTGTGGTCGACTGTCCTACACAGGGAGTTTTCTCGAAGCCTGTGATGCAGGTAGCTTCACGAAAAAAACTGTTATTGACAATGAAATAAAGAATCTCCAGCATATGTTAGGGACCCCAGATTGGCCCGCGCTCATTTCCGGCTCATCTGCTACATAGAAACTCATATCTCCATCCCAGGGTCTGACATACAATAGTCTGAGCAAGGGTTCAGTTTGAAATATCCTCCATTGTATTCTACCTCTACTATATTTGTGTTCCTCAGTTTAATTTCTAGAAGTAAATTAATGCAGCATAATCCTTAACAAATCCATAATCCTTATATCCCAAATCATTTATTCCAAAGCAAGAAAATGCAGAAGTCAATGGCCTTCCTCAAAAGTAAAATATGTCGTAGCAAATACCCTTCTGAATCAGAATTCCTCTAGAATCATTAGTTTTGTTGCATGCGAATAAGATAGTGTTACTGCAGTACAATAGTGCTTCTTTTTTCATTTACATCTAAAAATAACTAGGATTATAATGACCATGAACCAAGTGGAAAACATTTACAAGGATCAATAACGAGCAGGCATGCAATGGTCAGCTGGGGTCAAAGTTTTGTTCCAGCGCTTGCCCTCGGTGCATTATAGCCGCACTATTTAATGACACACTTCTTTTGCAGTTTAGCTCGCACATCATGATTTTCATCAACGTAGCGATTCCGTCAAATTTATTTTTCTTGCTTCTTTTCACTTCTGACTTCTTGATAATTCTTCATGTTTTCCACACATTTCCTTTCGTTTTTTCTGTGCTGGAACTAGAAATATCTATAAATCAAGTTTACTTAATCCGAATACAGACATGAGAAGTAAAGAATCGTCATTACTTAAATGTCAGGTGAAAGTTGCACTCAGTCATTGGCTGAGAAATCACTGTATAAAGAAAGTGCTGCTGCCTTACAGTTTTTCTTATTTAATTAGCCATGTGTACACTTGCCATAAACCCTATCTTTTCAGTTTTCACATATTTATTTTGTTCTAAATGTGACATGCTAAAAATTACCTTCAAGATCAACCGTCATCGGTAATTATGTTGTGCTCTGGATATGGCTTCTAAGCACCGTCATAGTAGTCCCAACGACTATTAAAGCGTTTTGAAGAGATTTGTGCACACCATTGTAGGACTTACTAGTTCTGGGATCAAAGGCTCCAGCGGTCATTATCTGTAGTTGAATAGATCACAAGACCTTCAGCAGCCGACTGAGAAACAGGTGTTTTAGCCACAAAGTAATTAATAACTCCCTCAACTTAGTATATGTCAAGTTTCTACCGAGATATTTTCAGTTATTCATAATCCTTCAAGCGATGTGCAGCACAGTATTCATATCTGAGATCAACAATAAAGCCAAATTATGGTTTTAAAATGTTTTCTCTTCTATAATGTTAAGTAACATCTGCACACATTTTATACAATTCAGTGTTATAGCAAATTATGGATCTGTTGAAAGGGATGGAAATTGGCACAGATTGATAGGAATTACAACACAATACAATACAATGAAGCGGTAGAGACAAACTATTTGTATTCTACTGGTATGTAGATCATCTTTCATATGTATTTATTTACCTATTTATTTATCTATTATATTACTATTTATTTATCTGTTTATATATTTGTGTATTTATTTACTTATTTATTTATTTCGTGCTAGAAATGTGTTGCTATGAGTGCTTCAGGGTCCTTAAACCCCAACACTTACTGTAATTTGGTCACGCAGTTCTTTGTCACCAGTTTACCCTGCATGTTAAAGCTGATTCCATCCCCTCTCATTTTTTTAATTTTTCTTATAAATTGAAACGGCTAACTACTAAATTTATGTTGACAACTAAATATTAGTTTTGATAGGCTGCTATTGTTTTAGATTAAACCCAACCCATGGCGCGACAGCCCTTAAAGAGCCAAGGCCTACCAACCCGACTGCCGGTCTCACGCCCACTTATGCACGGCAGAGGTGGGCGATCATTTGTTTTAGATTACTGTTAGAAAATTAGCCTTCCAAAAACGAAATGTAATTTACTTGATATAGATATTCCGGAAAATTGGCGCAGTGTGACTGGTACGATATACAAATATCCAATTTGTATTAAACTGGCATTGCCTAAGTTTGCAAATGTATACAGCTTATTATGGGAATGGCCTTTAAACCATATCTATCCATGAAATATTAATTAATGTATAGCCTATTCAACTGACTGAAACGAAATGTGGGGTGCATAAGTTTCATTTTTTTTTCACACTATTTGCCCTTGAAAAGAAGTGAATTTAAACTTAAGGTGGAAGAACTACGCAACTTCAAAGAAGGATTGACTCCAAGCACCTAATGGAATGCCCGCCTTGGTAGCGTGGTGGTAGCATGTCTGCCTCACGTTCAAGAGGTCCCGAGTTCGTATCTCGGTCAGGGTGAGTTACTTGGATAGGGTTTTTCCGGGGTTTCCCTTATCCTGTAAGACAAATGTCGGGTAACTCTAAGCTCCATGGGCCCCGGACTCATTTGAGCATCATTTCATCCATTCCATTCAACGTCCGATATGACTTAACGTTGGAGGACGTAAATTACAAAAATAAATAAACCTAATGGAATTCAGCAATGCTTTTATTTTGTGCATTAAGTACACAGTAAACAGAAAAAGTGTTACTTTCATTAGAACAGTGGCTTCAATGTTTTTATTACAATAAAATATATTTAAGATATTTACATAACAAATGAAGTGCATATCTTTAATTTTCTGAGGTTAGTTTCTGAAGCCCTCTTTATTCAAGATGATATTTTATGTAACTAATAAACATGAGAGATAGACTGAATTCTTACTGCACAAAAATGTAGATATTAACGAACACAATTTGTTTCCTTTTTTGTGGAGATTGCTATTTCAAGATTGTGTTTGTAATTGCTTTGAATTTTCAAATATTATACTCTCAAATGGAAAGTTATTTGGGTTTTTATATCGTGGCTCTGCAAAGAGAATGCAATTTCAAAGCATCACCGACTGGTTCTCAAAAGATTCAACTATCGCTTAAGGCTACTGTTTTGTCTTGTACACATTGTATCTATAAGAAAATATGCAATAACATCATTTCTACAAACGCTTATCCCATTAACATAAAGTAGATAGAAGAATAAACATTTTATAAATGGTTTTTACAAGAGTGATTCATGTGAGAAAGTCATGTGGTCTACACATCTGAACATTATTGATGGATTTAGGCGTGATACATAAATACAAACCAATAAGTTTAACGTTTAACAGCTTTAAAATTCTATTTTATTCCTCTTCATGAATTAATTTGAGAAACGATAAATATTATTGTGCCGCTCGAATGGTCATAGTCGCGCTGTTTGAACGGTTACCATGGATTTATCTTTGTTAATAGATACCTCTCAGATAACGCACTGATTTTTCCACGTGGAGTAAACATCTATCTGTCACTTTTGATTCCTGCGAATTCCATTGGCTGAAGTGATGCGTTCATTGGTGCTTAGCACACGACCGGGAGGCGCGGCAGTTCCCCTCTCACTCTTACAAGAGTAATCAGTCCTCTATCTGAGAGGTTTCTATTGACAAAGATAAAGCCATGGTAGCCGTTCGCGCAGCGCGACTATACCATGGATTTATCTTTGTCAATAGAAACCTCTCAGATAACGCACTGATTACTCCAAGTGGACATAACATAATGCATTCATTGGTGCTTACCACACGATCTAGAGGCACGGTAGTTCCCCTCTCACTCTTACAAGAATAATCATTGCGCTATCTGAGAGGTTTCTGTTAACAAAGATAAAGCCATGGTAGCGGTTTGAGCAGCAGGATACTACCGATACTGTCTAAGCTCTTATTATCTCTAGCACGATAATAGCAGGCCAACAAATACAGTACACCAGTTATTTCCAAGACTTGTATGAAACTGCATCAAACTGAAACCTTTTATTACACGTGCTAATGATTCGTATAATTATAGTCAGTTATCTAGATCCAGATTTAAAATGCTTTCTAATGAACAAGGGTATTTAATCGCATTGCAATGTACCGTAAAGACTTATTTTCTGTTCTGTATTGAAGCTAGTAGACGAGACTAGTTGGGCTTTTGATACTCCTTTGATACGTATTAGAACGTACTCTTTGTTTCATTATGATGCAGCTACCATCTTAATAACAGGAAAACTCATTACATCTTTAACAGCATTGAGATCCATCCGACCATTTGAATCAGGTTTACCTACTCTGTGGCTTTAGCCATGAATGTGCATCTTTTTGTTTTCAGGTGTAAGGAATTACATCTGAAGATGTAACTTGGCAAGTAGGAATAAAAGAGCATCAGACGGAAGAAATTTCACACAACAAGTAGGCCCTTTGTGTACCCAACGTGATCCCTGAAAGGAAGGGGTAAGGGGAGATCCGAAGGATGACCAGATATGCCTAAGGTTAGGTCCATAAGATTCCAACATGACACCTTCTTGATACCTCTGTGTTAGCCACCAACAACCTATGGTCCGAGGTGTAGACGAATACTCCCAAGAGGGTTCCAGCACACCCACCAAGTCCCAGGGATAAATCTTTTCAAAGCGCAAATTACATCAATAAAGATGTAATTCGCCGTCGCCTGATCCTATAACTGAAACAGATGAAAGGAAGTGACGCGGACGAGAAATTCGTGATAAGAAGGAAACCACTCCAGCTTTCACTTACACACCTGCAGAAATCACTAAAAAGATACATGGTCAGAGTGGACCCTACAGGAGTGGGACCCCAAATCTCCGAAATGCGAGTCTCACATATTACCGCCCAGTCATCTCGTTCGTTGCCAAACGGTTTGTTTACTTATTAAATTGTGCTCTCTTTTTTCAGGCTTTTGTATTCAGTAATGAAGATTACGTTACAACGGTGTTTTCTTATTAGTTTTCTACCTTAAAGCTCGGAATTGCAATTTAATTTGAACTTTAAATTAATGTTGAAACAAAAGGTTAAGTCTAGAGTCATGTGGTAACGCTAGCGGAGGTCCCTGATTCGATTTCAGGTCATTGACCAATCTGATCAAAGGAATTTTTGCATCTTTTCTTGGCGAGTAGGTGAATGCTGGGCTAGTTAGTTTTCCTTTCACTACATCCCATCCATCCATCCATTTCTTTTCACCTCCATTTAAGCAAGTCTTTCCATGGTCGGAAGTGTCCGCGAAGGGCAAACGAATGCAGCTGTATAGTAAAGTTTTCTCTTCTCGGCCTAGGAGTGCTGTGGTCACTTCTCGAAACTCCCAGTTGCCGTGCTACGGGCGTTGTGGACCGCTGGCACACTCGTGGTACTTCTGACATCACCAGAAATATGCCGAAACTCTCTCCTACGGGAGCTGTTCGGATTGAGTTGGTCTCGGCAGTATAATTTTCCCGATACCCATGGGTATAGAATATAGTACTTGGTTGGCATAACCGCCCAGTCGACGCTGGAGACGCCCGATGTTTTCCGGGTTAGCTAGTAGCGCGATCAATGGCGGCTTTGCTGAGGTTGTTTGCTAGTCTGCCAATGGATGACACGTGAAAGTAACATATCCACTTCCGTCTGTAAAGGGACAAAGGGAATTTTAACTTTAGGTATTGCATTACTGGAAAAACTACGAAAGACTGCAAGATGTCTAGTTAATTCCAGGCTTCTGCAGGTAATGATTAATTGTATTTAGTGTTCTGAGTTTAGGTGCATAACTTTATACATTTTATTGAGTTATTGATTATGGATCTAGGAAAGCCGAAATGTTTCCTTATGTAGCCTGCAATTGCATACCATCGGTCATTATTATATTTACACATTATTTTACCATATACCTACAGAATGCTGTACATTGGGTCTCAGAAGTGTAGAAAGCTATAACCTTGGTTATGCACAGAATATAAAGAACTACCTGTTTGTTGTATTGTAGGTAAGTTTTATTCAATAGCGTAACTTTAACTATTACTTTAAAAGTACTCTAACTTATATTTGTAAAACAAAAATAGGTTATGAAAGCGTAGAACCAGACTGTAAAATTCAATACCATAGCCGGGATTTCAACCACGGATCTTCTAGTCTCCGTCCAACCAACATTACATTAAATTCTTCAACTGACTCGTGTTTTTCCCGTTACACCACCAGGAGTTCTCATAAACACATGAGAAAAACTACCTTAACTAATACCGTGTGTAGGACGCAATATGAAAGCGTAGATACAGATTGAAACATTCAATGCCATAGCCGGGATTTGAACCACGGATCTTCTGGCCTCCGTCCAGCCGTTCTAAATCATTGAACTACTATGGCCAACGTCCAACATGACATTAAATTCTCCAACTGACTCGTGTTTTTCCCGGTAAACCACTAGGAGTTTTCATAAACACATGAGACAAACTACATTAATGAGGACTTACAACGTGTAAGTACTTTAAGGCCTGGACTTTATAATTCGGACCACTATTAGGTACAATTAATCGAAATTAATTGTTCTTTCACACTAACCGTGTGTAGGACGCACTATGAAAGCGAAGAGCCAGACTGAAAAATTCAATGCCATAGCTGGGATTTGAACCACGGATCTTCTGATCTCCGTCCAGCACCTCTAAATCATTGAGCTACTATGGCCAACGTGCCAACATGACATTAAATTCTCCAACTGACTCGTATTTTTTTCCGGTAAACCACTAGGAGTTCTCATAAACACATGAGACAAACTACCTTAATGGCGACTTACTATGCGTAAGTACTTTAGGTTATGTTTTATATATTTTAATTTTGTAGGACCTTCAAAGAAGAACTGCAATCTATATCTTATTGATTCAGAACTTTTACTGGGAATGTAAGAATCTGCAGATATTTCTGTTATAGATGAACTCTGTTCATCCACCCCTATATATGATAATTGTCTTTTTTCCAGGTGCAAGTACTGTTAATACTCATACACATGAACTGCAGAAAAAGACTCGGGTTGATCCCTAGAAGAAAGGTACGGAAGAGGCAGATAATGAGGAAGTTGCTCCTTCGTATAGCGTTACTGAAAGAAAGAATATAAGATTGAGGTATCAACTAACTCATAGTTCCTGTTGTAAGCTTTTAACCACCCGAAGAAACAGACATTGCTGAACTTCCAAGACCTATTAACTATTTTACACAGTACTGAAACAAGCTCTTTATTTCCTAGGCATAGAATGTACTGGGATTTTGGTTTGGTTTATAGAAGTATTCAAAGAACTTTTTTTAAGTTGCGAAACAATTTGCATCTAATAAATGTTTTAGAAAGACCAGAAAATTGCAAACTTAGATTTTTTAATGTAAGATTTTGTAAGATGCTATGAGAAAAACATGTTTTGAACTGTCCTAAATAAGCACCGTGTAAAAATGAGCAAATGATCCATTTCCGAGAAAAGCTAACGTAAAACAATATGTGAAGGGAAAATCCTACCCACGGGGAATCTAAATATTTCTTTTATGTGGCAAGTCCAGCTTAGCTATGACTTCATTTTTTATCAAGGGAGCACAACAAAGTTAAATAGCAAAGTGCAAAAATTATATAACATTGATCCTGCTATTACTCTCCACGTGTATGAAAGAATTGTTAATTCTGGCCATGAGCTCTATTATAATAAATATTTTTCTTCTTATAGCTTATTTCCAATTTTAAAAGCTCAGAAGCATATATGCTGCTCGGACTGCAAGATTTCATTACTTTGGGAATCCGCCTCTGCTAAATGATAAACATGACATAAAAAAAGCTTTGAGAGAGATAAGGCTGGCATAATGGCAAAAAAAAAAAAAAAAAAAAAAAAAAAAAAAAAAAACTTACAAGATGTGAAATATTAAGTTGTAAATAGAGGTCCCGCTTTCTATTCATAAGCTGTGCAGTTGATCTATGCATTAATAGAGATCGGAATTGCTTTTCAGAACTTCATAAACGTTAAGGTCTAGCTCTGTAAAATTTAATACTTTTCATCCATTTTTGTTTGTTTGAGCATTATATACATATATGTATAGTCAAAATAATAAACTATTAACATTTACCAAATTTCCTATTATTTATTAGCATAATTTTGCATGCAATAGTACTTTATTAATTGTAGACCCTAGCACTAACTGGTACCTAGTGTACAATATACTGTACATTGCATGAATTTTATATTTGAACTGTTTTAAGCATAACAAAACTAGTACACACTTTTTGACTTCAACTTTGAAAATACAAATTAAAAATAACTCATATCCTCCAAAAAAGTCTGGACACACGGGGTTAAATAAAAAATTAAGATGTTACATATTTATCTAAGGATTCAGTGAAAATACATAAGGATGGTAGTGTGTGTTGTGTAATAAAATAGACAAATAAAGCAAAACAAAATACATTATTTTAACATTTGCTTGTTTTCATTGAAACATTCAATAAAAGAAAATTAAAATGTTATCAAAATTTGTATAGTTGTCCCTAGTATTTGATGCATAACAGCATGGGGCACGCACCTCGTAAATTCAGTGAAAATTTTGATTTATGCAAAACAAAGAAAAATTGTGTTGAAACCAGGTAGTGGAAACGTAGAGTCAGACTGAAAAATTCAATGTCATAGCCGGGATTTGAACCACGGATCTTCTGGTTTCCGTCCAGCCGCTCTACCATTGAGCTACTATGGTCAACGTGCCGATATGACATGAAATTCTCCAACTGACTCTGAATTTCCCGGTAAACCACTTAGGTGTTCTCATAAACACATGAGACAACTACCTTAATGGCGACTTATATCATGTAAGTACTTTAAGGCCCGAGCTTTTTAGGTAACCACTATAACACTATAACACTCGTTGACCATAGTAGCTTAATGGTAGAGCGGCTGGACTGAAAGCAGAAGATTCGTGGTTCAAATCCCGGCTATGACATTGAATTTTTCAGTCTGACTCTACGTTTCCACAATTTATCCTACACATGGCCAGTGTGAAAGAAAAATTAATTTCCTTGAAACCAGGTAGTTAAAGAAGGCGTATATGCAAAGGAATGTATGTCAAGTTTTATTCTATCCTATATTTGCTAAACTTGACTTAATAATTCCATATTTAAATTATGGGACTATGAAAAGTGCATAAATTTTCTTTCGTGGAAATAGATGTTCAAACACAAAACTTGACTTATAAATTTTTCATTCGTTTCTATTATTACCGTCGTATAAGTGGATGGCAATCTGTCCCCCCTACTGATTACTGAATACATTTCCGAAATCTCAGTAGAATTTAAAGCCTAATTATGTGTTCGGTGAAATGAAACCGTAAATTTAAATTTTAATGCACAGCATTAATTACTTATGCTGCGGTGCTTTGATTAATAAACTAGAAAATGAATTACACGATTTTGAGATTGTATCGCAATTAAAAGCAAATGTTTGCACCTTGAAGAAACAAAGTTTGACAGTTTCTATTTAAATTTTTAAATTGAAATTCTTGTGAGAGCCTGCAGTTCTAGGAACCCAATGTGCTAATTACCAGGTATAGGTAACTAGCGAAGAAGATTCCTGAAGCCAATAACAGCTATTTTGTGGGTCATGTGATTTTTAACGTCATAAACTCCGCCCGCCCCACGTCGCTTAGCAACCGTAAACAAAACAAAGCTTCGGTGCATGACGTGTTACTCCGCTGTTGAAACTTCAGTCATTCGTTGCTCGGACGATGTTTCTTTCCAAGTCTCTTGAATATAAGACGTGTTGAATAAGAAGTTCCTCATTAGGACGAAAAATATACAGTAAAAAGTTAACAGTGGTACCAAGCAGCTGTATGACCGATTATAGCCTTGATTACAACAAATGCAATCGATAATTTGCAATAAGAATGTGTTTATATTACTTGGAATTGTAATAGCACGCGTTTATTGTACTTAGCGGATTCAAATAACGCGATTAAAAGAGATCTGCTGATAGTTGACACAGTAATGCATCATTTAAAAGTCAACTTTGTGTTATTCGTGTGGCGATAAACTTTTACCAGCTAGACTTTCATTTATTAGGTATTACGTTTATACTTTAAAAGCTAATAACTACATTCTGTTTATATATGTACTTGAAGTGATAAGTGTTAATGTTATATCAATGTAAACTATTTCATAAAACAGTAAACACGGATATTTAAAAAAAATTGCTGGTAATAAACAAACACGATAGAGAACATTTGTTATTGTGTTAGAATAGAGATGGTTTCGAACTCCAAGATGAAAAGTGACAATCGTTAACCGATGAGGGTTTAGTGAAAGAGTTTTACCATGTGACATTAAAGCTAATATGAAATCATGAGTGGCAAGAGGAAGCCCTCGCCTGAAACTTCCCTATCACCACCATTACATCTTCCATACCCCGCCTTTTACGAGGACACAGGGGAGAGCAAGAAGGTGGCGGCCAAACTGTCCTTGAGAAATCAAGTGTCCGGGAGCGGCAAGACGGCGAAGTCGGCGGGGGCGGCCATCCAGAGGAAACCCCATTCACCCCTGCCCAACAGACCGAGTACTTTCGACACCTCAAAGTTGCCAACGAAGACGTCTCCGAAGCAACAGGATGCATCGCCACCCGACCTCTATGATTGTGAGACACAGTCACCTGGAGGTGCCAGCACTACGTCCTCTGAAGGTAATTAAACTTGTTCCGCAAGCCATTGCCTTCATGTGTTGATTATGCGGGCAAATAACGGCCATTTCATGTGTGGCAGACTGCTTTATAGTTGCATTATAATACATCATTTCAAATAACCCATCTCATACAAAATACTGCACGGTCGTACCGACCAGTTTAAACAGAATAGATAGTTGACCTCAGTATTAGTAATAACCTAATTTGGTACAGCTGTAAAGAGCGAACCAAAGCTTTTGTTAAGGTTTAGATGTACAGTAAGCAGGAGAACTATGTAATATCGAGATTTTGGAAGCTCCTGCATATGTTAGTGTATGTATGTGTATGTGTGAAAACGGAGAGTCCGTTGGTACATAAGTTCAGCATCTTTCAAGAATGCGGCACAAGCATATTCAAGTAAATCCTTCGCTCCAAACTGTCCTTCACATGGGAAAATTTTCAGAAATGTTTGATTTTCTAAAAAAGCACTAGCAATTTTAATTAAAGCACCTTCTTTCTTTAATTGCCTTTTATACCACTACGTGGTGTCAAGGTATTCTTGTCCCTTTTAACCCTTATGTCCGTAGGCGGTGGGTTGAGGAACGGAATCTCTTGATCAGTGTGTGTGTGAGAGAGAGAGAGAGAGAGAGAGAGAGAGAGAGAGAGAGAGAGAGAGAGAGAGAGAGAGAGAGAGAGAGAGAGAGAGAGAATCCAGGGTGATCAGCCAATGCCTGGTATGAGGATGAGAGAAGTGGATGACAGAATGAAGGCGAGATTAAATGATAGGAAAGATAATGATGGTTTTTTTTTTTTTTTTTTTTTTTTTTGTAATTTTACGTCCTCCAAAGTTAAGTCATATCGGACGATGAATGGAATGGGTGAAATGATGCCCAAATGAGCCCAGGGTCCATAGAGCTTAGAGTTACCCGACATTCGTCTTTCAGGATAAGGGAAAACCCCGGAAAAACCTTATCCAGGTAACTCATCCTGACCGAGATTCGAACTCGGGACCTCTTGAACGTGAGGCAGACTCGCTACCACCACGCTACCGAGGCGGGTGATGATGATGATGATGGAGCAATTGGTGAATGCTGGCGAGGGAAACCGGAGAAAACCAGCCCCAACGCCGTGTTGTCCGTCACACATCTCATTTTACGGTCGCCTGGGATCGAACCCGAACCGCCTTGGTGAGTCAAGCTGTTAATTAAAACTCAGTAAGTTTAAATTACTTTCGTGAATTTTCTGGGAATAGCTTCTGAAGTCCTCTTTTATTCTTGATGTAGAGCTTATAAAAGGTCATAATGCTTATCTTTTTCTTTTAAATAACCAATTTCGGGATATTATTGTATTGGTTTGAATTTTGAAATACTTAAATAGGAAGTCGATGTTCGTTTTCTATGCTCTGAACATCCAAAGAGTTTAGAATCTCAAAAGGTATCCCATAGCGACCAGCATTTGACTTTAATCCTACTGTATTCCCATATTCTCCACTATACCTAGAAGAAAAGTGACAAAACCATTTCTACAAACATTATCTTGTTTAACAAGAAGTAGGCAAAAAAATAAACGTTTTTAAAAATAATTTATACAAAAGTGAGTAGAGAAAGATATGAATTTATTTTATGTAGCTTCTACAAACAATTGTTGCGCAAACTTATTTCTCTAATTGCATCACCTTGATCGAAATAAATGTTTTCAAATAATATATTTACATTACACATGTTGTTAAAGGTACAGGAGGTATATAGGAATCCGAGTCAATAGTCAGGTGTTCAAAGACGGCCCGCTATGCTTTTAACCTTTTTTTTTTTTTTTTTTTTTTTTAAATATATGGTCTTTAAATAAAAATTGTCCTAACCATTATTATAATAAAAATCGTTATAGTGTTTTTGAGAACACCTTCCAAGTAAACATAACTTTGGATAAGGGATTTTGCTGAAAATCGTTCGATAAAAATACGATACTTAAATAGTCAATTTTTAATGTTATTCACACGCGCTCGCACACGAGCGTTTTTCCAAGATCGCTTAATTTTTTCAGGTGGCCTCAAAAATGCATTTTTGTAAAATATCTGTATCGAATTTTTGGGTGGATTGCAATACCCTCTGTACCTACTAGGTAAGTGATAGAGAAAGTGTCATATATTTCATAAGACTAATTCTACCTTTTGCAAATTTTAATATATTCACTTTTTGTATAAGCAGGGACGTATTTAAGGGGGGTGTCCAGGGAGCCGGACCCTACAAATAAATTATCATTTCAAATTTTTAATAAATAGTTGAAATAAAACTTGGCTTAAAATAAATCGAAAAAGTTTATTCAAGCTTCTCATCTTAACATCTCTGTTCACTGTCAGGTAAACATGAAGCTATTTAAGAGATAAACGAAAAGCTACTGCACAGCATCTATAGTGTTCGTTAAAATACACAAATAATGCCAATTACAATAATATACTGCGAAGTTAACCAATTCCGATGTATTATAATTTGTTGATAAAGTTCCTAGATACTTACTTAAAGGTATGTAATTTTTAACTTCTAAGTTCCTATTCCCCTTTTTCATTCAAGGAGAATTAATACTTCAAACGCATAAATCAGTGGTTCGCTTTTTCAATATCTGATTACTGCTTATATCACTTTATCCCAGGTATAAGAACAAAAAATGTGCAGTGAGCAAGGTCTTTCTACAGACTTTATCCAAAGAAACAAGACAAAAACAAACTTTTCTAAGAACAATTTGTAGAAGCTTGGGTGGAGAAAGTCATGAGAATATAATATATTACACGTGTTTTTTTTTTGTTTTTTTTTTTGCAAACACGATAAAAACACATCCCTGATTAATTATTTATTAAAAGCAAATAATTCAACATAGATTTTTAGACCCCCCTGAAACTGAATTCTAAATACGTGCCTGTTCAACATAGACCTTTTGGACCTCCCCTGAAACTGACTTCTACATACGTGCCTGTTCAACATAGAAATTTTGGATCCCCCTGAAACTGACTTCTAAATACGTGCCTGTTCAACATAGACCTTTTGGACCTCCCCTGAAACTGACTTCTACATACGTGCCTGTTCAACATAGAAATTTTGGATCCCCCTGAAACTGACTTCTAAATACGTGCCTGTTCAACATAGACCTTTTGGACAACCGCGGAAACTGACTTCTAAGTACGTGCCTGTTCAACATAGAAATTTTGGATCCCCCTGAAACTGACTTCTAAATACGTGCCTGTTCAACATAGACCTTTTGGACCTCCCCTGAAACTGACTTCTACATACGTGCCTGTTCAACATAGAAATTTTGGATCCCCCTGAAACTGACTTCTAAATACGTGCCTGTTCAACATAGACCTTTTGGACAACCGCGGAAACTGACTTCTAAGTACGTGCCTGTTCAACATAGACCTTTTGGACCCCCTGAAACTGACTTCTACTTACGTGCCTGTTCAACATAGACCTTTTGGACCCTCCCTGAAACTGACTTCTAAATTCGTGCCTGTTCAACATAGACCTTTTGGACCCCCCGGAAACTGACTTCTAAATTCGTGCCTGTTCAACATAGACCTTTTGGACCCCCCTGAAACTGACTTCTAAATTCGTGCCTGTTCAACATAGACCTTTTGGACCCACCCCCTGAAACTGACTTCTAAATACGTGCCTGTTCAACATAGACCTTTTGGACCCCCCCTGAAACTGACTTCTAAATTCGTGCCTGTTCAACATAGACCTTTTGGACCCCCCCTGAAACTGACTTCTAAATTCGTGCCTGTTCAACATAGACCTTTTGGACCCCCCTGAAACTGACTTCTAAATTCGTGCCTGTTCAACATAGACCTTTTGGACCCCCCCTGAAACTGACTTCTAAATTCGTGCCTGTTCAACATAGACCTTTTGGACCCACCCCCTGAAACTGACTTCTAAATACGTGCCTGTTCAACATAGACCTTTTGGACCCCCCCTGAAACTGACTTCTAAATTCGTGCCTGTTCAACATAGACCTTTTGGACCCCCCTGAAACTGACTTCTAAATACGTGCCTGTTAAACATAGACCTTTTGGACCCCCCCTGAAACTGACTTCTAAATACGTGCCTGTTCAACATAGACCTTTTGGACCCACCCCCTGAAACTGACTTCTAAATACGTGCCTGTTCAACATAGACCTTTGTACCCCCCTGAAACTGACTTCTAAATTCGTGCCTGTTCAACATAGACCTTTTGGACCCCCCTGAAACTGACTTCTAAATACGTGCCTGTTAAACATAGACCTTTTGGACCCCCCCTGAAACTGACTTCTAAAT
This sequence comes from Mantis religiosa, assembly GCA_030765055.1. Lineage (NCBI taxonomy): Eukaryota > Metazoa > Arthropoda > Insecta > Mantodea > Mantidae > Mantis > Mantis religiosa. The sequence goes on along the minus strand of CM060949.1, from coordinate 71,597,006 downwards.
ACGTGCCTGTTAAACATAGACCTTTTGGACCCCCCCTGAAACTGACTTCTAAATACGTGCCTGTTCAACATAGACCTTTTGGACCCACCTGAAACTGACTTCTAAATACGTGCCTGTTCAACATAGACCATCTGGACCCCCTTGAAACTGACTTCTAAATACGTGCCTGTTCAACATAGACCTTTTGGACCCCCCCTAAAACTGACTTTTAAATACGTGCCTGTTCAACATAGACTTTTGGACCCGCCCCCTGAAACTGACTTCTAAATACGTGCCTGTTCTACATAGACCTTTTGGACTCCCCCCTAAAACTGACTTCTAAATACGTGCCTGTTCAACTTAGACCTTTTGGACCCCCTCCCGGAAACTGACTTCTAAATACGTGCCTGCGTATCAGCTATTTTTCTTTTCATAATACCTTACTCAGATATGTGTTAAATTAAGTACTGTTTCAAATAAGTGAAAAACCCATAGTTACAACATTAAAAAACGTGAAAAAAAGCATAAAAAGATTTGTTCTAGTAAAGCTAAGTCTTAAAATGGAGACAAATCACAAATAAAAAAAAACAATTTACAAGAATGTCCATTAGACGCAGAGGAAACACAGAATACCTCGAAAAACGGCCGTAACCCTGCCCCCTCCGTAAAATCTTTCAGAATGAAGACGATTCAAGATATGCAAATATTTTAAATATGCATTTTAATCAAAATCGTTCTGGTTATTTTTGAAAAAATGTTATAAAAACTGCGAAGGTGTTTCTATACAAATCCTAGGTTGATAAGGCATTTTATTTAAATATTCGTGTTGCTGTTTCGGAGCTGAACCTTAATACCTAATGTGTTATTCAACCTACTTTAGTTATTGAGTAAAGCTGTACACAAAATCAGGGTCACATGCACACACAGGCCATTTATTACCTTTTTATTCAGAGAAGTTATGCGTACAATGAGATCTCGGCGTCGAATTTTTGAGTAGGGTGTAATACCTCGTCTGCTTATAATATATAGATAGGCATTACGGAAAGTAATATGAATAGGTTGGTTAATTTTGTAACCGTATATGCATGCTGTCAATATTTTCATAGTTTAAGTAAAGCTGATACGCCGGAATGTTCTTATCGATTGTTTATAACAACATAAAAACTGTTTTATTTCTAAAATAAATTATTCAATACAAACTCATAACTTAATTCTATTCAATAATTAAAAAAAAACTTCAGAATCATAACTTTATTAAATTCCATTAAAAATTCAAAAGATTTGCATAACAATGCGAACTGGTCTAATTCCACTGCAGTTCGCCTTAATTGCGTTACATAATTGTGCCTTTATGTTTGCCCCAAGACTGTAGTCCATTTTAAAATTACAGTGACTTGCAATGCCGAATTACTCTCCCCTCTGTCACATCCTTTATTGGATGGAGCAGAGTTTGTTGCTACCCCGCTTCCATCCAGCAGGAATCGATTCATATGTAACTTTAGCCAATCTGAGTTAGTTTCGCTTTACTACTGTGGACACATTCGTTGCGATGTCAGTGCAATTTTAAAATGTTCTTTAATTTCAATTAAAGGTTGCATTTTTTGTAAAAAAAAATTTGAAATTCTCCGAATTTTAGGGATTGAAATAGCATTCACAAAAAGATATATCTCATTAGAACATGATAAAATACCCATGACTTTAGTCATTTTCAAAACATTCGTTGTTCTATTTTTAAAGTTTTTTTAGATAAAGGTTAAATTTAATATATACACTTAGAAACAAGTAATTCTTTTTCCCAATGAGCTCTTCTCAAACAAAACCTAAGTGCGATAGAAACATTGAATGTTATCTCGTAAGCGGCAACAAGGTCCGTATTGTCTATTCTGAAACCATTAAATCCAAATATCCATCATAATTAATACAGAGTGAATGTATACTTAGTATGAGTAAAGCATAGGTAATTATAGAGTTTCAGGGACATTTATTTATTTAGGTGCAGAAGTTCTACTCCCATTAGTCCGTAGGACCTCCTTCTATCCGGGAGCGATGGAAAACTCCGGGGGTCTTTCCATGGGGCAATACATTGAGCCTAAAAAGACCCCCCCCCCATCGTCTACAACGTCAAGACGGGTGGAAGTGGATACGCCACTTACGCGCGTCAACCCCGCAGGGAAGACTACGGAAAACCTCGGTGGGGCCGCCTGGTGATCTAGCACACCTTCTACTAGTTTTGCAGGCTAGTACCTGGGACTTATGAGGCAACCCTCTGTCCCCACCGGGCGGCCGTAGCCTGTCCGGAGGTACCCAATTCCCCGTGGGTGTCGGGAACACACTGCCCCATCGAGTCCAACCCAATCCGAACGACTACCCGACGGGAGGGGCTCGGCAGTTCGGCCTGAAGTTCCTCTAGTAACGTCAGAGGTAAAGTCTGTCTACTCAACGCAAGTGCACGGCGGCCGCTTTCTTTGAGGAACCCTCATAATCGTTTTACAACATGGACCCTCCTCCTGACGGTCCTCTCTACAACGTTGCAATATTTTAACATCACCGTCTTGCACCTAATGAAACAGAACAACTGGAAGTTGGAACTTTGGCAACTGAGACTCCACGCGGAGTAGACATGCAACTGTCATTTTCAGAAAATTGGGGTTGCTATTGGTCCCCAACGTCAGGTTCCATTTCTGAAGTGTGGAGATAGATTTATGACGGTCATTAGTGGCCGGAAAGGTCAGGTCCTTTGAGGTCCCTTTGAGTGGGAACTGCACACACGTTAAAAAAAACAGACTTTACCACGAGTGCTAAGGGTCCGCAGCGCCCGCACAATGGCACCTGAAGGGGAGGGATCCGCTCCCCTATGGGAAGAGTTTCTGGGAATAGATAATACATACAGTAAATCGTGTGTCTATTGTACATAATACCTTGTTACAAGATAATTATAATATGTGCTGTGCAAAATGGGCCCAAGTAAATAAGGCATAAATAGATATATAAATAAATTGTAAACAAAAATTGTAAAATACTCTTAGTTTTAAAAATGAATAAAATAAAATAGACCGTGTTTTACAATAACTAGTATACTTTTGGAACAGATTCTTCCGAACATAGCAGCTCTTTTGCGAACATTGATCTCAGTGCATTGCTCCAATATTTCCGATTAAACGTGAGGTTTGGTATGAAGTATAAAGGATTCTTCAATTAAGCATACTAAAGCAGTAAATAATAGACCCCACTCGTGTATTCTAGCTCATTGATTTTACCTAAAACCCAATGTTGGTTATTGCTGGAGAATAGACAGAGTAGTAATTGCCCTTCTAGAATAAATTAAAATTAAGTTTTTATATACGGGCACGCGTCAAAAAATGTATACACACTTTGAACCATTATAGAAAATTTGTGTTCCGTTCTACAAGTTCAATTGCTGACAATGAAGAGCTTAAAGTTCAATTTGAAACATAAATGCACTTTCTGATGCAAATATGACCACTGTTCAAACTGGTGGCCTTCAACATCATTTCATTGCTGAAAACATCTTACTATGTGTCCAATGAGATTTCTGCGCACACCACTTAAATTTCATTCCAAAGTACGTGTGGGTTACGTGGTTTACGTTTGTACACCCCATCTTTTACTATGCCCAGGAAGGGATCTAGTGGCTTAAGGTTTGGAGAATATGGAGATTAATAAAGCTCAAACTTCCTTGCAGCTAACTGGGTTGTGTAACTAGTGACAGTTCTACTGCCACCCAATGAAGAAAGATAATATTACTTTCTCCCAGAAATTGAGCCTTAAAACACGGGAAGTGAACACATGGTCAGGTCGAACACGGGGCAATTACTCAGGGTAAAGTCTGTTTAGTTAACGTGTGTGCAGTTCCCACTCAAAGGGACCTCAAAGGACCTGACCTCCCTGCCCATTAATGACCGTCATAAATCTATCTCCACACTTCAGAAATGGAACACTGACGTTGGGGACCAATAGCAACCCCGATTTTCTGAAAATGACAGTTGCCTGTCTACTCCACGTGGAGTCTCAGTTGCCAAAGTTCCAACTTCCAGTTGTTCTGTTTCATTAGGTGCAGACATTCGTTGTTTGTCTCGATGTGGAGACCGTGAGAGGGAAATGCAGTGGTAAATGCAAATGAAGTAGTATATAACGTTCAGTCAAGTGAAAATAATCAAAATGAAGACAATAGTGTGAATGAATTGGAAGGTGTTGCTGGGCCGAGTTATGTTAGGGGAGAGGCCTCAAAAAACAAAGTTATAACGGGAACTCTTTCTAAGCAAAGTCAAGCGCTTGTTTTGAACGCATATAAATATGTGGGGAAAAATAATCTTGGTAAGGGGTCATGTAGTGAAACTGCAAAAATTCTGGGTATTCACAGAAATATGGTTAGAAAAATTGTGAGAGGTTGGGGTTTTTCTACTAGATTTCATTTCTACAAAGGTATGGTAAGGCTAATTAAATGTAGAGTTAACTTAATAAGAATATTTACTACAATAAGCAGATTACAAAGGTGGCCATAACGGCCATTTACCTGACCTCAGGAAGTTGCCCACTGATGCGTGTTGTCTAGCCAAGAGCTAGTCCAAGAGAGAGCGTATATCGCTTACACGTCCTTCATCCAGTGGTAAAGGAGATGGGAGGGAGTGACGTCACACATACCACTGAAGTCACCAGAGTGTAATTAATATAGTCACTTGTGACACCGTATACTGGTTATTTTGCTCAAAGGCCTCTTTATCACGCTTGAGATTCTTTTAGGTACCATAAATCTATAAGGGACCATCGATTTTGCTTACCTTTCGAACGAAGTCGTGCTATGGATGTATAGGCCCGAAAAAAAATCTATTACCCTCCATTGAACCGAAGACCTCGGGACCACGGGGGAAAACTGTTTCTTCAGTGTAACCATAGCCACTTCAAGAAAAAATTGAATAATAGGAAGGGCGACACAGGGGAGAGAGAGAGGGACGGAGGGAGGTTGGGACGGCGGGAAGCAAGGAGACGCCTTTTTTTTTTTTTTTTTTTTAAAGAAGACATAGTCAAGTTATTAAAAGTGAGATATTTCTTGTATAGAAATATATGATATGAAGAACATCTCATCTGAGTGAGTAATCATAAAAATGTTTGACAACTACTCATTTTCTATATAAGGAGACGCCTTATCGACTTAATGAAATCGCCTTAATGACCATGAATAACGAACGATATCGGTGGTGTTTTCAAGCAAATTATGAGATAAACCAATCAGACCACCTTCTCGAAACCTTGCCTATCCTTTTGGCAGTTCACCACATACATTATATCCACACTCAAATTACTTAATTTGATTAAAATAAAATATTGTCTGCTCCGAAATTCCTATTAAATATTACTGCCTCCATGTCTTCTTAAGTAATTATACATATAACACAGTTACACTTTTCTCACCTATGTCTAGGCTAGGATGAAGTAATGCTTAGATTTACAGGCCTGGAGCACGAAGAAGCATGGCTTAAGAGGTAACGCCTGTGGCCCGCGTTCGGAATGTCCTGCATTCGATTCCCGTGATCGACCTTTCTGATCCTAGTGATTTTTCAAGTTTCCCAGATCGCTAGGCTGGGAAGATTCTTATACCCCTTGAATTTTCTCTCCTTGCAATTTTTGCTCCATTCTTATTTCATATCACCTTTTATCCAATTAATCCTTTCAGACACCAGTCCAGACACAGTCGGGTCGATTGGTGTCTGCACACTGCATTACAAGGAATTTCCCCTCTGTAAACCTTGGTCTCCCTAGGGTGCCTTTTGCCCGCCTCGGTAGCGTGTCTGCCTTACGTTCAAGAGGTCCCGAGTTCGAATCTCGGTCAGGGTGAGTTACCTGGATAAGGTTTTTCCGGGGTTTTCCCTTATCCTTAAAGACGAATGTCAGGTAGCTCTAAGCTCCATGGACCCCAGATTCATTTGAGCATCATTTCACCAATTTCATTCATCGTCCGATATGACTAAACGTTGGAGGACCTAAATTACAAAATAAAAGGTGCATTCTCCGGCTTCAACCCCTTGGGGCATGTCGGCCCCTCGGCGGAAGCTGCCGATTGAGCTAGAGGGGAGATTCAATCTGTAAATGATAGGGGTTCTGCCTTCTGCTACGTCGGGGCTCCTAGATGACTGCCCTCTATCTCCTCTCGTCTCATCCTTCCTCCGGGTTGCCCCTCTTTATGAGGTACACCTACAAAAGGCCGTCGTGGCGATGCTGAAGTTCTCGTCCGACCACATTGCCTTACCTTGCCTTACCTTAGACAAAGTGTTTGGTTTTGTCAACCCGAGTTTTTTTTTTTTTTTTTTTTTTTTTTTTTTTTGTAATGGCTATGTGACAAGGTAAAAGAGAGGGACACCTTGGTCACCTCCACCCAAGGGACATCTTTTGTTGCTACTATACACTTGGAGGAATATGTAAAATGAAGAAATCGCAGGAGGCTATAGGCCACTTGCACGCAAGTCACAGAGACACGTTGAAATCTCTAATGATTAGGAGGCAAATAATTGCAGTAAATAATCTTCATATATTAAAATTAATATCGTACTTTATGTAGAAACTACAATTTAAATTTTGTCATAGGATAAGTCATTAGCTAGGAAATTTAGGTGTTGTGGAAGAGAAAGTAGTTATACGTAGGAATAGCTATGGTAATTTGGGGTTTCTTAGAAATCCATTAGTTCAGGGTTCGGGTAACTAGAAATCAGAAGTCATTTAACGCTTTTTTAAAATATCCTTGTATGTCACTTTTAAGAGCTACAAAAATAAAATTCTTAGAATTTAACAATTCACAGAGTTAACTAACAAAGGTGACTAAAAAGATAAGATTTAGCAATGTACGATGTATAGGAACTTTGGTGAAGGTTCATGATGTAGGCAGGACTTACGTTGATGAAAGAACAACATTTATAGAAGGTGTGTTATTTTCTTTGGTATCTTTCGTGTCTTACAGAAATGACTTGTAATCGACTATCGGCAGTCTGGAGCGCGTAAAAACCGTATTCGGGTTAAGGTGCTTGGCAGTACTCAGGGACTCAAGGCAACTTACGTTTCTCATTGTTACTATGGAAAGGGTTACTTTAAACTCTAAAGCAACAGTACAGAAGTTAGCAGATATAAACCTATTTCCATAGTTGCAATATTTAGTGCTACTATTCCGAAACTTTTTAATTCTATATCCTTAACTAGCTTCAAACAGTACATGTACTAACTTATATATTCAGCCAACATAACTGGTGTCCTCTTTTCTCTCCCTGCCCACGTATACCCTGAGAAAAATATTCCATCGTTCGCCACTGCAGCAGACGGCAGCAAACTTAATACGGAGATTTTGAAACAACTTCAAAACATTGCCACGACTCAGTGTAATATTGAAATGTAACACATAGCTCGTCAAAGAGCAATGGAAGTGTTCTTTACATTTTAGTGTGCTTGTATATTCCACTATTGTAGTTCAGGTATCAATTTGAAAAGGGGTATTGGAGGGACAGAACGTTAAATGCACTCTGTATATAGTATTGCAGCATCCGTGATATTTGTTGAGTTTATTAAGGGAAACTGACAATTGCCAGAACTTTATCACCGTTGACACTTGCTGAAATGTGTACCAGTAAAGTTTATAACATGAAGCTGTTGCATTTTAGCAGACCGGAAATGAAAAACAATTAAAAAGATAATACTCAAATTATTGTGCCATCCATACCTCATATACATAGACAAATACATGCTGATTGCCGTATCCTACTCCTAATACACACATATGTAGCAACTTTAGATAATTAACGCCCTCCAACGTCAGTATATTGGACGATGAGTGAAATGATGCTCAAATGATGCCCATAAAGCTTAGGGATACCTGACATTTATCCTTCAGGCTAAGAAAAAAATACGAAAAGCAAAACCTATCCAGATGACACACCCTGACAGAGATTCGAATTCCAGACCTCTTGAATGCTACATTAGAAAGATGGGCACGTTCGAAATTAAAGAAGCGTTAAACAAAACATGTTTTTAGTTGATCTGGCAAACCTAAGAGAGAGCCAAAATCTTACTACATATAATTTGTCAAATATACATATTTTAATGATAATCATTTTCAAATATTTATTTTAATTGGTTTAAATTTTTAAAATTTCTCAAATAGAAAGTCGTTACTGTCTTATTCCTCCTTTTTAATAACCTGCTCATAAAAGAGAATGGAATGTCAAAGCCATTGCATAGAGATCAGCTGTTAAAATAATTGACCATGGCATAAACTTGCTGTAAGATAATTGCGACAAAAATAATGACCAAAATATCCTTAGCTAGCACAAAGGAAATATACTGTCACTTTGTGGGTTCGTGAAATTAAAAGTCCAATTGCACAAACTCAAAATGTTCTTTATTTCCACCAAATTACAGTTGGAGCACTTGCCGATTACATAGAATTATGTAGCGCACACAATTACAATTCACCAGTTCGTCTGTCACAGTTCCACTCTGCACTCACAATTACGTACAACTCCTCTGATGCACGTACACAGTCTTCCCGTCCGTTCACTAGCACGGCGCTCCTCCGGCTGCTCGCCAAGAACCGAACTGAACCGTCCCTGCGTCCCTTATATACGCAGATCGCTGTGTCTGGAAGTTTCGCGGCTCAGTGAATCATCCCGAAGGTTCCAGCCGTCAGGAGGGGAAAGAGACGGTACAGGGCTCGTGCCGCTCTTCTAACCATTCCCTTCGTTAGCGCTACACAGATAAATGGGTAGGCGTGGCCGGAATACTTCCCGTGTGGCTCGACCTGCCAGCTGGTCCTATCGGGAATTCCGATGTTCGGGTGACAATATGTTCAGAAGAAAATAAAACGTTTACATTCTCCACGCCTCTGAAGGTCAGTGTTGGTATCAATATTTCTATCACTTGGGGTTCCTGGAAGAAATCAATAATATAACTTAGCATCTCATAAAATATATAATGGTCATTTATTGCGTATAACATTTTAAGCACATTCACTAAGTTGTTTTGCCAGCACTTACGAAAGCGAGCAGGTGACAGTTATCCGATATTATTTTCGATTCAACAATTCCAGACATAGCTCTAAGGTAATCCTTATGGTTTTGAACAGCTTATTTAACCCTTGCTTGTTGCCTGGGGTCTTTATAGACCCCAAGGCTGCTTTAACTACATAGAAACTGTTTTGATGCGAACGTAGATTTGTCATCTTCCATATATGCTTTTTGTGTACTTTTTGTTATAAATGGCCAAAACATTTATGGTAATGTGACGGTCAGTAGCACAGAAATTTGAATTTTTTTTTTGTAACAAAATCATAAAATACCCCAGGTATACAATATGTAATTTTCCATTTTATATTACAAATTTACTAAAATAATTAAAACTTGGCAACAATGCACCTTCTGAACCTACATTTGTATGTCCCTTTTTTGTTACAACTTCGTAGGCAATTACATACACATGCACTGTTGTGACAAATTATTATAAAATACAAGCACAGTTAGCAACTGCGTTTTTGTGGAAATTAGTCGGGGAAAAGGACGTGAAAAAAAACTGAAGTGATAATCTTCTGCAACTCAACAAAATCGGGTGTTGATACTGTTGTTAAGATGGTTAGGCACTATTGAGTGAAACGTGGAACAAGAAGGTGACCACTTGCTCTATTTCTTGATATATTTGACTTAGCATGCCTCAATGCTTACGTCCTGTACTTTAAATTTTTACATCATATGAGAGGTAAAAATGCTGGAAGAGAATTCGTATCAGAACTGGGGAAAAGAGCTAGCCAGACCTCAAATTGAGAGACGAATTCTTCCCCCGCCCCCAGTGCAGAATACAACGCATTCGTTCAGCAATAACGCAAGCTGGTTTCAAGGATCTTCTAAATGGCAATTAACAGGTCCAGGATGCAGATTTCCAAATCTGAAACGAATAAGATTTGATTCCTGCCCAAGGTCAAAGGACAAGAAAGTAAAAAATGGGTGTGATGAGTGTCATAAGATTTATCTGCAAATAACATGCAAGAGTAAAAGTGTTCTGCAATGAGTGTTCCTCATTTCAAATGGAGAATGAGAAGATTTTTTGGGGGGAATTTATCTTCATATTTCAGACATGGCTAGTACATAACTTATATAACTTACAACACTAGATTTTTAATTTAAAAGATGTGCTTTGCTCTCAAAATAAACTCATTATTATTTTTGTGGTAATATTTTACACTTTATCGTCATATAGTTGTTATGAACACTTTGGGGTGAAAAAAGACCCCAGATATGTAATATGTTTTTCCAGAGCTGATAACTTACGAGGGTTAATATCTTTGTTTTAAAAACAAAGCTCCCTCTCTTTTAAAAACTTCATTCGCTTCCATATAATAAAACGAGCGTTGTCATTGTTTTATACAATTTCAGCCTTGTTTCCTTTCAAACTTGAATTTTTTGTTCCATAAATTTATTGGAATGTATTAATTTTATATCCATGATTATCTCTATCTACTTTTATGTCGCATCCTAAGTACTTAAAATGGGGAACCTGTTTCAATATTTTTCCTTCTGTACTTGTATGATATGGTGTAATCGAAGAAACGGAGAAAGGCACCTTGCCAGAATGCATTTCACTATGTAGTAATTCGGCAAACGAAAGCCTTTCTCTGTCCTAATGAATCAAGGGTTTCCAAAGGAGGAGATTAAATTATTTATTCTTTATTCTTTTAGGCCCAGTATACGTGCGCACACCAGGTTTCGAAAACCACGCGCAGGAGATAGCCAGGAGACGTGCCTCTCGACTCTCTGGCTCCCAGGATAATGAGAGGGTGGATATCGTCTCCAAGGGCGGAAAAACTACTGCAGGTGGCACTAAGAAGAAAAAAGGTCAGCAGTCTCAAGAGGGGGAAGTTCAGGCATTGGAAACGACCAAAGAAACTGATGCTGTTGTGCCTCCTCTACTCAAACCTAAACCCAAGAAAGGTAAGTCTTTAAATTTATTTCATCATTTCCCTTAATTATTGTGCTAATTTCCTTTGTTTTTTATTTATTTCTTCACTTTTTTCTATAAGTTCTTTTGACACTTATACAAAATCCTTCAATACTTTCTATCTCTTTAACAAAACTGCCATTTTTCCAAATCGAAATTAAATTATAATTCAGAGGTATTAAGATACTTCTCTTGCAAAACATCGAACAGAAACATGCTGACTGCACAAGGTTATCATATAATTGTTACCTACTGAAAGGATCACCAAGTGAAAATACTGTTCACCTAACCGAATAACAAGCTAGGCATGCCTACTGTCTGCCCGGCACGAGGTGGCAAGCGGGGCCTGAAGAGGGACAGGGGTTTGAAGTTTCACTGTTCTGGTAGTGAATCTGTTTACTACGAAATGAATGGATGTAAGTGCACGAGTCATCCATGCTGCCAGATCTAATGCTCGTTTCAGTAATTACAGTGATAGGTATTTGGTATGGTGAGTTATGTAACAATACTCTGTATTTTACATAAACCTAACATTCTTATCATATCCGTAGGGCGAGCATAAACATCATGCGGACAGCAAAGGTGATTACGTTACAAATTCTTTTGCCTCGCCTTCTTGTGGTGGGCAGAGAGTACGTCCCCTCATATCACTTGTTCCACCAGCAACATACCACTACACGATCATTGGGCAGGACTAAATCTAAATTAGAGGAAAGAAATAGATATTTTAATTTAGAAATAAATAAAGATTCTGGTACACAAAATTCTCTGATTAGTTTATCCTCTGTGAATTAAAATAAAGTCACCCCAACAAAAATGAATGTAATTTCGATTGGGATTTTCAGGATCAGTATATATTAAACAACTTAAAATATAAAATCATAAATTAATACTCAAAGAACGGAGAGTGGCCATTATTTGACATAGAATTTCGGCAAAAGTGGGAAAGATTAAACCCGCCATTATTCCAAATAAAGAATATGCAAATGCTCTTGATACTTCACGAGCTATGAATTAGCAGACGGTTTACCCGGATGAATTCACCAGAAAGTATCGATGTTCATTTATACTGGATTGTGCATAATATCTTAGCAATGTGAAAATGCAATTCTGCATGTCTCTTGTGGTTACTAAAATAATATCTAAGTTATAAATTGGAACGTCTATTTTGAATATGGCGTTTCCTGCTTGCAATTTAGCAAATTAAATGGGATTAGAGTACCCATAGTTGGTTTTTTTTTTCGGAAAAATTGCCAATTTTCTCTATGATTCAATAACATCAAATCATTGTTAGTATTCAGTGTCTATGTTCCAAAATTTGTGAACCCTAAAAGTAATGCTTACATGAAAAGCGTAGGTGCAGTTATGCACTAATAACTTATTGTTAAATGAAACGCGACCAAACTTGTATTGCCAATGAAATTGTTGCATAATAAGCCGTATTCTATATTATATGGTTCTCTCAGAACAATGCAGGAAAATATAGAGATATATTTGGTACAGGGCTGATTTGTACAGGGCCATCTACGGTAGGGGGTGGGGAAGCATGACGTAAGTTACGCCGTCAGGAAATATTTTGGTGAAAATTCAAAATTTGAGAAAAACAAAAAAAAATTGAAATATTTATAAGTTTAAAAAGCTTCGTTGCAAAACAGAAAAAGATCGAAACTTAGATCATCACAGTGAATGATATTGTTGTTATAAGAATTCTGCAGACAGTACAAGAAATTGATATGTATTCCATTACTCTCGACTCAAGATGTGATCAAACGATGAAAATGTGGCAAATATTTGCCATCCGAGATGTCTAACGCCATGTGAAGAAGTTCGCTTTGATAAAAGTGATGTGGTAGGCCAGAGTATGGGCAGAGCAACAAACATGCCATTGACTAAAGTTTCTTATGCTTAGAAAATGTCCAAAAGAATTTTATACTAAGGTTATTGTAAAATCGTTGAATATTTGTTTTCAAATAAGGAATATATTCTCTATCCTCTGTGTGTTCATATCTGGACACAAAATGCTTCACAGAAAAGCTGAACAAAGGACCAACTAAGATTAAAACAAGAGCTTAAAAAGGAATCCAAACAGCTAGATCCTTCCAAACGTGGCACTTGTGAAGGTATACCCATAAATTTACGGCCAAACCATTTTATAAGTATGTTAAAGACAAAAGTTATTTTAACTTTTCAATAAGTCACCCGTTATTGCATTAACATTTCAGTCCCCTCCTCAAAATGGTCAGAAGTCTTTTCTGCAAAATGGGGATATAGAACATACATCACTTCTTCCCACTTAAATTTCTCTCCTTAAAGGTTCTTCCTGAGTTATGAGAAAAGGAAATGGTCATTGAGAGCATATCTGGGTTGTAGAATGGTTGGTCGATCTAGAAGCGACATCTCCTGACAGCTTCCTTTGCAACAAGGTTGTGTGCACAGGAGCATTGTCGTGAAGGCAACTCTTTATTCAGCTTTCCTTACCGTTTCTCTTTGATGGAAGCATTTAGACTATGCAGTAGGCTAGTACAGCTTTCCATTTACTGTGAGTTTCTCTCCTTAAATGCATTTAAAAACGTCATAAGTATCAAACAAACGCGGTTTGATTACAAAATAATTTATGTTTCTTGGAATGTGATGATCTTCCAATAATTTTATTAAGCTGCTCCTTATTTATGTCGCTTATCCATTTCCCGCGTTGAAATTTTATCAACACTCGACGTTTAATTACTTTGTTTTATAAACGGTTAGTCTTTGATGTTAACACTTTACCTTTTATTTTGAAGCTAAGCATTGTTTCAAAGTGCAAACATTGTAACTATGGTTAGAAGTAATGATTTGTTTTTTAATAGAACTTAGGCTGATTTTTTTTTTATTTTCTATTGTTTATGCGTCAAGAATCAGATCAATTCTTTAACCTTGAAACAGTCCCTGTCAGGTAGAGACATTGACATGACATATAAATTAATATCATAAAGACATAAATGTAATTATAGGAATAAACAAATAAAAACATACATGTAGAGAATAGTCGCGCCTGTATATTGAAAATATCTGTCATACATAAATATATAATGAACGTTTATTAGAGAACTGGCGAATTAACAAGGCCTAGCTGAGTAGGTCATTAAACTCCCTCTTGCAAACCAGTAAACACCCAGCCGTGCTCTTTTGTTTCCTATGCCTTGATGGCACACTTGGCTCTGAATGGTCGAGAAACCGATTCTTTCATACACACCCAGACGTGACCAACACAGCAGACTAGGAGATTTTTGGAGACGCTTAGAACACATGACTACGCATTAATTATCGCGAGCGCGTCTTTAGCGAAAGTGGCGCAGTCGTCATGCATGATAGCCCCAAATTTAACCAAGTTCTAGAGTGGGAATAATTTAGGACCTTGCCTAAATTCAGTAGGAGTGTGGGAAATTTGAAGTATGGCACAAATATGTTCCAGCAACTAAAACACATTCTCTACATCATGCTCGCGAGGGATTGACGTGCGACGTTCCGCGACAAGAAACAATAATACTTTACAAATCGTCTGTGAACTATTCGCGTGTGAAGTTCCACGCCAAGGAATAATGAGTACTCCTCAAAAGCACTGCCATTCACTTCGCGGTTGGTACGCGAGACGCGACGGAAGACGCGACGCAACTACGAACTTCTCTTCGAGACTCCGAGGTGTTAACATCGCCTCGCAGACACGCAGCATGGGAAAAAAGAACGCCGGCAAGAGGAAGCAGAACAACCAGCCGCCGAAGAAAGGTTCAGCGCAGCCGTCGCTAGCCAACTCTCGGGCACCGTCACCCGTCTCCCCGCCACTCTCGGCGGCCGAGAAGGAGCCTACCGCGGAGCTGGCCGGGAAGTTCTGGGCTTCTACGCCCGCTTTTCCTACCGTGCCGGACGCTCGCCAGGCGCCCAGCCCTCCGCCGCCTCTCTTGGCAACTGGGCCACCCCGCAGAACACCGCCAGCCACTATGCAGCCGCCTGCAGACAACTCCAGCCGGCCACCCTCACCCGCAGTCGCCAGTATCGGAACACCTCCATCACAGTTGCAACCGGCAACAGTCTCCAGCAACCCTCACCGCCGTCATTGTCGGAGTTCCTCGTGATCTCCCCATTCCCTTCGTCCACACTGCCGCTTCACATCAGTGGCCCTCTGCAATAAGAGCCACCAGGATCAGGCGGGGCCCCACCACCTTTGTGCGCATTCAGTTCACTGATGCAGGGGAACGCCACGCTCCCTGCCCTTGTTAGGACAATGCCTGGTAGTAGAGCCCAGCAAGCACCAGCAACACCTCCCCTGCCGAAGATGCTGCGCGTATGGGCATGACGTCTCCACCTGCACTGCGCCAACGATGTGCCATTACTGTGGTGCCTCCTCACTCACATCCGAGTGCAGAGAATACGATCTACGCCGTCGCTGCCTGTACTGCGCTACCTGCAGTAGTTTCGGCCACTACACCGGACAGGCGCAGTGCCCACTGTAGCCTCGCCCAAAGGAGTCCGCAAGAAGGACAACAACTACCTGCGCCGACCACATTACCACTTCGCCCGGTGTACGACTCCTTCTGCAAAAGTTACGCAAGGAACTCCGGCACCCAACAGGCGCCTCCTACACCTTGAGGAGAGTTTCGCCACTACCGCCTCGCCCAGGACCTCTTCAGATAAGATTCAGGACCTCCACTCGGAGTTACTGAACATCACCACACGCATAGGCAACCTGGAAGAAGTAGTCACCGCCACCAGCTCCAACCACGCCGCCGCCACTGAAGCCTTACAGCATCTCACTACAAGACTTGACTCCATCACTTCACAGGACAATGTACTCACCGACATTCTCACTGACGTGCAAAGAACTTCATCTACTGCAACAACCAACAAGGACACCCTACTCTCACTCCAACGGAAGACTCAACACCTAGCTACACAGATCGCAGACATCAGAACCTTTGACCCAGCTGAATTTCCTTCACAGACCTACAACGAGTCAGGGTGTACCCAACCCTGAATTTCCAGATAAGAGCCTCATGCCGAGCTACACCGAAGGAAACCCCAACCTATGACCAAAGTCCCTCGATTCTTAATTCTCCATCCATTGTCGATTAACCTTATGAGGTGTTGAATGACCGAGGGATCATACAACGGGGTTCCCAGCGGGCAGTACCGCCTCAACTTAAAACTCAAGTTTTATCTCTTGGAAATTACAACTACTTCTTTCTCCATAATTAGTTTTAAAACTGAGAGAATGACATCAAAGAGAACAATACATACGTATACTTGATAGTGTAACACGTTAGATACCGCACATTCCATATAATTAAATGCATTTTTGCACATTTTTATTGAGTTATTTAACACAGTAATTTATATACCTAACGTTAGAACATTAACAGATGTAGAGAAGCAGTTAGTTAATCTGAGGAAATATCAACATTTCCACATAAATACAACAAATTAGAGCAAAATCAGAAATGCAAACATTTTTAATATAGCGATAGGCTAAAGTTCATTATAATGAAGTTTTTCTTATCCCTCCCCTCAGACATCTAGGGCGCCAACAGTGGCGTTCCGATAAAGCCGAAGACCCTGTAACTGAGCTATTATAGTGGAGTATCATGTGAAAGCCCAGACAACTGACAGCTCAATGCCGTAAATTTTGCATCTCCTCCTCAGATGAAAAGAGGTTTCCAATTGTTAAAGCAGCTATTAAGGATGTGGTTAGGTTTCAGGTAGCACAGCACTAAAACCCTTAGTAATAAAGAAGAGTTAGTTCCTTGTGTTCCCAGAAAAAGAAAGGTATGACGTAGAACTAAGAAACAGAATTGTTCAACTGAATTGAGCAAACATAAAATACACCTCTGTGTATAGTTATGTGGGTATACAAAGGATCATACGCATTTTAACCAAACATATATACTGGTTCTTCTTTCTTATTTTCTTTTTGAAGAAAGCAATTTATATAGAATTCATTGGAGGAGAAAACATTAATATTAAATTTTGTTTAGTATATATTTCAAGGCCATTTCATGGTCAGTGTTATTGGCAACCACAAGCTGTTTCTAATAGCTTAATTTTATTTGTAAACGCAAACGCCTTTTTTCTGAAGCAGTTTTTTTATTAAATAAGACATTGGTTTATGAACTATTTAACAAATCTGAAGAGAAATGCAACAGCTGTATTTAAAACGTGTTTCTCTTTTATTAGACACAAATAAATTAAGTCTATGTTAGTCTTTCAGGTTAATATTTTTGTAACTTTCCCATAGCGCTGCCTACCAATTGTGCTTTCCATAATAAGGAGTGGAATTAGACTCTTTGATTCCACATGTGCTAGTCACTAGCTTTAGAAAATCTCAAATCTGATCTTTTTAATTGACGTCCTCCAACGTAAGTCATATCGAAAGATGAAGTGGGTGAAGTGATACTCAAATGAGCCCAGGGTCCATAGAGTTTAGTTTAGACCAGATCGAATATAGTGCGCGGACAGCCGCACTAGTGAGAAAATCGCACTGCTACACTTAAGCTCAGTATAGCCTTATTGTAACATTTGTGTCGTGCTAGAAAATCCCATTAAATGTTTGGTACGTGGTGTTATAAGATTTATTTGGCTGGCCCCGTAGCTCAGTCGGTAGAGCACCTGCCTGCCGTGCGAGGTGTCCCGGATTCGATTCCCGGCGGTGGGGGTGGGGATTTTTCTCCGACCAAGATAATTCCCCATCTTCCCCAGAGTCGGGAAGTATGAATGAGAGTGTGATCTAATGATTAAAAAAACAAAAACCAAAGATAACGAGTTAACACCTTCAGTATGTTCCAAAGGAGAACGGCCGCCGATATGACCATAGCAGTTAAAGGCGAAGGGGAAAACAATTTTATTTAAGAAATATGTGTTTGTGTGTATGTGTGAGGACGTGCTTGCGTGAGTGTTTAGATAATATCTCTCGTCTTCATAGTGTTAGAAAAACTCGTGAACGTTTGAACATATTTAAATGAGATGATTTTGAACTTCCCCCTTACTGTTCAAACTTGGTACTAAACATGCCAGCTAAACATGGGAGGAATTTAACATTAGTGTTTGGGTAAAAACGTGCTATATTTGGAGTGATCGTTTTGCTGGTCTGAACTACATTTACGGAGGGGATTCGGCACGGAGACCCCAAACTCGAACTATTGTACCTGTATCCCCAAGTGGAGGCACCCCCGGGAGGAAGGATGTGGCGAGAGGAGACAGAGGGTGGCCGTCCCTAGGAGCCACGACAATGCAGAGGGCAGGACACTGCATTTTACTAGATGGAAACTTCCCGGCAGGGCAGGACAACCATCCTATCGAAGGAGGAAGTCTTCACTCAGAGCATATCATCCTGCCAGACACCACGCACACTTCTACCCAAAAGACAGCACCAGATGAGAAATGACGTGAAATGATAATGGATAGGAAATGGAACGACAGGAAATTCGGGTGATGTAATCAATATACCCAGCATTCATCTAGCGACTCGGGAAACCCCCCGAAAAACCCACGGCAATCGAACCCAGATCTCCAGAATGAGGGCCACAGACGAAATCGCCTGAGCTATCCCGCTGGGTGATCGTTTTCCTATATACTTCCCTGATTTATGTGCAGACTGTGGAATTAATTTCTAATTGCGTAGAATTAGTTTTTCTTTCCAAACTTTACTTCGAAGAATTTGTAAATTGTTCATCAGAGCTTCTGATTTCACTTTATAGAGGCATGAACGAAACTGTTTCCACCATTTCTTGATAGCTTTGCGCTTCATTGTACTTTTTCACTCTTTTTTTCATTCCTTCTATCATATTTTTATAACTTTTAAAGAAATCATAAAATGCAATGCTCCTCCCATTCGGCGGGATATGTTTAGCGTGGTTCTCATTTTGTAGGGTTGTGCTGAGCGAATAAGTAACAGTCCGATGCGGCTGGATACTCACTGAATTATGCTGCGTGGCTATGTAAACCTGACAGAACTAACCCTACTACTTTTTGCCTATGTGTCAACGGAAGGTAATTTTCGAATTGCCTTCGTAATTCGCAACCATTCGTTCTAACGTTTGTTGTCAAGCGCTCATATCAATACGAGCTATTTAAATGTATCAGTTATCATTCGGTTTCCTCTATATCTCTTGTAATATTAATGAAATTATTTCCCCAAATATTTACCTCGATTAATGTAAAATGAATAGAAAAATAAATTTTCGAAAAAATAGTTTGTAGAAATAAATAATACGTGCCCGGTACAGAATATCACGTGAAGTAACTGATACTTTTGAAATTCTAAAAATAATTCGTTTCTATACGTCTTGAGCAATAAATTTCTTGTGAAAGCTTCACCGGAGCAGATATGCTGCATCTCTACATGTTTTCCAGATAATAACTGCAGGTACCCTTTGCTTTTAAAAAACCAATGCATCTGCTTCTGTTTATCTATAGTGCTTTTTAATTCACTTTCCGTGCACGCTGTCATGCTGGAATGTTCTGTTTCCTGATTTCAGCTGGTAACTTGGCGACCTGCGTGGTTTGCCTACTTTACTGCATGTATGTTCATGATCTAAATAAGCCCTCTAACTTTTTATATACTTATTGTTGAATATAATATAACCGTATTTGTCATATTTTGCCTCTATATCTTAACTGCAGCTTTACTTCCATGTTATGAGTTAAAATGTATCTGTATTTTTATTTATATGGAAGGAGGTAAGAGCTGTTAGTTATTAAATTTTGAGGTCAACAGGGGGCGTGGACAATCGATCGCCATTCACCACCCCTGTTGATGTTGGCGATCTTACTACTCGAACTACCATGTTAAACTGCTAATAATTTTATTTCCTCGTAATACTATGGTCGAAAAAAATAGTATACAGTACAACATGGAGTCCTTAAAATACTGAAACAATCAGTAATATTATCGACCTGGATCCTTAGCTGCTAAGATCAGCAATTAATATAATTACCGGGTACCTAATAATAGTTTTACTAGATAATATTGGAAGAACAAGAATTTGATCTTTCATGCTTTGAGTAGGTACATTGGAGAATCTCAGAGGTAGAAAACACTACTTGGTAAGGTATTTTCAAAATGGTTCTCATTTGCCAATGAAGCACTTGCCGCACTAGATGTTTTCCTATCTGAAAACAGGGAAAATGCACCTTAACGCTTCAGTAACCGTTTTCACATTGCATGACGACGCTGTTGAATGCATGCGGGCTTTCTGTATTGCATGTTGTGGATTCAAACCTCTGGCGAGGACGGTGACATTTAAGTATGCTTAAATTCGACAACATTATGTCAGGGAGTTTATAAAAGAATTCCTGTGGATCAAAATATAAGTACAACGCTCACATACACGACAGTTGCTAAATCAAAATACTCGAAACAACATATTATCATTAACGAAAGTATAATTATTACTGTCAAAAATGTATTTATAGTAATATAAAATATGAATTACAGAGCAATATACTAACTTGAATATTTTACATTGCAATAAATATATGGGTCATTCAAAAAGTATTGGCAACACTGCCTACATTTGACGCTACCAGAGGTATAACTGATAACAATAACAAATAAGAGCATTAATATTTGTTAACTGAGAGTTTGAAGACAATAATTTTATTTAATAAAACATTCTTAGTAAGTTTAATTGTAGGCTTGTAATGGTTGTTTTGGTTTAGGCCCTGAGAGTTGAAAAATCTTTAAATATGTGGTTTAAAAATCGATATGGACATGTTAAAATGAATAAGAAAGGAAATTGTTAAAATTCAGTAGGTAATGAGATGACGCAACATGTAAGTGATAGGATGTGAATGTTTTATGATTGATAATTTTAAAAATGAGATTATGTAATGCGTGACGTGGACCAGTAAAAATTAAGTTTGATTGGTAGTGATGGCAGTGAGAAAAGGAAAAATCAATAATTTTGGTAAAACAGCTAGGAAAGAAAGCGTTTTTGAGAGAATAACGTTATGGTGATCAGACGTAAATTCAGTACCGAGAAAGAGTAAAAGAGTTGTGAAAGAGTTAATATTAGTTTTATGTTAATTGTAATCAAGGTATGTAATATTATGGTCAATTTTTATACGAAAAATTGTATAAACAATAGAAATAAAATTGAACATCTTGATATTTTTAAAGTAAAAGGAATTTATTGGTATCGAAGTTTATTTAGAAAATTTATCTTTTTCACTCGCGACCACGTCTGAAAATTAGGAGTTCTCTCTCATAGCTCAGACCGAAGCAGATTCGGAGATACTTTTTATATACATCGATACATCTACGTGCCAGATCTGAACCAAAGATTCAGATCGGGAAGAAGGAGCAGCTCGGGGCTTCATCGTCGCCATCCAGGAGGACTGAATACAACCCAAGACCTCAGCGGCAACGCGGGACGACATCAGGTGAGAAAAATCCCGTTCCACATAATCGCTGCGGACTCCGAGACCACCATTCCACCACCGGCACCATAAAATCCTGCTACAGGCTATTATCTTAAGTTCTAAATATGTTTAGTAAATTCGAACTGAGATGCTTCATTAAAATTCAGGTTGCAAGTTGTATCAGTGCTCGAAAAAGCCATGAAGAATTATTGGAAGCTTGTGATAGACAGATTTTACCATATTGTACCGTGGCTAGATAGGTGAATACATTTTGTAGAGGAAGGGAAGACGTTCATAAAAAACGTGGAGCTGGCAGACCGCAGTCAGCAATTGATGATGTGTATTTGCATGCTATTAGAGCACTGCTGGAAGAGCATCGTTGTTGGACTTGTATTGAAATAGCAAGGGAAGTTGAAGTTACTCCTGGCACGATTCTCCACACACTTAAGAAGTTAAAGATGAGGAAAATCTGCGCTTGATGGGTTCCACACAATCTTACAGAGGAAACAATGTGGCAGAGGATGGAAACAGCGAGATTAGACTTAGAACGCTATGAACGTGAAGGCGAGCGTTTTCTTCTACGTATCATAACATTAGATGAAACCTGGGTTCGATGCTACCAAACAGAATTAGACAATCAAATGAGCGGCTCATTGAATCACCACGGCAAAAAAAAAAAAAAAAAAAAAGAAAAAAAAAAAAAAAGAAGAAGTATCGACAAGAAGGATCCACTTACAGTCATGTTCATTGTTGGTTATAATTTCGACGGTGTTCCTATCACTCATTTAGTTCCTCAAGGAAATCGTGTGAATGGTGCATATTACAGACACCTTATGGAACATCATTTAGGACCAGCTGTGCGTCGTAAACGTCCAAATCTCCTGAATTCTCATCCCACTGTGTTACATGATGGTGCTCGCTCTCACACGTTTGCCCCTGTTGTTAATTTACTTCGCAGATGTAAATTCTGTAACATCATCCATACTCTCCAGATATGAGCTCATGTGATTTCGGTGTTGTAAAACGATTATAAGGGTTCGTCAAAGGCAACAGCCAACGTGCACGTGAGTTAACTAAACAGACTCTACATAATCTACTGTAGCAAACATCCCCACAGGAAGAAAGAATGGAGTGAAGGAACATCTAGGGCCATAGGGGTAGGCCTTAAGTAATGGCCAAATCTTTTAAGAGCTGGTCGCCATGTGTAGTAATCTTTTTATAGTAATATTCTGTGTATCCCTTACAGTTTATCAGTCATGCTAAAATCAACCTGAATAAAAAGGACTTCTGAGGACATTCCCAGAAAACTAAAAATTTACATTTCATTCAGTTTTTCATGAATATGTCTTAAAAATATTGCATTTTAACCAAACTCGTTATACCATTTTTGAGAAAATTAAAATATTCGATATAATTGGTAATCTGAAGTAAGGGAACTTTCTTGAAAAGCGTGATGTTTTATCCTTGAAAGATTATGAACTTAAATCCTTGTTTGGTATTTAACCAACTTAAAAATGCTTGTTTTTTATTTATTTATTTATGTATTTATTTAGGAGACCTCAATGAAATCTCAATACCTTTTCTACCTACAATGTTCGTGGTACAGAAATTAAAAGGCCATCATCATTACACGATATATCAAAGAGGACATATTATTTATTACCTTATGCAACAATACAGATTCATGTGCAGCAGCCCTGCAGAGGCTACTCTGAGGGACTTTATGCTTCTTAACAAGATCTAATACAATACACTAGCTCAACACACTACCTCAAGTTATTGGGTAACGTTTCAAAATATTTTATTTTATTTTAAGACTGTTATTGATTTATATTAATTTTTTAATGTAACTATCCCAGCATGCAGTTGTGTTCTCTCAGAGTCGTTAATATTCAGTGACCGGGTTTGTACTTGCAGATAATATAATCTTATGTTAAATAATGATAATAAAAATCTTTTATATAACAGAAAGATTCATTGTACACACGCAGAGCCAAAATTGAAGCATAAAATTCCATTAATTTCACTTGAGGAGAGAAAAACGTTTCATTTTGAAAAACGGAAGCGTTCCTTTCTTTTGTAATTTTGGCTTATTCTCGTATTAGTTGGTACAAAATATTTGTTAAAAAGTTTGTTTATTCTGTGAGATACATATCTAAAAATAAATCAATATAGGTACATTCTTTTAGTATTGCCAATAAAACGTGTATAAGTGCATACATATGTCTTCAATATCTGTAAAGGTTAAACTGTACACACGATCTTTTAAATTTATCAGTCTCTCTAAGATGATAAAACTAGGTGAGAGAACAGTTGTAACATGCTTCTCAATATACCACCACAAGAAAAAAAAAAGACATGATAAGATAGAAATAATAATAAAAGAGAAGTACCAAATCTTAGCTAGCATAGACATTGAAGCGTGATATACGAGTTCGTAAGTTTAATTGCTTTTGAAGTCGACTTCTGTATACTTCCTACTAGAGAGTTTTAACGAAAATTATAGCCTGTCCAACTTTGGACATGCTACGCGTGAGGCATAGAATTAATTATTAACGACATAAATGCTACATATTGAGTAAATTCTTACAGGGCTTCGTTTAGTACGGCTACTTCGTACTTCGTGTTCAGATGCACATTTTCAAAGAAAGCTATTTTATAATTGTGAATTATTTGGTGTTTTTGTACTGGGATAGTTCAATAATCTTATTTACGCATATAACTATAATATATAAGTAAATATTACTTGGAGAATACCTATAAAAGATCAAGAACAAATGGCTATGGATTGTAAGAAGAGATGATAAGGAATTTTGTGTTCTAATTTGCTTCTTGCCACCTTTTAATTTCCTTAAAAAGTTGAAGAAAGGAATACTTTATACGCGTCATGTTTGAGTGAATCACCAAGTCCTCTGCCAACCTCGGTAGCGTAGATGGTAGCGTGTCCGCCTCACGTTCAAGAGATCCCGAGTTCGAATCTCGGTTAGGGTGAGATACTTGGGTAAGGTTTTTTCCGGGGGTTTTCCTTATCCTTAAAGGCGAATGTCAGGTAAATTTCAGCTCCATGGACCCCAGACTCATTTGAGCATCATTTCATTCATCGTTCGATATGACTTAATGTTGGAGGACGTAAAATTACAAAAAAAAAAAAAAAAAAAAAAAAAAAAAAAAAAACACTACGGAGAATAACTAAGATGAAAAAGGAACTAATTTAATTTTCAATAATCTCTTTCCTTTTTATAATACTTCATGGTATGTTGCATGAGTATTTTGTGCTTGTAATAGGTTACATCTTGCGAAAGTATTAGGGTAAAAACCAAGCCATTCTCTTATACTTTACTAAGCACAAATAAATTATAATTTTAAGAAGTTGCAAGTGCATTTTACAGAAATAACCTTCATGAAAACATTTTCTGATAACTTCACTAGTACTTTGATTTTCTAAATATGTTCTCTAGCTTACAATGGCGTTTAAAAACTCAACTATTGTGTATATTGTACACAGTGTAAAGATGTGTTTACATTCCAGAACCGCTACCCATGAAATTGCGGGCGCTACCACAGTCATTCTGGCAGCAACCCAATCAGACCTGTGGAATGTCTCCTGGAACAATCTATCCTGTACTGCCACCCTTAGCTTCATGTAGAGATCAACTGGACCACCTCTCCGAGTCAGGTAAGCTAGAAAAATGAGCATATGCACTAATCAATATTTTTCCTCAGAAGTGTTATTTATAATATATACTAGAATTTTGCATTTTGGTGCTTTGAAAGTGATTTATTATGAGATGGAAAAAAGAATCTTAAAAAAGATAGAAGATATAGGTCCTATGAAGTACTGACTTTACAGAAGTTTTATTCCGAGTTCGAAAGTTTTAGAAAATGTCTGATTGTTGCAGTCACATGTAGATCTATACTGTCTTGTGCAAACGCTTGTACTGCTGTCTACTTCAAACTAATCGAGACAAACATTTGTAAAACTGATTTAATACACATTCCCTTATAGGTATAATGGGAACAAAAGAATACAATAAACTCAAGGATAGTGATATCTTTTAAGAGCTCTTCTCTTTTTATGATCAGGACATAAAAAACAATACGGCTTAATGTTTGAGAAAAATATTTAAACATTAAATCAATAATATTAAATATCTTGAAAATGGTTATCTCCATGGTAATAAAAATGATTTTAAAATTGTTTAGTTTAACCAGATCTACCCTCTTTTATGCACTATCATTTCGTCTACCTGTTACGATTTACTAGTTATGCAAAGTCATCCAAAATAAAGAGGACTTCAGAGACTATTTCCAAAAACTTCAATATATACAATTCATTTGACATGAAAATATCTTAAACATGTAGTGTTTTAATCAAAATTTTAGAATCATTTCGAGAAAATCAAAACTTTCGACAACTGTTGCCTGCAAAGTGTAGTTTAAGATGGGGGATATTCTTCAAAATACGTGTGTCAAATCCTTAGAGAATGCTGAATTTTGTGACTGCTTCTCTGATCTTTCTCGACCCTGAGGGTCGTCAGACAGTGTTAAGAATGTTTCTTTAATGAAAATAATTTCCTATCCCCCACAAAGTCTGGAAGCATGAATGAGGGAGCGAATATGAGTATGATTAATAATAAAAAGTAAACATTAAGAAATATATACAAATATAATAATTTGTAGCTTAAAACTTCACTTATCTTATAAGAAACTATTAAAATATTTTTATATTTTTATATATTTATAAAAAATAAAATACGTTTATAATTTAAAAAGATTACTTACCATCCTTGGGTTAATAAACGTTTTATAATTTTTTAAAGAGTTTGGTATAACTTTAGTTCCTCAAAATATATATAGTATTAAAATTTATTACATTTCTCTACAAAAGATAAAATTTCCAATAGTAAAAATTCTGGTATTTATCAGTTTAATTGCTTCGATTGTGATAAAGTTTATATTGGAAAGACAAAACGTAATTTAGAAACCAGAACGAAAAAAATATTTTCGTAACATTAAGTATAAACAGACTGATAAATCGGCCGTAGCAGATCATTTTTGATCATCTAACCATGAAATAAATCCAGAAGTTAAATTATTAAAACAATTAAATGGTCCGATGGATTTAATGGTTTGGGAAAAGATATTTATTTTTAAAAGCAAAGACCGCGTAATGCATTTTGAAATGCCGGCAGTAGATTCTGTTTTTAAATTTGTTTCATTTTCAAATTTTGGTTGTACTAACAAGAACATATTAACATCTAGCGTTTGTAACGATTATGACATTTTTATTTGTGGTTCCGGCTGACGATGTGGAAGAATTTCCATGAAATCGCAATCCCGAAGAATTTATAAGGAAAGTGTCATCCTGTCTTATAAGATAAGTGAAGTTTTAAGTTACAAATTATTATATTTGTATATATTTGTTTGCTTCACTGTTAATAGCTTCGTATTTTACGTATTTAAACATTAAGAAATTTTAAAGTAAAACGAGCAATAACACCATTAGTTGTTCCTGAAACAAAGCCTCCAATATGTCCAGATTTTAAAGTACGAAATAATTAAAAAAAAAATACTTCTGCTTATTGTAAGCAGCGGTACATAATAACATGCCATATAATTTAAGAGTGTTTTACTAAACATTAATAATACCGAAAATGTGTAAATTCGAGTTTGGTACGCTAGTTTTATAAAGCAATATGATTGTGATAATAAATACTAATTAATAAATTAGTGATGAAAGCTGCGGAATAGAAAGAGAATTGTATTGTATGGAAAACCATTTGCAGACCTACTTAATTTACTGTCGCAGAAGGTTTCATTTACTGCTTGCTTTTGTTTCTAACAAATATAGATGTGCTTTACCAGGCATTTTGGAGCAACTAGGAGGAGTTAAGCTAAGCTCCTATGAAATATGACAAACTTGTGAAAATATGGGGAAAAAAAAATTGCTAACGATATTTCAGAAACTATGTTCTGACGTACATATTGGTGTAGAACCCGCCTAGGTAGCGTAGATGGTAACGTGTCTGCCTCACGTTCAAGAGGTCCCGAGTTCGAATCTCGGTTAGGGCGAGTTACCTGGATAAGGCTTTTTCCTGGGTTTTCTCTTATCCTGCAAGACGAATGTGGGGTAACTCTAAGCTCCGTGGACCCCAGACTCATTTGAGCATCATTTCACCAATTCCATTCACCGTCCGATATGACTTAACGTTGAAGGACGTTAGATAATGAAATGTTAAGCTAAAAATTAATTTTATTTACCGTACTTTTTAGTAAATAATTGTGTTTTGTTACCTCTATAGCTGACATTGGGAAGTTCCACCCAAGAACGGATTCATTCATGCAGAATTTCTGATAGCCTATGTTCGAAAAGAAAAGAAACTCGCGGTTTATATTGTTACTGTTTGCTGAGGAACTTTTCCAGATCCAGTGCAACAAAGTAGCATATTAGAATTGCTCATATAAAAATAGTGCGACTTTTTGGGTGCGTAGAATTAAAAGTCCAATTTGTAGAAATTCAAAATGTTATTTATTTCCGTAGAAATACACTTTGGTCAACCCTTACAGTAGCAGAATTACGTAACATACACAAACACAATCGTCAAGGCCGTTGACCACAAACAAAGAGTCCATTTTCAAAACTCAGCTGCACGCCGACGATTCTCAACTTCCACACACAGACACACACAGCCTTGAGGTCGTTGAAGGAGAGTCCTCCGCAAAGGAGGTCCTTCGACTCTTGCCATACCGGGACTAGGTCCCTTACTGGCATAGTGAGGGTTTAATTTATATTATGACGGTGGGTTAATGGTGGTATTTAAGTTAAGGTTGTGAATGGTTGATTGAGGTAATGATGGAGAACTGTATAGGAAGATATAGGAGGTCAGAATTTATGGGGGTCCCAGCACAAGTCTGGGTTTCTTATATGTTTCTCCTGGGTCGAGACATACTCTCCAAGTCCTCGGATCAGGTTGTTGAAGCTGTTTGGGAGGCTAGAATAGAAACTGTGGGACAGGTGTAGGATATAATCAGTAGCTTTTAGGAAGGATCCAATTCGACTCTGACTCTCACTGGCGATCGCGGCTCCTTTATATACGTCCATTGATATTTCTGGAATGTTCTGTAACAAACAAGAAAGTGCCAGACGAAAGACGAACTTTTCAGTCATTTATCTGTCTCTTTATCTGTTTCGGCAAGCTCTTTTATCTCCGCGTTGACTACTGCCCATTGTGTGCGTCGGCCGCTATATTTTAATAAGCTCTAGGTGTTTCCTGCATTAAGTTTCGTCTTAGTTATTTAGAACTTATTATGAATAAACAGAACTTCGTAAACAGTTTCCAGAAAATTCAAGGTAAGTATTTGTTTAGCTGAAATACCTGTGGCATACAATTTATTTGAGATATTTTGAGAAAACACAAAGCAGGGAAACTCTGCGTTTGTAGATGTTTCAATACGGTGAGCAAACATTCAGGTAAATCAATCATGGCTTACCTTCAGAGAAGTGTTAACGTTCATTAATAAGTCTTAGTTGTTGAGTTAAGCTTTGCACAAATGAGACAGACAAACACAGAGGCACAAGATATATACGAAAGCGAAGGGAAAAAAACTTTTAACTCAAAATATTTCTTTTTTATTTTGAGTAGCATGCACTTATGAAGAAACTTCAATATCAAGTTGTTGAAAAATATGTATTACTTCCTCTTCTATAGGTAAGCGATAGAGAAATTAAAAACGATTTAAAAATTAAGCTACATATGCCCATCCTTCTCTAAGGTCTGGTTGCATAAAAATCGCTAACTGCAGTTCATTCATAATCGAAGATCAAAATTAAACTAAGTTTACGAACCCGCGTGGGTTGTACAATGCTGATCTTAGATCAGATGAACGCCCTTCAGTACTGATCTGAGATTACAAAAACAAAGGCAGCAACATCGCCAAACATGTTGCAACTTTCGTGTTGCATCGAAAGGATTCGAGAATTATCGGAACTATTCGACTCTGTTTAATTCAACTGCACAGAGTAGACAATCTAGACATAACAAAAACTAAATAAAACTTTCGCTTTATGGTAATTTGTACTGGAAATAATGTTATCTTAAATAAACAGTGTAAGAATGTACTCCATATTGAAACAGTATTTATCAAAAGTTAATTTGTGATGGACAACACGGCGCTGGGGCGGGTTTTCTCCGGGACCTCCGGTTTCCCCCGCCATCTCATTCCACCGGTGCTCCATCTCATGCATCATCAGTGTCACCGCCTGCGGTGCCGTATGTAGTAAAAGCGGGCGTTAAACATTAAACACTACACACACATCAAAAGTTAATGATTTCGCTTACTTTATCTCCAATATATGTCCAATGTACTTTTTTCATTTTCGTATGTTTACAATACTTTGAGTTGGAAAATATAAACAAAAAATGGGAGATAAGTGAAGTTTTAAGTTACAAATTATTAGATTTGTATATAAAAAATGGAAGTTCAGGCAAAAGAGAAGATGCGTTCCGCTAATTTTAAATCTCGTAAAGCCCTTCTTATTTCACCCTTTTCCATAGACATCCTGATGAAATGAGATCTTAAAGCTGCAATCTCCTTTTTGTATATTGTTCTAAAAGCAGTCTCTCTATTTATATTATATATATTCCCAATCACCATTTGGAAGCTTTCAGTTGCATAGAACCGTAATGTGAGCAGGATCATAAATATTGGATTGAGTGCATAATTCCTCAGGGTTTGTGTTCTTAATTGTGCATGTAGCTTATGCTCCAGTTCTTCAACTACATACTTTGATAGTCGAAATTTCATTTTGAATTTTCTGTCCTTTAGTTTTGAGATGGGATTTCCTCTATGTTGGAAAACACGAGGAGACCTTTCAAATTGAAAATTCTAATCTTCAAAGATATCAGAGCAATCTGAATTCTGAAAATAATAAAAATGTATAGCTTATGAACACAAACAATGCATCTTTAACATACATTTGTGAAATAAAGAGGCTAATTATTTATACAAGTAGCCACAAAAATGCTTTATTTACTATTCATTAAAGCTGCACTACTTATTTCTTCTCAGAAACTATTTTGTAAATTCTGCAGTTCTGCTGATCGAAGTTCAAACAAGTTAACTGGAGAAAATTCACCAGTTAGGTTTGATCTTAGATCAAGAGGCCATGAACTTAGATCGATGTTTATACAACCAAAATTCTAAGTTCAACTTGACTGAAGATCATTTTCATATGCTTGAACTTAGATTATCTTTTATGCAACCGGGCCTAAGGTAACCCAAAAGAACTGCTAAGAAGGCCATATTAGAAACACTCTCACTTCAATCTCATTACGTTGGTAAAATAACAATGACCTAGAGCCCTGACCTATCATCAGAAAGGACGCCATTTTTGTTCAGCGACCCTAGCGTGTGAACCCTGCCACTCAACTATCGCCGCTATAGATTTTTTTCTATCGCTATGGCATTATGAGCCTTTGCTGACTCAGCGCAGTTGGCAAGATAACATCTGCCTTTGCATGCCTTGTGGAAGCAGTCATGGTCACCTGTAATAAATTATGTGTACCTAGTCGAAATTTTCCTACACCCACGTGCTAGGTCTAATCGTTGTGGTCACTGTTTCATTTCTTTGCAGCCCCATTGCTGGGAATTGTTGCGTCATCGCAATTACCTGTATCGCTGATAACACAGACTTCCTTTCCCTAATTGTAGCAGTAAATTCATCAAACTCTTGTGCACTTACTCACTACCAAGTATGCTTTGGCGTTAAAT
Source organism: Mantis religiosa (assembly GCA_030765055.1). Lineage (NCBI taxonomy): Eukaryota > Metazoa > Arthropoda > Insecta > Mantodea > Mantidae > Mantis > Mantis religiosa. The sequence goes on along the minus strand of CM060949.1, from coordinate 71,565,884 downwards.
AACATCATTGAAAAAAGTATATTGATTGCCGATGGATCTACATAATATAAACAAAAACTTGTAATCTTTACACATCGACAACAATGTCTTCTTGAAAGATTTTGGTGCAAAAGTCAGCTGTGCAGGCTTTCAAGCCGGTCTCTCTTTTATTCACTCTGGACATTTAATGAGGAAAGCTAGGAAAGGCACAATTTCTGCCTTAGGCGAACTTATGATAACATTCTACAAACGCAGTGTTTGTTTACCCATTCACTTTTTTTTTTGTAACTTACGTCCTCCACCACGTACCGAGGCGGGCATTTTTGCGTCTGCCCATTCGACGGAAAAAAGATATGCCATGAGTCTTATATTTGGACGTTAACCTGATATACGAGTTGTTGAGTCCCGGGTCTCAAATTAAAAAAAAAGAAAAAAAAAACTTTTCCTTTATTTCTAAACATGATCTACAGAAAGACTAATACTCACATTTGTCATATCGGTGTTATAATTTAATTAAACCATCTCTGCACTATTTATCATAGCCTTCAAAATATCTGTTTACCGCATCAATGACCTCCTCGTTGCTGTGTAATCGTCATCCAAGAAATTGTTTGAGGTTCGGGACAGTTGGTAGTCATAGGGTGCTGGATCCGGCGAATAAAGTGATATTCAGGAAATTCGAACTTTCATTTGCACATTTTCCCATTGCAATGACTGAACGATGGACCGGAGTATTGTCGTGAAGAAATAAGATTTTGTTTCTTTTGCCAAATGAGGTCTTTTTCTTTTCACCTCATCACTCAAATGTTGCAGTAAACTTTCGTAGTAGTCACCAGTCACCCTTTTCTAATCAATAAAAATAATTCTCCGTGCATCCCACAAAACACTGGCCATAACCTTTAGAGCTGACAAAATTGATTTTGCCTTTTATTTGGAGTTGGTTCCCCTGACGCAATTCACTGATTTACTTGATTTACTTTCTGGAGTGTAGTGATGTATCCAAGTTTCTCCATGGTAATAAGCTGTCTCAAAACTTCACTGGGAATTTTACATTATAGCTCCAAATTCTTAACAGAAACTGATTTTTTTTGCAACCTTTGATCATGTGTATACCAACGCGGCAGCCAACTTGCACACCAAAATATTACTTAAAATATCACTTACATGTTCTTTTGATATGTTTACAACCTCGTCTATCTCAATCAACTTTAATCTGCGGTCTTCCAGTACTAAACGATGGATTTTTTTCAATCATCTCTGGAGTTGTGACTTCCACATGGCGTCCAGAGCGAGGCTCATCACTAGTACTCGTACGCCACATTTTAAACTCTGTAACTCACCTTTTGATCATTGTATATGAAGGTTCAGAGTCTTTTAATCTACTGTCCATTTCCTCCTTGATTTCTTTGGGGGCGTTAAGTCTTTCAAATGGAAGTATTTAAACACTGCTCGTTTTCTCACATCCTCCAATTTCGTGAAACCTCTACACTTGTCTTGTTTAAAATTCTGTCATTCAAAACCTAAACAAGCTATTGACCTGTATCTATGGATATAAGCTTGTCTAGAGATAAACTATATGATGCTATCCGTCAAACTGACTCAGTGGCGCCATCTCTATGTGATGCCCGGGACTTATCAGCCGACCCTCGTACTAGACATACTTTTGAAAGGGGCAGTATTGTGCAGTAAATCCTGGGATTAATGAAATATTGTCTATAATTACTAACGTAAGAGGCGATTAATCATAATTCAGTACAGATGTTTTCATTTGTATAAAAATTAAATAGTGGTTCACTAATTTAAAACTTTAAGAACAACAATGGTAGCTCTATTGAGTATTCACTTGCTTTCTTCTGGAGAATGTGTTGCATCTCAGTCAATTCCTGTTGACACGGATTACCAAAATTGTTAAGAACTCCTGAACTGAAATCTTCGGTTCAAATCCCTCCAACACTTACTCTCGGACCGCCTCGGTAGTGTAGATTGTAGCGTGTCTGCCTCACGTTCAAGAGGTTCCGAGTTCGAGTTATCTGGATAAGGTTTTTTCCGGGGTTTTCCCTTATCCTTCAAGACGAATGTCGGGTAACTCTAAGCTCCATGGACCCCGGACTCATTTGAGCATCATTTCACCCATTTCATTCATCGTCCGATATGACTTAACTTGAAGGACGTAAATTACACACACACACACGCACACACACACACACACACACACACACACACACACACACACACACACACACACACACACACACACACACACACACAAAACTTACCCTCTGACTAAGCATCTCTTGTTTTCCCTTGTTTTCTTCATCCATCTGGCATAGCTGGCAGTACATGTCAGGAAGATTTTGAAGCAGGATCCCTCTCATAGATTTGAGTTGATCGATATCTGACTATTTAGGTCCTCAGGACAAAGATTCTTCTCCTACAGCCTTTCCCATTCCGATGAATTTATTATCCTATTATTTTAAGAAGAAACAATGTAGAGCAAGGATTCAGGCTTGGGCCTTATATCTCAAGAGGGTCCCATGTGTTTGTGAGAACTCCTAGTGGTCTACCGGGAAAAAACACAAGTCGGCTGGAGAATTTAATGTCATGCTGGAACATTGGCCATAGTAGCTCACTGGTTAAGAGCAGCCGGACGGAGACCAGAAGATCCGTGGTTCAAATCCCAGCTATAGCATTGAATTTTTCATTCTGTCTCTACCTTTCCATACTTCGTCTTACACACGGCTAGTGTGTTAATTTCTGAGATAAACAGCTAAATAGCAAAAACGAGTATGAAAGCGGTTATGAACAAAGAATGGAGGAAATTTGGATGTTTCTTTTCCAGTAGAGATCCAGTTCTTATATTAAAAACTACTATTTGATGATGGGAACACAAATATGTACCTTTGGTACTTCTGCAAATCTGGGCTTTGCTTACTAAAACTTCCAAGCTACCTGATGTCTTATCACGACTCCGAACCAAGCAACAAGCTTACTTAACCGTCGTAAATTCATTGTTCCAAAAATAAAATAGAATGGATCAAGTTGTCTACTTAGGATAAGGACATTTGCTCAACACACTGAAATGCATATAGGTTGTTCTTGTTAGTAGCCTAACATTTAAGAAATAGAGAAGAAGGACACTGAAGTGGTTGTAACAATACTAGCAACGTCATGCTGAATGAAATATTGGTATCCTTTAAAAACAGAGAAATCGATAAGAAACATTCATTATTTCCCATGCTTTGTAACCCTTCCTTCGTAAGTCCAGTGATGTCTCGGCAGAGCTTCTTTAAGAAATAAAGAAAATGTTGCTTCGTACCTCTGGTTAGTAGTAAATGAGAGAGAGAGAGAGAGAGAGAGAGAGAGAGAGAGAGAGAGAGAGAGAGAGAGAGAGAGAGAGAGAGAGAGAGAGAGAGAGAGAGAGAGAGAGGAAAACGTCAATGTTAATGGCGGTACATTGAAAATAAAGATCCTTCCGCAGCTGTGGCAAATACAAGCGAATTCCCAAAGGAATCTAACACCGTTTTCAAATTGGATTGTGACCGAAACCGTGAAAAACACAAGGGCATTCAAAGGAAATAAATTGTGCAATACCTAGAAACAGCCCAATCCATCAGTCTGGCAGTCAGTGGGTCAAAGTGACCGGGTGACAAGAATTGATTGGTGTTCTTATTGTTGTGGGTGAAGGGTGGAGGATTATCGACCCCAGGTCGATATTTGCAAAGAAAGCCCCAGCTTTAGCTAACGTTGGCCATACATTAGAAACTGTGCATGCAATGGCACATCATATTCCTGCAACAAGCTTTCGGGGAACTCGTTATTGTTGTTTAATATCTAGTACTTAATTGTCCTCTTTTATGTATTTTTATCTAATATTCTGTGTCCTGGTGCTTCAAAGGAGCCATGTTTCTAAATAACCAACCTTCAGAATTCCACGCAAGTTGTTAAGGTTACCCCAACTCAACGAATTTGAACAACCAATAAAGTACATATAAACAAAAATAAAACTGTTTTGTATTTGATCAGTGTTATGGCTAGTACTGCTTCAAATTTATATATCCTTGTATTTATATGGGTTTCTTCATATTTTCCTCTGAATACGGAATAATAGTGACTATAATTCTAATTTACAGTACCTGGCAAATGTTTTTTTTTCATTGTTAAGTTGGTATTCTACTTTCTTAAGTCTTACGAAGCAGGCACTTGCACAACTAACTCATTCAAAATGCTACAGCTAAATTTTACCTTCTTTAAAAGGTTTCATAATTGCCGAATGTTCAAGAAGAAAAAAAATGCTTTGAGAAGGTCAAGGAATTAACATGATCCATTAAAATTCACTTTTGGCATTTTATAAACATATCGCTCTTTTCATTATAATATCGATTTCATCAACATATTAACATAGTGTTAAGTTTCAATTCGATACTAATATTTGTATTTTACTCTTTTGCACTTCTTTAAGCTTTTCCACCAAAATATTAATTATTATCTATTACTAGTTTCGAGCAATGTAACTGAAAAGATAAGCATCCTTTAAGCTACTCTGATCAGCAGATTTTTGTGACTTTAATGAACTTCCTTGTATGCATATACTGGTGCAACAATGAATTCTTATTTTGGCATGAATTACACCATTAAAAGATATTGTCTTAGAGTGTATCTACTTCAGTAAACTAGGGAGCCCTCTATGATAGCTTTTATGTCAGAGGAGATTTTAAAATGTCATTGATTCGGACCACAACTTTTCTAAGTTTATGAACCAAATTCCGAATCCATAAAGAAAAGCAAACATTGGCTATGATATACAACATCGTGATTTTATCTGTATGTAAACTATAGCATCTAAAACACCAGGCCCGCCTCGGTAGCGTGGTGGTAGAGTGTCTGCCTCACGTTCAAGAGGTCCCGAGTTCGAATCTCGGTCAGGGTGAGTTACCTAGATAAGGTTTTTTCCGGGGTTTTCCCTTATCCTGAAAGACGAATGTCGGGTAACTCTAAGCTCTATGGACCCTGGACTCATTTGAGCATCATTTCACCCATTCAATTCATCGTCCAATATGACTTAACGTTGGAGGACGTAAATTACAAAAGAAAAAGAACTAATGCACTTTTGTGCAAAGGCTGTGAAATCCTCAACAAAAATGTTGGGAATAGCAGATGGAGGGGAGCTGTAACTAAACATCAATACGTTACGAATAGCATTTTTACTTTCTCCATTTCTTAAGCACTGCAATGCACAAAAAATTTAATACCTAGGTTTCATCGCAAATGCACGTTTTGACACTTCCTGAATTGAGAAAGGGTATTTTTAGGGGGGGGGGGAGTAAGTGTATATATAGTATGGGGTCTGTCCGTGCGTATCTATCTCAGAGCAGCATTATCAAAACTGAAAATCTAGTATCTCAAAGATAATACATTATAATTTTCAAGAAAATCTTTCCCTTTACATAGGTATGGTTTACTATTATTATTGTTTATTTTATAAAAAAAAACTCGCCCTAACGCTTTTAATTAAAATATTTTATGTTAAGATATTTGCACAACAAATAAAATGTACGAGTAGATATCTTGAATTTTGTGGGAATAGCCTATGAAATACTCTACATTCTTAAAGAACATACCTAGTAGTAAACTGTAAAAGATGGACAGCATTTTACTACAAAAGATGCAGATCTCATTAAAGTATTGAGTTTATTTCAAATAAATGTTTGTGTATTGTTACCCATTTCTAAAATATTTCTTGTTGTTTTAAATTTTCGAATGTTGCTTAAACCTTTTCCAAGTAGCAAGTTCCGGTCTTTCTTGTAGTAATCATGCAGTAAATACGGAATTTCGTCACCACATAGCCATCAGCGTTTTTCCTTTCTTTCTTTTTTTAACATCAATCTAAACGTTTATCACGCAATTCTTATCATATATGAACTGAATTCATTGAGTAACTGAAGTCGTTTGTTTTTCACGTAGAGTGTTCGGCCTAAAAAGAAATCTGAATTCCTTCCTCAATCAATCATATACTGAATTCACTATGGACCTTTCTTTCTTTTCATGCATAACGTGCGTTCTCAAAGGAACTGCTGTTACCTGAATACATAGGTATGGGCATATATTAATTCCCGTCTTTATTAATCACTTTGCAAAGATCTGACCTTCACGAAAACGTAATGAAAAAAAAATGCTTTACTGTGCAACATTTGCACATGCTTTTCGAGAACCCTTTACATGGTGCTCATCACTAACGTCTTAAGTGAGATGCAGCACGACAAGTAAGTGGCACGCCACAAACAGGGGTTGCCAAAATAATATTTCTCGTGGGAAGGTAACATATCATCTTCGAACATTATAACGCTTTGAATAAAACCTTGCTCTTCATTATAATGAAATGTGATGTTTCACACACAAGCAAATATTTTTCAAGAATATTTATCAAGGTTCTAAAGAAAAGATAGTGTTGAAGTACTTCTGTTTTCACAATAATAATAATAATAATAATAATAATAATAATAATAATAATAATAATAATAATAATAATAATAATAATAATAATAATAATAATAATAATAATAATAATAATAATAATAATAATAATAATAATAATAATAATAATAATAATAATAATAATAATAATAATAATAATAATAATAATAATAATAATAATAATAATAATAATAATAATAATAATAATAATAATAATAATAATAATAATAATAATAATAATAATAATAATAATAATAATAATAATAATAATAATAATAATAATAATAATAATAATAATAATAATAATAATAATAATAATAATAATAATAATAATAATAATAATAATAATAATAATAATAATAATAATAATAATAATAATAATAATAATAATAATAATAATAATAATAATAATAATAATAATAATAATAATAATAATAATAAATTGATAGAACAACATTTGAACCTCTTGAGCATTTCTAAACATTCGTGTTCCGGTGTTCCATCAAATTAACGTCTCTTCCAGTTTGAGACACTTCTAAAACCGTCTCCAGAAATTGAGTCCTAAATGAATCTGGTGCTGGCTACTATAGTAGTGAGTTGATGCATCTCAGTGTGAGCGTGAAAATAAGCATTACCAATTAATTTGGCTGAAATGGACGATAAGGCATGTATATTTGAATTTTGGAAATATACGCTCTTTATTCGCGACTAACCCACAAAAGTTATACTTACCAAATCTTTTTTACAATAATTATTTATTGATCGATCAGCAGTACAATGCTTTACAGATCAGAGTGAAAAGAAGGTAACGGAACAATAAATTAAAGAACAATAACACTCAGGGGTAGGCTAACGTGCCGCCCCCTAACTACATTAAGTTAGAACTCCAATAATACACTATGAGGAATTAAGTCAATATTGAAGATGTAAGACAGACATCAAGCACTAGAATCACTGGAATCAGATGTATCACTAATACACTCTGAGGAATTAAGTCAATATTGGAGATGTAAGACATACATCAAGCACTAGAATCACTGGAATCAGATGTATCACTAATGCACTATGAGGAATTAAGTCAATATTGAAGATGTAAGACAGACATCAAGCACTAGAATCACTGGAATCAGATGTATTACTAATACACTCTGAGGAATTAAGTCAATATTGGAGATGTAAGACACACATCAAGCACTAGAATCACTGGAATCAGATGTATCACTAATGCACTCTGAGGAATTAAGTCAATATTGGAGATGTAAGACACACATCAAGCACTAGAATCACTGGAATCAGATGTATCACTAATGCACTCTGAGGAATTAAGTCAATATTGGAGATGTAAGACATACATCAGGCACTAGAATCACTGGAATCAGATGTATCACTAATGCACTCTGAGGAATTAAGTCAATATTGGAGATGTAAGACATACATCAGGCACTAGAATCACTGGAATCTGATGTATTACTAATACACTCTGAGGAATTAAGTCAATATTGGAGTTGTAAGACACACATCAAGCACTAGAATCACTGGAATCAGATGTATCACTAATGCACTCTGAGGAATTAAGTCAATATTGGAGATGTAAGACATCAGGCACTGGAATCAGATGTATCACTATTTCACTCTGAGGAATTAAGTCAATATTGGAGATGTAAGACATACATCAGGCACTAGAATCACTGGAATCAGATGTATCACTAAATACACTCTGAGGAATTAAGTCAATATTGGAGATGTAAGACACACATCAAGCACTAGAATCACTCGAATCAGATGTATCACTCAGAAGCAGGTCCTGTGGTAGTCTCCTCTTTAAGCGTGAGCGCTGGTGCGCGCGGACGCCGATGTTATAATGCACAGCTCCTGGAACTTCTTGCAGTGTGGAGAAGAAACGACGGGCCATCCTGCGAATGTAGCCGTGAAGAGGTAACAGTCCTAGTTCGTGATGGAGCTGCTGATTACGGATGATCCATGGAGTGTTGGTAGCGATGCGCATGAAGCAATTCTGTTTAACTTGAAGACGACGCAGATGACATGTGTGTGCGGCCCCCCACACTTTGCAGGCATAAGTAATAAGCAGACGAACGAGTGATTCGTAGAGTAACAATGAAGACTGTAGGCTGGAACGGCGATGCAACAGAGGTGAGAATTTTGAAAGCCGCCCGGAGGCCCGTGATATAAGACGATCGATGTGAGCACGCCAGGTCAGTCAAGAGTCCAAAAGCACTCCAAGGTATTTAACGGGAGAACTTACCAAATCTGAAACTTATTATTCGCTCTGAAGCTCAACTGTTAATCCGTGACTTACTGAATTCTAAGAATTCCTTTTACCTTTCTAATTTTCGGAACTGGCGTTTATGTACTGCTTGCCAACGCAAAGAATATCCCTGACAGGAATATGCGGTGCAGCACTTCTACGCAAAAGTACGTGACATTTACGCAAATGATCATTAAGGCAGTTTGGTGACCTCTGCATTCTCCAAAGGATTCGTCATAGCACTAATGTTCTTCAGAGCTGTTGTAGCTGGTATCGCGGTAATCTCTGCTGTTCAGCTGTACTGCCACACCGGTACCGTGTAGGCTGTTTTTCTACAACTGTTCATAAATGCGGCCACACCAATGCTATAGGGGCGCGTTCGTAAATTCAGAAATTAAAAGACAAATTTATGATAGACGCGGTCTTCCTTTTTAAGAAAGATTTGTATGCCATAGAACTTACAGCTATGTACATCAATATATTTCGGCGAAGTAGATTTCTTTGACTATCGCTGTGCTGTTAATTTCTACATTCATTTGCGGTACTATAACCTGCATTTTTGCGGATATGTAACGGTATCCCAGGGCCAATTTTGTGCAAATGGCATGTGCCTGGAATATGCTACCCTTATCTGTTTCAAAACAATTCGACAAGGACAGTGAATGTGTCAGAAAATACAGCTACACAAGTAGTAGAAACATTACAAAAAATAAATAAATACCTTAAATAAGCATGCGCCCTATTCATTCAGTACAATAAAACTGAGATTTATTCACAAAAGTAGAAGGCGTCAGAATGTTTTTGAATTAGCTGCAACTAAACTGATCCGAAGGTCATAAACAACCACCAGGCAGGGTATCGGAACAGTGTTTGATCACCCCTGCGCCTCATTCCCCTAGGGATTGGCATTTCATTACGGAGGGGATTCGGTACGTAGACCACCATGCTGGGCCCATTGTACCTCAGCTGCCGTGGTGCGGGCGCTGCGGACCCCTAGCACTCGTGGTACCTCTGACGTTACTAGAGGAACCTCGGGCCGAACTTTCGAGCCTCTCCCTGATTGGAAGCTGTTCGGATTGGGTTGGACTCAAGAGGGCAGTGTGTTCCCGACACCCACCTGGGTACCTCTGGCCAGGCTACGGTCGCCCGGAGGGGGTAGAGGGTTGCCTAATAAGTCCCGGGTACTAGCCTGCAGAGCATTAAATTCTCCACTTGACTTGTATATTTCCTCGGTAGACCACTAGGGGCTCTTGCATTCCGGGAAGACACGTTGGCCGTGGTAGCTCAATGTGTTAGAGCGACTGGAAGGAAACCAGGAGATCCGTGGTTCAAAACCCGGCCATGGCATTGGATTTTTCATGTTGACTATATCTATCAAAGATCTTAGCCTATATATCGTTAGTGTGAAGAAATGATTAATTTCCATCAATTAACTAAATAATAAGAGTTAAATGATAAAGCCTGGGACTCAAGTACTTACAATAGTAAGTCGCCACAAACGGTGTATCTCGAATGCGAGAGCCCCTAGTGGTCTACCGGGGAAATATACAAGTAAAATGGAGAATTTAATGTCAGGAAGGCACGTTGGCCATAGTAGTTCAATGGGTTAGAGCGACTGGACGGAAACCAGGAGATCCGTGGTTCATTTCCCGGCCATGGCATTGCATTTTTCATGTTGACTATCTATATGAAGACCTTACTTATGTAAGATATGGATGCAGAATTAGTTTGTTTTATTTATAGTCTTGTATTGTTATGTTTTTGGAGAATGTTGTAAATCTGAAAATTGCCTAGTGAGAAGCATTCACCCGTGCCATAATCACCAAGAGATATTGCATAAATAGGATGCAAGTCACATAACTCGTAACAATCCCTTTTTAACAATCTGTGTTAACAACTAACAAGTATTGGTGTGTTTACTTTTTGTTTTCTACCAGCAGGAGGCCGGAATGAGGAGAGCCCCAGCCCCTCTAGTCGACGCCAGATTAGTGCAGCAAACACGGACCTACTCTTCAGTCTGTTCCGTGGAGTGGAAGAACAGTACCAGCCCAGGGCACCCATCGTAAGAAGAGGGCGTCCCAAGAAGCCACCCAGTTCTCTCCTAACACGCGTCCTCAAGGATGATGACCCGTGTCTAGTCAGCACCGTGACGGAAAGTCTTCTCCCACTCATCCCCGACCGTAGTGGTCATCAATTTCTCGCCAATTTCCTAAGAGACGGCGAAAAGGGCCTTTCCCTTCCTGCGCTCAGTGTAGAGCACAACTATTCACAAATTCTTTCGGAGCTAGTTGTCAAACTATAATCAATATAAGTGATTTCTGTTTAAGCTACATAACAAGCTGTCATAAATTCTCAGACTATAGAATTTCAAACCGACAATTAGAAACATGGCATCATTAAAAATGTACACAAATGCCGGGTAAACTTATTTTGATTGCAGGTAATGAGACCAGTTGATTTTACAGCTTACTAGCATTAAGTATGAATGTTTATTTATTTTGTTGGTTTAAATAAAGATGCAGAATAAGCCTCTATATATGCATTGAAATGGAACAGGGTACCTCTCGAAGCAGATCTTTAAGGTAGTTTCGGCAATTTTGGGAGAAGATGGGGAAGATATGTCGAAAATAGTAAGACATCTGTCATCTCTTCCATAAGTTTTAGTTAGGCAGATGGGGGAAAGCGAGAAAAAAAGAAGGAATAAAAGAAAGAAATAACTTTACTTAAAATATGAAAATTAACCCAATTTATGACATAGTAGTAATGCACATTGGAAATTAAGCGATGTTATTGCTTAATAATTGTTCAGGAAAGTTGAGACCGAATTTAAATGTTGTCAATAATCCCGAATTAAATGCGAATCAGTGGAAAATGCAATACCGTTCCTGCATGTTGCATGGTAGCTCAGATGGTTAGAGTAAGCGCACGGAATTGCAAGATCCATGGTTTAAACCCCAGTTATGGCATTGAATTTTTAATTTGAGTCTGCCTTTCAAATGTGAGCACTATCCGACAGCTAGAAGAATGAGTAGGAAGGTGTCTATGTATTATTATTATTATTATTATTATTATTATTATTATTATTATTATTATTATTATTATTACTACTACTAGTAGTAGTAGTAGTAGTAGTAGTAGTAGTAGTAGTAGTAGTAGTAGTAGTAGTAGTAATAATTTATGTCCTTTAACTTTTTAAGTCATATCGGACGATGAATAGAATGGGTGAAATGATGCTCAAATGAGCCTAGAGTCCATAGAGCTTCGAGTTACCCGACATTCGTCTTTTAGGATAAGGGAAACTCTCGGAAAAACCGAGATTCGAACTCGGGACCTCTTGAACGTGAAGCAGACATGCTACCATCTACGCTATCGAGGCGGGCACGTCTATGTAATCCTTTCCTTGAAATATTTATGTTTGTTTATTAACGACCCTGTCAGTGCTAGTATCATATCATAATGCCGGGGTGCCGAAATTTCGTCTCTTTTGCATGCTAGTAAATCTATTGACAAGCGGCTGTCGCTTTTAAGCTCACTTAGAAACCATCTGTGTGGGCCGGATTTTTTTACTCGCGACCTCGAGATCCGTAGGCTATAGCCTAACTTACTGAGCTACCCAGACTGATTAAACTTTCCTTGTTTTCATTAAAAATGGCAATAAAGTCTATCGATCCTTGTTGCCTGAAACTGACTTACGTTGCTTCTAGTTCGGATAGAAAGAGCATGTTATTCTAACTTTGAGGAAAATTAGTTGAGCAGATTTTGAGAAAATCAAAAATATTTGAAAAGTATTATCTAAAGATTAGTTTCGGATAGAGGAATTTCCTGAAAATGTTTATGTCACATCCTGTATTTTTACTTATGCGGCTTTTTATTTTGGGTTACACTATTCAGAGACATGAATAATTTTCTAATATGCTTTAGGTTTTCAAGGGATTTCAAAATATATATTACCGGTGCAAACTTGACTCGAATTTCTGAAAGGGACATAATACTCCCACTGCTTATTTTGCGTAGTAGAGAAACTAAAAAACAAAAAACACTTTTTGGTACAATGCTTCATAGTAGACATGTCTTATATTTTTAATACTTGCCTAATGTGTATCGTTTACTCGGCATTCGTGTGCAAAGACAGTTATTCATCCAATCCTAAGGATATTCTTACATACCACTGAAGAGTTCAATAACTTGTCTGTTGCCTAGAGCTAAAGGCAATAAACAGAAAGGATTCTGAGGAGAAACAAACCATTTTTTAAAATATGCAGTTCACGTTACGTCTATATAAAGTTCTGTTACTTAAATATTAAATCATATTCCTTTTACCAAAGAATTGGGATGATGAGCTACGTCTACGCCTATAATCTCTTTTTTTTTAAAAAAAAAAAACTGATGGAGGTCTGCACTCAGGTAACATTTTTGTTGTAAATTAGTTTATATTTAAGCAAAATATATTAAATTTTGGAAAGATTATATAATTACAGTATGGAATATGTGTGAAGTTTCCAACATCTTTCCTGCACTTAATTCATTTAATTTCTTAAGTTTATTATTATGTTTGAAATTAAGACTTCCATATTCGTACTTCTTATTCTAATTCTGAATTTGTACATGGATTTCGAAATCTAAATAACTATAAATGTTAAATCTGTTAAGAAAGCAGAGGGAAATTTTCTCAATTCGTGGCCGAAAAAAGGTATTTAAGATAACGAATAGCACTGTCAAAACACTCATGCAAAATTCATTACACTAAGTTGTGTCATGCATGTGATACACACTCTTAATTTACATTCTGCTAAAATATTTAAAATCTCTAGAGTGGTGTTAATCCAATTCAATAATAATCTGCAGTATATGGCCTTAATTAGTGATGATATTAACTGATTTTTGGAAAACAAAAGTGCATACAAGAGGGAATTCTATTTTCACTAGAATGGATTGTCAACAAAAGAAATCGTTAGGCCATTTATACGAGGGGTTGTCGTAAAGCTTTAATTATCACCCTTTAAGAATGTGATAGAGAGTTTGTGTTGATATGTGCTTGTTAGTTCTTCTGTACGTAGTCACCATCCAGATTTACACATTTTTTTTCCAGCGTTTCTTGACCTTCCGAATACCTTGATTGTAGAACTCTGCAGAATTCGCTTTAAACCACTCTTCCACTTCATTAATGACGTCATTTGTGTTGTCAAATCGGCGACCACGCAACGGATTCTTCATTTCCGGGAACAAGAAAAGGTCACTTGGTGCGAGATCGGGCGAATAAGGCGGATGCTGTAAGGTCTGAAAGCCACATTCCCTTGTTTTGTCAACTGCAACTTGAGATGAATGAGCTGGTGCATTGTCAGCCAGAAGATGAATACCTTTAGAGAGTATTCCGCGTCGTTTCTTAATCAGAGCTGCTCGTAACTTGTCCAGAAAATTGCAGAAGTATCAGTCAGTGATGGTCTACCCTTGGCAAGATAATCTGTAAGTATGACTCCACAACAGTCCCAGAAAACTGAAAGCATGACTTTTGCAACTTTGCCTTTTTTTTCTGGGGATCAGCATGTTTCCATTCTATGCTCATGGTTTTTGTCTCTGAATCATACTGATATATTCAGGATTCATTCATGGTTACCAGACGATTAAAAAGATCATCTTCATCCTGTTCCAACAGCATCAACATCTGTATTGAAAGGTCACGCCGTAGGAAAGGGGTTAGCAAACGCAGAACCCACCCCTTAGACATGTGTAGTTCGTCATGAATAATTTTCCACACACTACCATAACTAAGATGTGTCTCACTCATGATCATTTGGATGGTTCCTCGTCTATCTTCCAGTATTAAACACTCCACTTTCTTCACTGTGACAGCATCGTCTGTCGTTGACGGTCGCCCGGGTTCGATCCCAGGCGACCGCAAAGTGAGATTTGTGGTGGACAACACGGCGCTGGGGCGGGTTTTCTCCGGGACCTCCGGTTTCCCCCGCCATCTCATTCCACCGTTGCTCCATCTTCATCTCATGTATCATCAGTGTCACCGCCTGCGGTGCCATATGCAGTAAAAGCGGGCGTTAAACACTACTCATTTCATTTCGTTGACGGTCAACCAGCTCTTGGCTCATCTGTCAGGGACCAGTTTCAAAATTCCTTTTCCACCGTACAATAGTGTCATACGATGGGCAATCATTTCCACAAACAGCCGTCATCTCATCGTGGATTTCCCGGGCAGTTTTGCCCTTCAAATGCAAGAACTTGATCACACTATGAGCCTCCATTTTCTCCATTTTACACCTCAGTCACTTCTGGCACTCACTGTAAAAGAACAAAAGGACTTAAATTACTGAAACTGCCAACATTATGTTCAGAGAAATCAGTGATGACACTGTAAAATTTTCGTCACTCTAGCATAAGAACTAACGGGTGATAGTTAAAACTTTGCGACAGCCCCTTGTGCCATAAGTTCTGTTCAAGGGAACTTTTGTTTTTCTAAGCAGAATAATACTTATACATTCCTTCAGACATTCCATGTCCTTATATGACACAGTATAGCCAATGAGACAACAATTAATTGGCTTTTATTATACAATTATAAGGAGGCCTAATTATTAATCAATATATCTTCAACATTTTGATAGCAATCAAGCTAAAAAATGTTAGGAGTGCAATTTGCCTGCAATATTTACACGCTATTGAAATCTTTATTTGCTCTAGTTTCATTTATGAAATAAATTTATAAATCTATATAAATTTATCATTTAAATTATTTATAAATTAATAAATAATACAAACATTTCCTTTACATTTATGCACTCATCATTCCTGAGCACAAAGGTTTACAAACCAAAATAAAAGAGTACAAAATACCAGTGTAAATAACAATTAGTTATTTGTTATTATATATAAACAATAATAAAGAACTTGTTTAATTCTTGTTAAAGTGTTAACTGGGATATTTAATTTTGTGTTAAGTGGTGCATTAATTTATCTAGTCAATTGCTTTTATAAACCAATGTTTCCAAGTACACTTGTAAGCAATTAGTTGGTGGACAGTGTTATGAAGTCCGCACCAAATCTGTTACTAAAACACAGTCAGAATCATACCGCCTATGTCAAACATTACAAACGTTCATATTGGTTTGTGTCACATCGTGTTGCACACATATGCTGTGCAGTAAGTTGGGTTGCATAATCAATCAAAACTCTTCGAGTGCGATAGCTTCACCATTTTAGCTGTGAGTATACTCTCAAAAGGAAAACTGCACTTCAGCCATTTCAATAAGCCATAACCTTTGAACCAATAACAGGACACACGTGCAACTTTGGCAGAATATAATACACAATTGGGAGATTACATTACACTATTTACATCTCAGAGAAAATGTTGGAAGTGTCCTCCAATAGCATCTATACATGTTTGCACTCGTCTCACCATATTCTCTGAAGTTTTATGCAGATGATATCGAATTGAGAGAAGGTTATTTCCAGCAAGATGGAGCAACGTGCCATACATCTAATAATGAACTTGTAACCAGTTTCTCTGATAATCGAATAATCTCAAAAGTTCTGTGGCTTCCCTCCCCCTGATCCCCTGACCTAACCTCGCCGTTTTTTTTTTCTTATAGAGGTATCTAAAAAATAGAGTATACACGAATAGGCCACGAACAAGTGATGGTCTCAAGGAATCAATTTGAACTGAAATAAGTAACTTTGCCGAGCATACTCTCCGTAAAATTCAGAGAATATGGTGAGACGAGTGCAAACATGTATAGATGCTGGTGGAGGACACTTCCAAAATTTTCTCTGAGATGTAAATAGTGTAATGAAATCTCCCAATTGGGTGTTATATTCTCCCAAATTTGCACGTGTGTTCAATTATTGGTTCAAAAGTTATGACCTATTGAAGTGGTTCAGATTTGCATGGATAACACTATACTTTTTCACTTCGTTATAAATTCAGTTAACATAAACAAGTTAACCAACTTCGGAATTCAAAAATTAAATATTTCTAACAGTAATTGCTTCTCATTAACCTTGGGAAAGCGTCCTGTAAATTTGTTCTAATTTTTAAAATTTGTTGTTTGTTGTCCTGGATTAGTCTTTCCAGGTTTATAATTACATAGAGAACTATAGCGGTTAGTGGCAGTTGAAAAGCCTCCAGTTCAAGAACTCTGTAAACATTTATTTTAATTGTAAAGGTTTAATATTTTAGGTTTACCATTACTGTTATGGTTACCTTCTCAATAATTATTACTGCGAATCAATCTTACAACAAGATGGCAAAGTCTCCAATTCTAGAGCTCTATAAATATTTTCTTTAATTGTGAACGTTTAATATTTTAGTTTTTACGGTTTCCGATCTGTTAACGAGTGGCTCAATCTTGCAAGAAGCGGTTACCTGTCAACCAGAACTCGAACACTCCCAATGGAATAGAATGGGCACTAAAGAAGAAGTACTTCGATAATTTTTTGAGGTTAGAAAGTCCCTTCTACTATAAGCAACTCAACTTACCGTACATACACATATATGCATAACATGATATAACCATGCAGTCAACCGGAGTATCCCTGCCTCGATATGAACTTCATGACTCTGATGATGAGATTGACTGATACATACGCTTATAAATGTTGAAAACACTGAAAAGTAAAATTTAATTGGAAAAAAACTGTTAAATTTAGGGACCAATTTTAGTTAATCGTCATGAAAGGAAAATCTATCAAAATGATAGTCGTGTTTGTGATAGCAGGAGAATACTATGTACACAAATACCAATCAATGGAAGCTATTCCGTCCAAACTTTGTAAAATCAGTTCGTAAAAGTACATCCTATAAATATTTGTGTGCATAGTATACATGGAGCTGCAGTATGAAATAATTGTAAAATTTAAGACTTTTATTTAATTGAAATAAGGCGGAGTGTATGTTTTCCACAAAAAGTGTAAGTTCATTTTGTATATGCTTAAGATTTTATATGTATGTACATTACTATAATTAATCCACTAACATATTTTACTGGAAAAATTCGAAGTACTTGTATAATTTATGCCATAATTTAATTGATAATAAATTACATCTTTAATATAAGTTACATAAAATTTAAGTTAATTTACTATGGGAGAAAAGTAATTTGGCAGTTTTTTCGTTTCTTCTTCTTATAAGAAACATTTTACATGTATTTTTTATATTTAAAACCGATCCTATGACACCAAAACATAGCTGCCAGAAAATTTGATAATAATGATTGAAATCATATTTCTACAGCTTATGATATACCTTGGAAGTCTCTAATGAATGGATTCTGATTATTTTTCAAATATTTTATTTTATCAGGTTCAAAATGTTGCATACCACTTTTATCTTTTTGTTATTGTTATTGTTTAGATATTAAGCGTTAAATGTTTTTGTAATAAAGCAAGCTTCTTTAAAAATTTTCTGTACTGAAAAGAGCTTATAACGTGGTGAAACAAAAATGTAAAATATGGGCAAAAGCTTAATGAAGTTTATTTGATATCAGGTCAAACATTACTGCAACAATTGTTTTCTTACAACTCTCATTAAGTAATAGAATGGGGTAGGTGTTCACGAGGAACATAAAAAAGCTTTAAATCTATAAGAAAAGCAATTTAAGACATGTAGAAGCGGATAAAACGTTAATTTTTCAAAATATTAAATATTTTATTTAAAAACAAAATTTATATATTTTCTATATTTCTAAAAAAATGTTGGAACAAGTTGTAGTTAATGATTCTCTTCATATTTCAGTAAGACATGCCACCACAAAAGTCTCTAACCAAATGTTTCTTCTTTCTTGCTATCCATACGGTGAATTTATTTGATAAATTTGGTCAACCAAACAGATAAATACTTGAAGCTCTAAATCAAAGGCCCTTTGAAAATAAACAGGCAAAGGAAAGTCTTCAACATTCTTCCCAGCATGAAGAATAGTTTCAAGGCAAATAGATCAGGGGCTCAGCACGAGTTTCTGAGTATTTATATGGTACTACAACGTAGACTTGCAAACTGAAGATGCTTCAGTTTCTTAAGTCCAAGGGTGACGTATACATACTCGTTAAATGTCGAAGTTAAGTAACATTAAGATACAGTGCATTTCTCTTGTTTGTTAATTACAACTAGGTTTTCACAAAATGTTTAAATACTTCAGCTTTAAAATATTAAAACTTACATGATATTTAAACAGGAGAGAGGGAAAACAAACACCTGGTTGAATAAAGAATGATACTTAGTTTCCACAAAGCTTTTTCAATAAGTCGAAATTGGTTATATCCATAGTGTACAGTATTCTCAGTAATGTTCCTTGTTAACTTCAGTTTTAGCTTGGGTCCTAGAATTATTTTTCTTTCCGGAAGAAATGTTTGCTTACCAACATGGGGTTCATTGATACACTGTCTAAAGCCGTACCTCTTTGTAACTCAAACATTCAAGACATGACAGATTGATAATGTAGATATGTCTATTGATAATATGATTGCTAATGGTATTACAATTGCGAGATTTACAAATTGAATATGAGAGTTTTTAAAGCGTTAAATGACGTACATTTTTTCAAGTATTAAACAAATGCTTCTTGTCCTTTATAGTTGTAGTGGATCATACTTACCTATTTAATGCTTAAAACAATTAAAACCTGTTGATGCTTTAAAAAAATGTTTTAATTAAAACGGCAAACTATTATACGTTAAAGATAAGTGCAAAACCAAATATCATTAAATCTGAGACTTGATGTATTTTTGTATGTCCCTTATCTTTTAAATTGTTAGTTTTAATATGTTTTGATGATGGAAGTGGTTTTCGAAAAAATTCCTATACGGGTATATATGAATAAGTGTAAATACAGGTTTAAATTAAGCAAAATAATCTTTTATTTTCTTTGGCTAATAGTCTGGAGTCTAGCAGAAACACAACTGACTAATTCTGTCAGCAAAAAGAATTCCTATACTGAATGGGGGATGAAAACACTGCTCATATTTTAATAGCTTGTGGCAATTGTTGACACAGGTATCACTATTGTAAACGCCATGTTTAATTTTTTTGTTTTCTGAACATTACAAATCATAAATAATAAAGTCATGACATAATATCTTTAACAAATTAACTAATCTTCTGGAGGTTTATTAGACAGTATATAAAAACAAATTATTGTATTCCCGTTTATCGTATGTGTAATACACTATCAGTTAATCATTCATTTCTTCCAATCTTGAAAGTTTTACAACTTCCAGTAATTAATGTCTCGTGTTACGCGTTGCAAAATATTTAAGAAAGTCTCTGAAAAGCAGAATATAAACTCAGTGATTTGTGGCCAGATCCTTGATCTCAACTGTTATGAAATATTTTCTTTTATTAAGAGAATGCCCTACTTTTTTTTTACAAATGCTTGATATCCTGTAAGCTTTAGCAAATAAAAATGGAATCATATTTCGAATAACACACTAATCAATATTCAATAAAGTTTTCGAATTTCGACTGAGAACTAATATTCACTAGAGTGAATATTAATCTAAAATATAGTTTGTCTTATCATAAGCTACAAATGTAACAAAACTAAAGTAAATCGATGTTGTTCGGTAACATAACAATAAGGAGAGAGTGGAGCTTTATTGGAATTAAGTAATTACTTTTTCTAAGTTGACAATCTAAAGTTTTAGCGACTGTCAGACTTTCAATAAATTTCAATTTACAAGTTTTGTTTTAATTTCAAACTTGATATAGAAATATTATAAATTGCAATTCAAGAAAACATCGATTGAGATATCTCTGCGGCAACGTACAAGGTTCGCTTTCTGGAGGTTCCGGGCTCGATTCCCAAGGAATTGAAAATTCGGTTTCTTCATGGCTTTGCCAGGTCGCTAGATGAATGCTGGAGTAGTTGCTCTTCTACTATGTTTTTCCGTTTCCCCTGTTTGATCTTATATGCTTCAGGTTTGTAGGTCCGGGTGATGGTAATTAGCAGGTTCCGATGGGACAATGAGTTTGCACTGTATAAAGTTCCTCCCTGGTGCTTGAGTGGCCTCTTCCTGGGGAACTTCCTCATACCTGGACTCCGGGGTGATGATGGTGCAGGCATTCTGGAATCGCTAGAGACTCCCATCCTTATTAGCGCAGATTATCGTCTGTATTTAGTCGAAAAGTTTCTTCCCTTCATCCCTTCCTCCTAGATACACGTAAGTCATTCAGGGCCTTGGGCCTTATTGCATGGGTATGTGAGGTCTACCCCGAGTCCAAGATTCCCTCAAAATACTCGGGAGCGCATGCGTCATCTCCGGGGATCTTTTTCATGGGCCAATACCTGGAGTCTAAAAGCCCCCCCCCCATTTGGGGGGAAGCGGGTGCGTTTCTTACCCGCGTCAACCCATCCAGGAAGACTACCGGTAACTTCGGTGGGACCACAGCTAATACAGCAACCCTCTGTCCCGTCTGGG
Organism: Mantis religiosa; assembly: GCA_030765055.1. NCBI lineage: Eukaryota > Metazoa > Arthropoda > Insecta > Mantodea > Mantidae > Mantis > Mantis religiosa. Next base: position 71,544,748 of record CM060949.1, on the reverse strand, counting down.
CCACCTATGCCCTGCCAGACGTACCCAATTTCCTGTGGGTGGTGGGAACCACTGCCCCCTCGAGGCCAAACCAATCCGAACAACACCCATTCTGAAGGGGTTGGAAGTTCAGCCCGAGGTACTTCTGTAGTAGAACCCCTCCTTCACGGGAGTTGTTTATTGCAGCTCCGAAAACTAAGTAAATGCGAGCCTGAGAGCCAACATCTTCACGAGTAGTACCTACTCTTTACTTTCCCCGCAGAAAAGAGTCTGGCCTTGCCAACTGCAAACAAGGAGAGACGCTCACTCTGGTCCATGGATACTCTTTTCCCTCGGAATAACAACAGAATGCTCGCGCTGTATCTTCCGTATGGTTGTTTGAATCTATAATACCTTGAGTACAGTCGATCTACATGTATCTTTCTTAGAGCCGTTCACTGAGCTGGTAGAACGATGTGATGTATGCACCCCGATGGGTGGGGGCTTAGCTCCAGTTGAACAAATTTAGCCTGAGGAGCTTAGCGAGCTGCTGCGAGCTTTCGATTCTTGATAGCGTCGCAACTGACGAGGGGTTTCGTTCTCTTTTCTTTGTATAGCTTAAGCATCTAGAGCTGTTCTGCTTACTTCACTGCCTCATCTCGAATTCACAAATGCATCTTATTTCCTTTTCTTCAAACAACCAGTGATTGTCCTACTTGCATTGTTCTTTATTCCAAACTCGCCATTTTGTTTATCATTTTCTCCATTCTTTTCTATTGTCTAGACAAGAAAGAAATACTTATTACCAGTAAAAGCATAAAATGAAGTAAATTACATTAATTTCGCCTTTACTCTCATACATTCAGGCCTGGGTGGAAACACTCTTTATAGCAATCCTAAATTGAAGAGGAAATTTAGTAAAAGACAACTGAATTCCCGGGTACCTTCTCTTAGTGGTGAGGACAGCTCTGTTCACCTCAGTATACCATTAGTGTGCTGGACACTATAAATAAATAGAAAATAGAAAAATACAAGCTATATCTGTGATAACATCAGTCTGGTACCTTATCCTGGATCAGCACTGCAATTTATGATAAAAAGAAAAGGATAGTCAAAGTGACTAAGGTGTTACGTACCACGCCATCTTGCGTGTTTTCGTTATATTGCTACTAACCACTCAGCGTACTTTTGGGTTGCTGTCTTTTGAATTCATTATTTCATCCCGCTTGACTCTTTTTGTTCATTTTTCTATGCTAGTATAATTTTGTATAATATACATACCATCGATTTTTATTACAAAGTAAAAGCCTTTTTAATTTCTCTATTTATTATACTTTGTGAAGTCGAGAATATTACGGTATCCTATCAGTACGTCAGTACGTCATATACAACGAATACTAGGAAAATGGCGAGTTAAAAGCACAACTCCATCAACACGACATTAAAAAGAATGAATTTGCCTGCCATTATAACTTCTAAGCGTTCTGCTAAGCATCTGAACCAATGTTAGGTTAAAGTGACGAAATTGAATTAAACATATTTTGTAGGCACGTATCACAAATTTATAACACAACATTTATATTCGTATTAAAATTATGTTCTTGCGAGAATAAACGTTTGAAAGTAAAGCATACACTAAAACTAGGTAAATAAAAATCGAAGAACTTAATGCTGATTGTCGAAAAAGTGCTTTCTTGGACCGTGTGCTTAAATTCTGTTTGTGCTTTAACTCGATCCATTAATTTCATGATTACCTGCGTTTTATTTCCTATTAAACGGTGCTAGAATCTTTACACTTTTTGACCTAAGACTTACTGTTGTAGAATAGTTGATGATCTAGATTATGGATAGCAACATAGTCTATATTTTCTTAAATTTAGATACAAGTATTATGGCAGAGGTAATTCACTTGAAATTGCCTCTGCTTCATCGTTCTGAAAACTTTCAAATTACGTTGTAAACGAAATAAATATTACTAGTATATAGCATAAAGGGTTAAATCAACTGATACAGAGAACACATATAAAGGTTAGTAGGTATTATGATGAAGGTATTGTAAAAGACAGAAATAAAAATTATGATAGCAAAAATGAATGCATTGTATGTTTATGGATTCGAATTTGTGTTAACGTATTACATCTGAATGCATTAAATAATTTCTTACTAAAAGTTCTCTAGAACTATGATAGTATGTCATATTGTGGCAGTAAACTCCATATATGGTCCGTGATTATGAAGAAGCATGATGAATAAAGAAATCGTAAGTCTGATTTTGAAGCAGTTTTGGGAAAAGGATAAGTTAAGATAAAACGTGGAAGTAATTTTCATCGTTTTTTTCTTCAGAAAAGCGTATTTTTGTTTGCTGTGAAATAAAAATTCTTAATAATGGGTGAATATGTTGACCAAGTTTTAAAATTCTACGACACTATAAGGTTACATCACGTCACATTAAAATACTTGCACAATTTCAATGTTCTTCAAATCTAAATTTAAAGTAATTTTGCTGTGGCGCCTTCAGGTTTAGGACACTACGCTTCTCATGCCGAGAACTTGAAAGCTTTACTACATGATGTAAAAGCTGTAATTAAAAACCTACAGATGTATTATACAAATAAAAATATTAAGTAAATATTTTACACTTATCTTAAGAAGTTGATGACAATACTTCTATCTTGTTTTTGCGAAATTAATTTCATGAACATTTGCCCACATCTTCAGTCAACACACTTCGTTTTCAAGGATACCATGTATTTATGTATTTACGTATTACCAACATCTGAAGACGAAACAAACCTAAAAACATAATCAATTGCCGGTATGTCAAAATTCATTACGCGATTTTTATTTTCTAAAATAAATATTTTTCCCAAACTATTAAATCTATGGGAAAATTTAATTGTTTTAATAATTTAACTTCGGGAATTATTTCATGGTTAAATGACCAAAAATGATCTGCTACGGCCGATTTATCAATTTGTTTATATCTAATGTTACGAAAATGTTCTTTCTTTCTGGTTTCCAAGCTACGTTTCGTCTTACCAATATAAACCTGATCACAATCTAAGCAATTAAATTGATAAATACCAGATATTTTATTATTAGGAATTTTATCTTTTTTAGAAAACTGTAATAACAGAAATTATTATAAAGTTATTGGTGTAAACAGAAGTATGTTTAGAATAAAACAAAACATTTATACTTAAAAATTAAATGTGATATATATCTATAAATGCTAATTGATTAATTTTTCCTCAGATCCTTCATACATTCAAACTTTAATAATATGCTGTCAGATTATAAGGATATCTACTTTTCAGGCTTATAAACTATACTTTTAAAACATTCAGCTTAAAATATTTGTCATTCAAAACTCTTAAACTGATATCCATCAAACTTAGTGGTGCTAACAGCATAAAATTTGAGAATAGGCATTGCTATCAACATTAAGAGATTCTTCAGGATAAAACTTAATTACTAGTCTAATAATGTGAAAAGTGGCAATTACACGTGTTTCCCCTCTTGAGAAGCAGAGAAAATAAATATCAGTCCTTTTGACCGAAGCTTAAAACAAGTCATTTGGGTGGAACGAAAAGGTTTATCATTACTTGGTTAAGTTACGTGAGTTTCAGATTTGAATCCAAATATGTCAGAACAAATAACCAAATATAATTTGTACCAGGAACATTTTAAAAGTCTAGATCATACGGTTATTTTGAGAATGCTTAATTTTCTTCAAGATTCAACATGTTTCTTTTAAAAAAAAAAATAGCTTTGTTTATTTTACTGGAGGGATATTTCAAATGTCTATACTGCTTAACAAATGCTAATCATGCATTACTATCTGCAAAATCTTGCACTGAAGGTTATCAGACATTTTTCACTATAAAAATTCGTACAACTAAACTTATAAGGAGAATTAATGCAACAGTTCGTCAAAATATATGTTTCATTCAAACTGAATGAAAAAGAACTTTAGGTCTTCGTTTTCTTTTCTTCTTATTCCGCAATGCAGATATTTCTTTACATTTCTCTTTAAAAACAGTCCATGAGTTCATACAAAACTGCGCTAGTGCAACAGCATTCACCTCCTTGACATAAGTGAATGAGTAAACAAAGCGATTAAAAGTAACTACTCTTAATTATAGTGAAGCATATATAATTCCTTCCTTGCCGAGAGAGTTTCGTGCAACTAGCGCTACAAGGTAATTTTATCAGTTTCGTTCTCCTTAAGTGAGCATTAAATCTTCACTTAAAGAATGTTGCTCATTTACACAAAACAGTATATTCATTAGAAGTTGGAGAATTGCTACTCACAAGACTATCATATGCTTTACGTACGTAGTTAAAGGAACAAAGATTTTTTTTTCTCCTAAAACCACTGGTTCTAGAAGGGTAAGAGCTGTTTCCCATCATATCAACTTCATCTTCTTAGTAATGTACTTTATGTTTTTCTTTTTCTTAACTTATTAGTTCTTTAAAATGTTGCTTTGAACTTTGCAGCATTATTAATGATGCAATATTTGGTGTAGGAGCGAAACAAAATTGGCCAAAAAATGAGCTTTATCTTCTTCGATATATTGTGAATATACGGGGGCTGTTCAATAAAGAATGATCACAAATATATATAATTTTGATGGTCCTTCTCAAAATAGATTACCCTGAATGCGATGCACTTGTCCCAGCGTTTCTACCAGTCTTCAAAGACATGCTGGAAACAATTTTTGAGAGATCCTTCAAAATCGTCTCCGCAGCCCTAATCACTGCTTCTAATGATGGATAATGCCTCCCACGAAGGCGTTTCTTCAAGTTAGGGAATAGAAAAAAGTCACATGGAGCTAAATCCGGACTATAGGGAGGGTGAGGGATGCACTTCACGTTGATTTTTGCAAGATATTCAGCAACAACATTGGCAATATGCGGCCGCGCATTATCGTGGTACAGCATCCAGCCTGTTTCATGGAAATGTGGTCTTTTGCGCCTGATATGGACTTGCAATGTTTTCAGGACATCCCTGTAGTATTGTCCAGTTACTGATGTGTGTGCAGGTACAACATGCTGATAAACCATTCCATGAATATCAAAGAATGAGATGAACATAACTTTCTCAGCAGACGCAACCACTTTTGCTTTTTGGGGGGTTGGTGATGGAGATTTCCACGCTGAGCTTTGCTGTTTGCTCTCAGGATTAAAATGATATAGCCAAGTTTCATCAGCAGTGATTACGTTTGAAAGAAACTCCGGATCTTCCTCTAACATCAACTTCAACTGTTTGCAGACCTGTCCTTTTATTCGGGAATCAACAGTCTTGGAACCCATCGCGCACAAATACGTCTCATGTGTAATGTTTCTATCACCAACGTGTGGGTGCACCCAATAAAATGTTCAGTATTTCAGTATTTCATAAAGATCTTAAGGTAATTCGTCAATCCTCTCTCACAATGGCAGCAGCAGTGTTGATGTTTTCTTCCGTAAGAGCAATAACTAGAGCACCGGGTCCACCTTCCTTTGAAATTGATTGTCTCCCCTTCTTAAAACATTTGAAACCACCTTCGAGCTGTGCTGTTGGGAAGAACAAACTCTCCATAGGCCTCCTGTAACATTGTATAGGCCTCAACTGAAGATTTGTTGAGACGAAAGCAGAATTTCAAAGCCGCATATTGTTCCTCGCGTGTTACCTTCATTGCAGCGGTAGGCGATACTGAACATGTCTAAACTTGCCTACTTCTCACAGGCGGGTACCAGGAGTACCAACAATGAAACAACTACGGCGTGTTTGTTTCACATTAAGCTAACAGAATATAATAAGATTGAATTTTAGTGCGAACATTTTGACCGTAAAAAACTTATGATCATTCTTTATTGAACAGCCCTCGTATTTGGAGTTTTTTCTGTTTCCTACTATAGGGTTGTGAAGCGGTTTATTGCGGATGAAAGTGACGATGGATTTCTCACCTTTAGTGAAGTTCTAGCAGAATTCTTGAAGTTCACCACGGCTGCTCTCGAGTGATGATCTCTGCACCCAGGGTCGAGGTATCGGAACAGAGCTGAAGAATTAAGGGTTTCGCTACCAATTTAAGAATAATTCAGAAATTTCTTCCAAAATATGTTTTATTTCTTCTTGACGAATACGTATTTGCTGGTTATTTACAGAATGTTGTATATTATAGGATGTTTAATTTCATGAATTGTTGAATGATACAACTAGTGACTCGTCTTTAATGCACGCGTCGTCGATAAAACTTTTGTGCATTTCACTGCTCAATTTGCTCAAAACTTTGTCTTTAATAAGCTTACACTGAGCTATATCTCTATACGCGGCGAAAATATCTTGCAGAAGCCCAGGTTCTTGCAAAGATTCCAACTTCTTCCTTATTCTGTTTCCATGGTTATACAAAGTCTAAACTTTTATTGGTTTACGTCATAGGTTACGTAATTTCATTCTAGAAATTACCAATACTCATAATCTTTTACAAACCTTAACTTTTGTTGCATCAATCTCATGACCTGCTTTGACTATGACCATGACCATGATGTGCTGGCTGGCTGTATATAGCCAGAAGGTTTTTGCTGCGTGCCCACCCGTTAAGGGTTTTACCGCAGGTAAGGTATTTGAACGGGATTTTGTAGGATGGATATGGTGTAGGTTTTTAGATCAGAAGAATTTTGTGAGGTTACAATTTGTACCTTCGGGATGAAAGGACAGGATGCAATTCCCTGCACCCTGGTGTTTTTAATTTTGTTTTGGGCTGGGGAGAATTTTGTTGCCAAACAACTTAGGAGATTATGTGGAGCTCAGCTTTTGCTGCTAATAGGATTAGCTCCTGGGTTATCTTGGGTGCCCGCATGCCATGCGGGGGACCCGATGTTGTCTAGAACGGCGTCTAGTGGGGTCATAATCTCCCAGTGATCTAACAAGGGCGCTTCTGTGAGTTGGTAAAGTTGCGTAGAATGTTGATGCCCGTCCTCCACATATGGAAGTCCCGAGGCTTCGTGAAGCAACCTGGTAGGAAAATAGCGATCCACAGAATAAATAGACCGTAGCCCTCTATTCTGTGCACGTTGAAGCCATGCCAACCAGCTATCTGCGGCCATGCCCCAGATCTCGCAGGCATATAGCATCACTGGGATCACCAGCGCTCGGAAGAGGTATAACCTCTGGCCAAGCGGCATCGAGCTCGACCCCAGCATAGGATACAGGGAAGCGATAGCTCCCTGTACCCTTGCCGCTTGCCGCTAGGTCTCTGATGTGTTGGCGAAAGGTTAGGCCTCTATCCAATGTTACTCCAAGGTATCGGACAGAGTAAGTCCACTCTATCTTTCGACCTCGGAAGCTGAAGTTGGGGCAGTCTGAGGAGGTGTGGCGCTTTCTGAAAAGTAGGGTGTGGCTTTTGTCCGGATTTACGGACATCCGCCAAAGCCGACACCACTGCTGTGTGAGACATGACCTGCTTTACTTTAAACTTATATCTTAACTTAAATTGCAATATCTTTAAGTATCTCATTCATTTTAAAAGAATTCAAAACAACATAAAATATCTGCTTCAGTTGTTTCCAATATAACTAGATCTTCAGTGTAACCAAGATAAACTAACGTGGCAAATTGTCATTGGTTAAGTGGGATGTAAAGTATTCGTAAGGGTAAATCGTGTATTATACATCGACTATTCTTGTATGAAAGGGTTGTTGTTGTTTTCAAATGCTAAGCTTTGGCAATGAAGCCATTAGCTCTCTTGCTCTCCAATATTTCTGTGTATTAAGAATTCTTTATTAAGTATTCTGTGTATTCTTTGTATGAAAAGGTAAACTTTATATATGTTCAGTTTTATTATAGGTATGGTTTATACTTTGGACTTGTTAAGCTTTAGTTTGTAGTAAATTTTGAAAAAGCCCTTTTTCTTATCTTTTATTTAAACTCGAGAAATGAAGAAAACATACATTCCGCTTTAATGTTTTCATTATAATATTTTATATACAGAACCTAAATGTATCAGTTTCTGCAAATCATAATCATAAGGAATATGTATAGCATAGCTATAACCGTGATATACACTTTATATATCGTCGTTACCAATAAAGTTGCATTCTATCTGAGAAACAATGACTCTGATTTGAGATGTGACGTCATACTGTAAGATGTATAATTGACCTGGTAGCCAGGTGTGATAGCGTACACTATTTTTCAAACTGTTTCACATTATGCAAGATAAACTTGTTCCTACTGTACCTGTTTTACATAGAATAGATCATTATTTATGTATAGATTACTGCTGAAAGTTTGTTATAATATACAAGATTATATATAAAATAAATGTATAGTAGTAGCTGGATTTTACAACAAGAATCTTGTGCA
>CM060949.1:71311440-71533940 GCA_030765055.1 Mantis religiosa | reverse complement strand
CTATTACAAAATAGCAAAAAATAACTACTATAAAATTCCATTATTTATTTTGTGAGCATATTTTAAGCTGTTCGTTTAATATCTGCATAAAATTTTAACCTTCTCTTTCTCTAATATCACTGTGGATGTCTGCACATTTAAACACGCATGTTTATTATATTTGTAATGGTCTTTCCCCGTTACTCTTTAATTGTGCTCTTGGAAATGTAATACAAGAATGGCGTAAACAGAAAATAATTCTCTAAATTAACAAATGACATACCATACATTAAGGAAACACCAACTTTCTCGGTACACATCTACTGTGGAGTGCTTATTGAACCGCCCTCGTAAATTTGGGAATGTATTAAAATGGAACATAAATCAGCCTGAATTACGATATGACTATGCTGTTCATTTTATTTGTTCATGTTTGTTATCTGGGGATTTCGCTTAGTAAAGTATGTATGCTTCCACTTAATGTAACAGTCCGTAAGTTTCTTCTGCGCTCGATGTAACATTATTGCCTATAATTGGAGTTTTAAAACAAACGACACGAAGAAGTCTTTACGTAAGTTTATGTAACTTTCTCAGAGTTAATAAATTATAAATCAACAGGCTGATCGATCTCTAGCCTCGGTTTACATTAAATTGTAATAACTGCGCAGTTTTGTTTCGAAGGTTGTTCTACAAAGTTGCCAGAACAATTTCAAAATGAGAATTGCTTTTGTTATATAACGTATACCTAAAGTCTGCATACATATAGCGTTTTGTTTGTATGCGTCATTTGTAAGTTAATTCTGCCAGAGAATAAGGTTGATAATTAAAATAGTAATTGTCATACAAGACCGTAGGTGAATTACGATAGGTTCCAGAAAATGTTTAAATAGATAAGCCTATGATTTGTCCTTTTCCATTTCCAAAACATAGTTAAAACTAATAGATACCTAGTAAATACCGTTTTTACAATCTCGTTAATACACATTAGCATTGCATCAACATGTTAATTGTTAGCTAAATAAAATAGATTCTAAAATATCAAAACCCAATGTTCAAAACTGTTTGTTCAACGATTTGTGTTACGGTAATGATTCGTTAAATTTGCCTAGTGGTCGCTGTAAAACTAACGTAGTATCTGCGTAATTATGGTGACAACAGCAAATAAAGAAAACACTGATTCTGAAATTGTTGACGGAGAGGGCGCTAATTTCTAATTTCGCAAGAATTGAAATAGAGTTAAAAAAAGAGCTCTTCTTGTTTTCAAAAGTGAGTTAGTGGATGAGTGAGTGAGTGAGTTAAAAGGATCTTCTTCTTCATCTTTTTCTTCTTCATCTTCACTTCAAGAATTAGGGATACATAACTGTTCCGGGTACAAAATGTATTTGATCAGCTGCGACTTTGGTGTGCTCAGGTTGTCTACACACAAAGCATTAGATTTGAATAGATGAATAAATTTGCAGCATGGCAATGCTATCAGGCACTACATGGCAAAGCGAGAAGGCGTATCGGAAAAATTTTGCAACACAGAGAGTTTACCTGAGATTATCACACATACACGGTAAGTCCAGTGTATGTATGTTCTGTTCAGATATAATCAAGGATTTGGCGACAGACTTCTAAACCTTTTGGGCACAAACACTTCTGTCATAATGGTACAGCTATCTCCAATAACGTGTTTGCTTGTTTGTTGCATTTATTGCCGAAGCTTTGCCTCGGATACAAGCACATAAGCAATGATGTGCATCAAAATGTTGATTACATCCAAATGGCATTATATTGCAGTATCACTCAAAATTGCCATTCATATGTCAACGAAACCAGGTGGTCCCCTGGCACAAAAATAAATAAACAAATTAATTAATTAATTAATAAGTAAATAAATCAATAAAGCAATAAATTAATAAATTAATTAATTAAAAGAACAAATAGCATTTTAGAAGAACAGTTAAGTTATCTTCCGAACTTGTAGGCCGCGGTCCAGTAGGATTGGAATATCCCGAAGTTTCGCCAAGAGCTTCGCTTGGTATCTTCAACAGGGGGGATCCGTGTTCGTCAGACCTGGAATGAGTCGATAGCGGCTGGCGAACACGGGTCATTCCTCTTGAAGATGCCAAGTGCAGTCTTTGGCAAAACGTTGGGATATTCCAACCCTACTGGACCATGGCCTACAAGTTCGTAAGATAACTTTACTGTTCTTCATGACGCCAGCCGTGAAAACCTCAGGAAATGCATAAAAATTCACATTTGAATCATTGTTCATGAAGGTCAAATGTATATTAATTCTTCAGAAACGTTCTCGTTCAAAATTGACTAATTTAATTTTGTACATAATATGTACGGCCGCGCCATGGCTGAGCGGTTAGACCGCTTGGCTCTCACCAAGGCGACACTTGGGTTCGATCCCAAGCGACCGCAAAGTGGGTTTTATGGTGGACAACATGGCACTGGGGTGGGTTTCCTCCGGGTCCTCCGGTTTTCCCTACCATCATTCCCCCAATTGCTCCATGATTCATCTCTTCACCATCCCAGCGTTGGGCCGACCTCTCAACCCTGGTATCTCAGATCAAGTGCTTCGGCTCCCTCGCTCTGAGGGAACCCGAGCGACTCCTAGCACCAGCATGAGTGAGGAAGGGAGAATTTAAAAAATATATATATATTATGTATACATTTTGGAACTTAAAGTTCTTATGAAATTATATGTTATCGCTAAATTAATTCTTGTGGCCTTATCTTGTGGTTTGCCGAGAAAAAATATGACTCACTTTGAGAGTTTAATATCATGCTGGTATGTTGCGTGGTAGTTCAGTGGGTAGAGCAAAGATACTGAAAGCTGAAATTCAGTGGCTCAAATTCCTATAGTAAACTCAGAGGTGTTAGATGTACGAAAAAAAATAGTGTGAGCGTAGAAACACTTGTTGACACGGGCTTAAGGCCGCTCGCGGGCGACTTAGTTACTTTTAAACTTGTCGCGTGCCACGTTAACATCTGGAAAGAGTGAGAAACAAAGTTTCTCAATTGTAACAGGTCTGTTCAAATGTAATCTCGTGACATCAATTTATGATCAATGAGCTATTTCTTAAGAGCTTGTCGATCAGATAGACCAACCTTTCATCTGCTAAGGTGTTGTTTTGGAGAGCACAGAGAAAGTCACAATGCACAAAGACTCGAGTTTTAAAAGTTTAAAATTATTAGAGAGCAAGGATGGACAATATATATTTCATTTTTAATGGTTTTCAAATCCATGGAAGTTCTCCTTTCCATTCATATATAACTTATTAAGGGTTGCAATTTAAAACATTCTTCTTCTTACTTCCATTGATAAACTTTAAAATCTATTCGAATTATTGCTGTCTCCAATGTTTCACAGGTAGGTACCTATATAATAAAAGGTGTTGAAATATATACATATAACATTAAGAATACTTTTGTTGAAGAGTCTCTTACAAATTTTAAAATTTCAGAGTAGAAATATTTCAGACAAAACTTGGAACAAAATTTGTTGAAACATTTTAAATTTGGTTGATATTCGTAACAAATTGAGGGCAGTTCAATTTGCATCTTGATACCTAGGCTACAGACTTCACTGGACAACAGAGCAGTGATAAAAACACACAATATATCGACTCAATACGATATATGAAGCGGTCAGAAGAAGAAGAAGTTCCTAAGTCACTGTTTCAAAATTGTGCAGGAGAGCTGCTCAAAGTTTTTAAAAGTAATTTTAAATACCAAAACATTAATCAAATGAAATAATTTTATGTGATGGGTCCGTTTAGAGGTACACAGTACTGTGTTGAAGTGTTTCTCACGGTTTCTGTAACTTGTTTGGCAGGATATTTTACTATCAGAACTTACAAATTTTAATTTAAAATGGATGAAGGGTTTTTAAGTCACTTGACTAACCAGCTTCTCATTCTTTATGTTAGAGATTTTCCATTATACGATATTATAATATGTAGCCATGGATACATTATTACTTTATTTTTACCAATACATCTCTGCTATGGACTAATTCAGTATGCACTTCATGGATTGACATACAACATTGTCATCAAAACATCACTCCATCTCTACTACATCATCTCCTACATCACTTCCATATGGCATTGTGTCATAAAATGTGGTAACTCCTGGCAGAGTGACATGTTCCAGCAGTGAACAAACACCGTAATATTTTGCCTTCTCAATCTTCCTAAGTCTATCTGGTGTGTTTTTCACACTGTCACAGCCTTGTGTAAGGCTTGCAAACTCACTCCTCTCCTCAAAAGAGTCTAGGGACGATAAAGTGAGAAAGATTGTGTGACGAACTTCTGGTACACATTCTCTTTGGAAATACATACCCCTGGATTAAACTGAATTCAGGAATACTTCTTACAAGGACATGGTCGAGGGCATCTTTGAAGTCAAAAGCTTCAACGACTGTTTTTTTTTTTTTTTTTTTTTTTTTTTTTTTTTTTTTTTTTTTTTTTTTTTTTTTTGGAATTTACGTCCTCCAACGTTAAGTCATATCGGACAATGAGAGGAATGGATAAAATGATTCTCAAATGAGACCAGGGTCTATAGAGCTTAGAGTTACCCGACATTCGTCTTTCAGGATAAGGGAAAACCCTGGAAGAAACCTTATCCAGGTAACTCATCCTGACCGAGATTAAAACTCCGGACCTCTTGAGCAGACACGCTACCATCCACGCTACCGAGGCGGGCAACAACTGGATTACCATCATGTTCCCCGTTATCAGTCAGTAGACGTTTGACATGGACAACATCAATAGGCTTCTTCTGTAGTAAATCTTTGCTCAGTTTCACCATGAGGAAGGGACTAAGACTTTATCCATTGATGGTTTCTTCTTCTCAGTATTGCCAAAAATTGTGTCAATAGGCATGAAAGAGTGCCCTGGTATTAGGAAGTACAGATAAAATTTCTAAAAGTGCACTTGAAAAATGTCTAAAAATGTCCAATGTCTAAATGTCTAATGTAAAGCGTATCAACAGCTAATATCAAGGAGCTTGTGTGGCACAGTGTAGTTGCACTACCAAACGGCTAATGCGGCAACTACTTGACTTAAGAGCATCTAACTCGAAAAGGTTGACAACTTTTATTTCTGAAATTGGTGCCCATTCAACATACCAGGGTCATAATATGTTTTACCTAACATCTTCTGAACTGCAAATGTTTTAGCACTATTACAGAACTGGTATTCAAAGAGCTTATAGTATCTTCATAAATTAAAACAACACTAAAGCTATGATTAATATCAAGTATTATCTTGGGAAATCTGCTAAAATCTATTTAAAATACAGGAATTACGTTTTAAAAGTCACTGTAAGTCTAGGTGTGGTATCCAATGTCGGGTAACTCCAACCTCCATGGATCCCGGACTCATTTGAGCATCACTTCAGCCATTTCATTCATCGTCCGACGTTGGAGGACGTAAATTACAAAAAAAAAAAAAAAAAAAAAAGTAACACCTACTTATATTCAAGATGTTCTCGGGACAAAAGTCGCGATTATTAACTTCTAAACATTTAATAAAAAGAGTGAATTCCTTTTATTCATATCACCAAAAGGACGTTCATATCACACCTGCCTTTTTTTTTCCAGAGGGAATATATTAAGGTGGGTATATTTCTAAGGGCTATAAATTGGACTGAAGCCAGAACAATCGGAACATGTCTAACATGTACAACTGTCTGGCTTTGAAATGAAAACAAGAGTGAGCACTGTTCTTTATTATGTTTTACTGGGATTATTTCGGATAACTGTTGTAGTTCTTTAAGGCAACCGACCAACAAATTATAAGAGCCCCTGCCTGCCGTGCTAGGGGTCCCGGATAAGATTGCCGACAGTGAGGGTGGGGATTTTTCTCCGACCAAGATAATTCCTCGTCTATCCCAGAGTCTGGAAGTATTAATGAAAGCGGGAATGTGTGAGTGATCTAATGATTAAAACCCAACGAATACAAGTTAATATCTTGGATATGTTCCAAAGGAAAACGGCCGCAGATATGACCATAGGAGTTGAAAGCGGAGTATAAATGGAACCAAAAAAAGGTTTATGTATATATATATATATATATATATATATATATATATATATATAAGAAGCGGTCCCATAGTTTGTAATAGACTTGATTTTTATTTACCTTAAAATCAATGTGTTTTAGGGTTGCAGGCGTAAAATTCGGTGTTTTTTAAGCAACTTCTTCTTCTTTTTCTTCTTCAACTTCCCTACTTTTACCACTATCGTTGTGTTAGGGGATTCTTTTTCCTCATACCTTATGACCTTAGGCGTCGTGTTGAGGAACAAAAACTGAATCAGATAGAGAATTCAGGATCCCAATGCCTGGTATGAGAGAGAAGTAGATGACAGAATGAGGGCGTAATGAATGAAAAGGAAAATGTTAATGGAGCAATTGGTGGAATGATGGCGGAGGAAATCGGAGATCACAGAGAAACGCTGCTCCTGCGCGTTGTCCACCACAAATCTCACATGCGGTCTCCTGGAAGCGAACCTGGGTGAGAACCTAACCGCTCGGTCACGTTTCGGCCGTTTGTAAGCAACACTGCTTCAAAATTATTTTTTAAATAAAATTCAATTATTTTACAAAAATACTCTCATGATACATTCTTCAATTTTATTCCTCCCGTGTATATTAAAGATCACGATTAAGTTACTAAGTATATGTGTCATAAATAATTCGTACATACAAAATATGGTTTTTTTTCCCTTCTTTTTCATTGGTAAATTCTTAATTTATGAACATTAAGCTTAACGTGGATCTCTGGAACTAATATTATGTAGTCCAGTAGACAGAGTTAAATTGTGTTGTTGTTGTTGATGATGATGATGATGATGATGATGATGATGATGATGATGATGATGATGATGATGATGATAATGATGATATACGGTAGAGCCAGACTGAAAAATTCAATACCATAGCCGGGATTTGAACCACGGATCTTATTTTTGCCGTCCAGCCGCTCTAACCCTTGAGCTACTATGGCCAACGTACCGACATGACATTAAATTCTCCAACTGACTCGTGTTTTTCCCGGTAAAGCACTAGGAGTTCTCATAAACACATGAGACAACTACCTTAATGACGACTTACTATGCTGTAAGTACTTTAAGGCCCGGGCTTCATAGTGCGTCCTACACACGGCTAGTGTGAGAGAACAATTAATTTCCAATAATAAGATAGCCTGTTTTGTTCCACGTTGAAATGCTCTCATTTCTAAATGCCCTTCCAACATTCCCAACCCTTCGAAATGAAAAGAAGATCCTACTTATTTTGAGAAGACTGCAATAACTTTCACAGTAATAACTACTATTAATTATAAGTTAGTAAGCACATTAAAGTTGAAAAATA
This sequence comes from Mantis religiosa, assembly GCA_030765055.1. Taxonomy (NCBI): domain Eukaryota; kingdom Metazoa; phylum Arthropoda; class Insecta; order Mantodea; family Mantidae; genus Mantis; species Mantis religiosa. The sequence continues at coordinate 71,526,588 of CM060949.1, read as the reverse complement.
TGAAGATAATACATTTAAAGATATTTAAATTGGCAACTGACAGGGTTAACTTCCGCGCATGTGATAGGAGTATAGCTATCTCAAAATGTTTTCAAAGAATTGTAAATAATAAATATAAAGTGAATAATTGGTCGTTGATTATCATTTTTACCCTCGCTTGCCTTGAACTGTTTTCATCGTGTCGTAAGTTACCGATCGATCGACCACAGAAACCGAGGCGGGTAGTTGGCGTGCTACTTAGACCGAGTGATACTAGATGGCAGTTTGATCTGAAAGTTCTGTTGCAGTGCAGCCGCATTCCAGAGAGCCAGGTAACCAGAGGCAACCTCACCGTGGTCGGAGGGGATACGGTAGAGGGGATAACTAGTGGTGGAAAAAAAGAAGAAAAGTCGCCGGGGCAGTTGTTTGATGATAGTTGACGCAATGGAGGTAAGAAATGTCTGGTTGCTGTTGTAACGAAGACTTGTTAACAAACTAAGGAACACCTGAGTGTGCGTGTGCTATTGCTACTCAACAAATGATAAGATTATGCGAAATGTGCAAAGAAATGGATATTAATAAAGTTTTTCGAAATTTGGACCTCCCTCCAGAAGTTACCCTCGTTGTTTATGCGTCATTCAACTGTTTCGATTCTTCATAAGCCTTCTGTTGCGGCATGCGTGGCGGGCAATGCTGTTAAAACAAACTGAGGTAGATTTTGACAAGTGTTTAGCGTGAAAAAATGTATCAGTGGTGTTTGGCGAAAGTGGTGGCGTAATGTGTGTTTGTGAGCGATGAAAGTCACCGTGTGTTTTGGATCTGTGAGGGTCGTCGTTCCATGTGGAGATGGCGAAATTCTTGTCAGGGACCTCATCCGTCAGGCCACACTGCGCTACAAGAAGGCCACAGGAAAGGTAAGTGGGACCACGGACTTGTTCTTTGTCCAGGATATGCTGCAGGTCCACATTCGGAATGACGTTTTTCTACTGGATGCGGGATGCCGCGGCATGGGAGAAGCACTTGAGCGTGAAACTTTTTAAAAATGCCAATTTGTTTCTGTACTCTTAACGACACTTATTGCTTCTCCTGATTTATATGTACCTAGGAGTGGACTAGCATTATTAAAATAATAATATTACTAGCGACCACTCCCCTCCAGTATTTTGTAAACTGCTTCTTCGGGAATATTTCTCAAGACTCTGAACAGCAGCTGTTCCACTTTATTTCTTTTTTGACATTTCTATAGCTTCCTCTAACCGCTATAGCCATATCGGGGGCTTTGACTGGAACAAATTTGTTGCTTTATTTTCATAGTTGCATATGAAAAAGATGTACTATGTTTGTATTGACTAACACTATTTTATAGAACCGCGAAAACCGACAAAATAATGACCATTTAGTGTAAACTTTTTTAACCAGCTGAGGTTGAACTATCAACAGTTCTGATGATTCAGCTTACAGTAATGAAACAGTTCTTCTACAGATTCGAATGGTAAGAAAACCATGTGCCCTTGGAATTCATTATTTGTTCAGGCCATATTTACAAATGTGTGCACTCACACCAGTTAGTGTTAACTTGTAAGTTAGGTTGCTATCGAACATCAATTAAACCATGCATTTCATATTTATAGTGCTCATTAGTTACAAAACATTATGCAATTATGCATAATATAAACAACAAACAATGTAGGAATTGTTTTTAAACCACCACCACTGTATACCTATAAATCAAACACGCCTATAGTGTGGTACGAATTAAACTGCTAATAATATGTTGTATTTAAACTTGTTTTATATATTATTTTGCATTTTTAATGCACAATAGTTTCTATAAACCGAAAGCTTTACATAAACTTTTGTTGCATATTAGTTACATATGTTTTGGATCAACTACAGAGTATTTCTTCGCCAGTTGAAATTACTCTGTCAGGTGTACCCATGCACAATTAGGTTACAGGTATCACAGTTATCTTAACGACAATTCACTCGTAATACTGTATATCCGTTAGCAAGAATGAGAATTTCAATCGTTTCAATTGGGCTGTGGTTCTTGAATGCACAAAATACGTACATTTGTTTTGCTCTTGAATAATGATTTTCTTATTATTAGAAAATTACAAGTAATAAGTTTTCACACTGGAATAATACCTTAATAGTTAGCGCAGGGAACTTGGGTCCACCACGAAGTTTCTCCCTATTCTTACTTAATAATAATAATAATAATAATAATAATAATAATAATAATAATAATAATAATAATAATAATAATGGTAATGATAATAGTTCATCCTATATCTTAAAGTTAAAGATGAATACGTAACACAAAACTCGTGGTCAAATTTTACATATTCATAAATCGTAATTTTATCCCCCACAGTCCTGATTACGAGTTTTGGAAGCGGATAGCTTAAGTTATATAACAAAATTTATGTCATGTTGGCTTTTTAAATCTGCAATAACAGAAAAAACATGTGAGGTTTAGTGTGTACTTACAGCACATTTGTTTTTTTGCCTACTTGGTAATAATAACAGATTTATTTGTTTTGATGCGTTACGGTATATATGCAAGTGGCACAAATTTAATCTTAATTGCTGTTAATTCACAGTTACAATCCTCTTAAAATATAATTGCAAAGGTCTGAATTTCCTTACACAAAATGCACCGTTGTGTGGTCAATGAACCAAAAACTACAGATTGCTTTATGTAACGAGCAGTAAGTAGTTTTATCGTTGTTCCGTGTGGTTATCACTGTAGCTGTGCAGGTGTGATAAGAGGTTTAAACTCTCGAACGAAAAAGCGGATTACAAAGTCTAGTTTCCTGAATTTGTGTGTGTGCTATTCTCCCTGAGTGTTAAAACCATGATAGAATAATGGAAAGTGCAACATTTATTACTTGAAATCTGAGTATTTAATAAATTATTATAATTTTGTGGTATTCTTTCAAACATTTGCAGTTCGTGGAACTTAATGACGTGTCAAAACTGAAAATGACTACATGAGGTTGTGGTGCACAACATTTATGCGACGTTTATGAACTCAGGTAGATTTTTCATGGCTATTCTCAGAGCCTCTGTGATTCATCGTGGTAGAAAACCGCGAATTTAACTGCCTCATTGTCTAGCGCGAGAGTCATCATCCGTCCTCGTAAGTTTCCAGGATACAACGGCCAAGGGCGCACACAGGAAGTTGTCTGACTTCTTGATCGTGTCTGGTATTAGCTCTTAAACTTCGGCGGTTATTACTACTCGGTAGGAATGTAAGAAAGTCTGCAGTATGCATTTGGTACCACAAAATGCAAATATGAATAGAACATTACACAAATATAACTCTTTGCAACAATAACTTCACTTACCCAAAGAAAATGATGTAAATTTGTCTTTTTAAATGATGTGACCGATTTCGTGAACGTTTGTTCACATCTTCAGTCATCAAACAACTTCGTCGTCTAACTTCGTTGATGACTGAAGATGTGAACAAACGTTCACGAAATCGATTTCATCAATTAATAAGAAAAATTTATATCATTTTCTTTAGATAAGTGAAGTTTTTGTTGCAAATAGTTATATTTGTGTAATATTTGTTGCTTCACTGTAGCTGGCTTCATTTTTTACGTAATGCATAGAACATTTGAAACTTGCGAATGATTATATTCTATTAGGCGAAAATAAAACTAAATTTTGGAAAACTGCTGATGACATAAACATCATATACAAGATTAGGATAACATTAGTTTTGTTATGGACATCAGCTGTAATATAATGCCCACATGTTTCCACATCCTACACAGTCTTTCTAAAGAGTTCCACAATTTATTTACTATAGCAAAACAGTTGAAATGAATCAATAATGCTCAGTTCGTTGAGGTTCCTTCATCATTGTTCGGTTAACAACTTATAACATTTTTGTTTTCGTGTGTCTGTGTCTTAAAAATATTTTTCGTGGGTTAGTAATGCATAATTTGAGACACGCGAATGGCTTTTCTTTTCATTCGCTTAATAAATTAGTTACCGTTAAATTAAATCGGTGAAAAATGTAAATATATTACAAATTGGATCGTAAAGTTCTATTTAATGTATTTTCACGAGTAATTTAACTATACACTTCTAAAACCCTAGTGCAGAAAAGAAATGGCTCCAATACCTTCCTTTGTTAACTAAAGAGCAAGTGTACATAGATATATGAATTTTCAGGCGTTTAAGTAATAACCAGACTGCTTTTATGGATTGGTACGTATTTGCTTTTTTGTACATATGTATATCCCACATTTATATAACAAGCACGATGTTTCGACGACTTTCGTTTCAATCTAGTAGCTTAATGAGACTGTACACATCAAATCGTCAAAAAATACGCACAAAAATTGCACGTACTTACAGTGAATGCAAAGAGTTCGAACACCTATATTGTTTTGCATAGAAAGGATATTACAAAAAATAGCAAGAGTGCCAAGAAAAATGTAACATACAACACGTGAATACGCAGTACTATCCTCCATGGGTTCATTAATAAATCTGCAATATGATAAATATATATGAATTAAATAAAATGCACTAAATGTCTAAAAAAGGCACAAAAAGTAAAAGTACGCCTGAGGTAATGTCTCGAGAAAATTACATTCATTTGTTTGAAAGGGTAGAGCCAGAATGAAAAATTCAGTGCCATAGCCGGGATTTGAACCACGGATCTTCTGGTTTCCGTCCAGCCGCTCTAACCATTTGAGCGGAAACCAGAAGATCCGTGGTTCAAATCCCGGCTATGGCATTGAATTTTTCATTCTGGCTCTACCCTTTCATAGTGCGTCCTACACACGGCTAGTGTGAAAGAACAATCAATTTCCATTCACTTGTTTGTTTGCTGTCGATAACCGTGATAAGGAACGGAAAGGGGTTGAGAGTCCGTGTGGGATAAGAAGTCACTGATTTCTAGAAAGTGAAAGCAGAAGCAGGACTTACCCTCTCTCTCGCACGCAGTGTTGTGACGAATCTTTCAGGGCAAAAGTGGTTTTTACTCCAGGAATCTGCAAACTTGAGGAAGCAATGGCGGAAGAAAACTGACAACAAGGAAAGGTTTTGACCGGAAAAAAGATCCCTTTTCCATTGTAGTGAATGGGAGATAGCTCAGGTCATCCCTCCACTATTGCTCTCTCTCTTTCTGACAACTTAACCCTAATGGACATTAGTTGTCTGTGAACCGGGAACTAATACACAGGGAAGTCAAAACGGGAACGATCGCAGGGAAACCAGCGAAGAAACAGGTAAACTAATTAATTTATTAAACTGCATAATCAGTGCAAATCTCTGCGAAGAATATCTCAAGCAGACAATAATTGACGACTTTTTTAATTTCAAAAAACGGTGTAAAACAGGAATACATCAAACCCAAAACCCAAAAGTTTCTGACAGAGCACCATTAAAACCACAAAGGATCTGAAAATTAGTGTTGTGAAGTTGGCTGGGGGTTTAGAAAGTTTCAGCCAGTACTGTTTGCATTGTTTATTGAGAAACCGGGTATTATCGCTGAGTACCCCGTAAAATGTTCTGGGCCAATGAGAGAAATAAAAAAAAGCGATTAAATTTCGTAAAAGAGCACCGGAAAGAAATCAGACTTCTGGAAAGAGTTAATATTTTCCTACCAAAGAAGTTTAATTCTTGGGCTCCGATGGAAGACCTATGATCTGGCGCCAGAAGAAAGCGGAGATTGGATCCAAACCATCTATAGGTATAATAGTGCTCTCAGTAAAACACGTAGGTGTCTCAGTGATGGTCTGGGGATGTATGAACGTTCCATGTGTTGATCCACTACACTTTACCGATGGAACGATGGACCATAAAATATATTTGGATATTTTAAAGCAAAGTTTTCAAGCTAGTACTCAGAAACTAGGTCTTGTGAACAAGTTTATTTTTCAGCAGGACAACGACCCCAAACATATGGCTGGAAATACTTGTGGTTGCTGTACAACACAACAAAGCAATTTCATTCACCAGCTCAATCACCACATATCAACCCCATAGAGCACCTGTGGTCTGGGTAGGTAGAATCAGCCTGAAAAATCCAATGCCATAGCCAGGATTTGAACCACATATCTCCCAGTCTCCGTCCTGTTGCTATTAACCATTGAGCTACCATGCAAGCGCGGCATTAATTCTCCAACTGACTCGCTTTTTTTTCGGTAAACCACTAGAAGTTCTCATGTGTAGACGAGACGACTATCTTAATGGGGAGCTATTGTGCTGTACTTTGTTGCGGGCTTTGTAGTTCAGACCACTATTAACTTCCACCTGTGGTCTATTTTAGAGGTCATCAGAAAGCATGCCTTTTCCAATAAAGAAGTCTTAAAAGAGGCTGGCCCCGTAGCTCAGTCGATAAGAGCACCTGCCATTGGATCCTGGGTTCGATTCCCGGCAGTGGAGGTGGGGATTTTTCTCCGACTTCCCCAGAGTCTGGGAATATGAATGAGAGTGCGAATGTGTGCGTGATCTAATGATTAAAACCCAACGAATACAAGTTAACACCTTCGATATGTTCCAAAGGACAACGGCCGCCGATAAGACCATTGGAGTTAAATGCGGGATATAAATGAAAAAAAAAAAAAAAAAAAAAGGTTCTGAAAGAGACACTTCAAATAGAATGGGATTTAACTGAACAAAGGACAACCACAGAGTTAGTGGAATCAGAGCCACCGAGACTGGAAGAAGTTATAAAGGGAAAGCCCACCAAATATTGAATTGTGTCATTTTTAAAAACGTTACTAAATATTTTATGTTATTTTATATAAGCAAATACAACGCATATTCTTTCTAAATATGATTAATTTATGGCCATATTACCTAACATCCCATTCCTGCATGTATTTTAATGTAATTTCGTATGCATTGAAGTGTTTGGGTTTTCTTATACTTGTTACAGGTGAGCAGGTGAAAAGATGAGCATCTAAAACTGGACATGCGTTCAAATTCGCTCATTATTTACGACAAATGGATAGGAAAAGAGGGAAGATAGATTACGCTGAAGCATGCATGAATGCTCCATGAGATTTCGCTATTCAATTTGGTACCAATCAGGACTGCTAGAACAACAATATCATTCATGAAACTGCACATACTGTGTCCGAAAGTTTACTTTATATTATTCAGCATTTTATTGACTACTGTCGTAAATTAAGCAGAAGCTAATCAATCCAGCTTAATATATGAACACATAACCTTCATCTTACGCGGGCACTACCAATCAGTGATAGATTCACTGAAAATGGGCAGAGCAGTTGTCCATTAAAGAAATTAAGTTTTGGCATTGAAAAACAAGATCCACAACATGAGGATCTGAGATAACTGAACCTTAAGTACAAAGGACTAGCCTGTATTAGTACAAGGTTTTCCAAGAGAATAAAACGCAATTGCACAAACATTGCGAAGTTCATTACCGTGAGAGAGGTACTGCAATACCGGCTCTCAGAGTAACCTTTTCTGGCACTTATCGGGGGGTGCTATCATCTAACATTTGCTGAATAATTTTGGTTATCTCTTGTACAGGCAAAATATTGCTGAGAATAGCATTTATCTTCATTTTACTTGGATTACTTGACTTAGTTTCTGCTTTCAAGTATAGGCACAAAAGAGTAACGCTTGATTTAATACAGAATATTAAACGGAACGCCCTTTTAAATTGCTAAAGACGAAACAATATAACAATTGAAATATTTTACTCTATCAACTAATTATCTACAGCAGTTTTTCATACATAATTTAAGTCCTAAAAATGTGCATACATGCTAAATCATTCTTCGAAAAAAAAAAAAAAAAAAAAAAAAAAAAAACCCTCCAAAATCACTTAATGATCGTTCACAGTAAATGAGCATCACTTTAAACTTCTTCTATTTATTCAGCTGCTTGGAAATGGTTCCTTGAAGTCCGTAAGTTGAGGGGCGAAGCTTCGAACAGCCATGGAAGAGTTCACACAATTCATACATTTTAGATGAGTTGCCGTGTTTAACATTAGACTAGTAGACATCATATGACCACTATACTATGTATTTTCATTCTTCAGAACGTCATGCAGACGCAAGAGCTTCCAACCTAGGGGTAAGTGGCTCCTTACCCCCATTATGATGGATATACCTATAACAGCTCCACCCCACCTCCTTTTGTGTCTGAAGTATTTCCCGCTCACTCATTCAAGTAATCAAGCATTAGGGAAATTTATTTTTGAGCCATGTGGATGTGTCATTGCTCAGCATAAGTTAGGTGGAGGCAAATCTGCCCTCCCCTGTTCGCGTAATGGAATCACTCTTTGCAGTTTCAGCTGTTACACTCCCCGCTGCAATAACGTAAGATTGCTGTGACGATCATCGCCTAATTTATTCTAAAGAAAAATTTTACCTGTCCGGGAATCGGGAAAGCTTTCTCGTACCTATCACTTGATAATTGTTACAGTTTTGAACAATTCGTGAACTGTCAATTCCCTAACAAGCACATTAAAGCAAAATACCTTTTGCCGAGCACTTTCACTTTTCTGAAATAATTTTGTTATCTTTCAATCCAGGCTGTAAAGTTGCAGCTCTAAGATTGAGTACTGTTAGAGATTTGCTCTTGAAAAATACGTTATAATGTAATGTTATTATCGAATGGTTTAAATTTGTTTGGCAAACAAACAAATTATATATGACAAAGAACTTAAAATAAACAATTTTTCCCATTACCTAATTCACATTTTAAAGAAAGTAGAAGTAAATACCTATGAAAAAGAAGTCTTCAGAACAACATGCTAGACGTGTTAGAGTTCTTATATAAACTTGCACAATTATTATTTCGGTTGCGACTTTTTAATTCATCATGAGATGACACGACCGTTTTGTAGCAACAATAGAAAAAAAAGACAATGGACGAGCTCATCGATGGTCAGCTGTACGAATCCACTTGTTCACACGCACGTACCGCGCATGTGCAGCAGAGCAGAGAATCACAACCGCTAGAGCATGACCACGACTTATTTTACTTACAAAGGGCATTGTGTTCCTTTTGAACACAACCAATTATTGATGCATCGTACGGCAACCCCAACACAACTTTGCCTTTCTTGAGTAACCCTCACCGGAAACAAGTGACAATATCCTGAATTTCTCACGACTTTGTCTAAGAACTGACATACAGGGTACACTGAAAATATCAGTTTTTAAGGCTTTGTTTGAAGATTTAAAGCCTAATTTAATAAAAGCTCATAAGACACAGACTAAAAACGGGTAACTTGAGTCGAAGTATAGGCAGTATTTCTTTATTTTTGTTTTCTGTTGTAAGAAAGATCTCATTTAATCATTTCTATCGTATATATTTATCTAAAAGTATTAAAACTGTAACCATTTTATTATTTCAAGGTTTCCTAATCCACAAGAATTTATTATTTAGATAGAGGAGTTGTGAATGTAGAAATGTTTAAGACAATAATTCTTAGGTCATTCAATAATTAGTGGCATCATTTGAATTAACAACAAATAGAACATTTTTGGAGCAGTCATATTATTACAGTGCTTAGAAGTGCTTTTTTATGAACGTCTTCCCTTTCTCTACGAAATGCATTCGATCTCCTAGCCACGGTACGATATGGCAAAATCTGTGCACCACAAGCTTCCAATAATTCTGTATGACATTGTCGAGCATTGGCACTTCTTGCAATACCTTGATTTTAATTATGCATCTTTATTCGTATTTACTAAACATATTTAGAGCACTTAAGATAACAGCCTACAGTTAAACTTACTAAAATGTCTTATTAAATAGAATTATTGTCTTCAAACTGACATCTAACAAACATTAGATGCTTTTATTTTTCACTGTTATCAGCTTACATAATTTACCGTTGATAGCGCCAAATGCAGGCAGTGTTGCCACTAATTTTTGAATGAACCATGCATTTACACAAATGTATTAAAACTGTGACCATTATATTATTTCAAGGTTTCATAAGCCACACAAATTTACGATTCGATAGGGGAATTGTGAATGCAGAAACTTTAAATACAATAATATAAAATAGTAACAATGGCCAGTAGCAAAAATTGGAACCAAGCTCATGGTCCATCTCTCAGAGGGTCAGACATACGATTGGTAAACCGCTGTCTGTAAGCCATGTCTTGTGTTAGAATTTATTAATAAATAGGTATAAATACACGAACGAATATTTTGTTACTAATGCTACGTTTATTTACATAACTGTGACAAGATTTGCATTTTTCTTCTAGCAAGATTTCTGAATGTAATGGTTTTCTAGTTTTGACATTTCACAAGAGTGAGCATTCTTTTATATAAACACTTAAAACATGCATTTAAATTTTTGTCTAATTGTTTCAAGCTTAAGATAATTCAATCAAAATCATTAGAGGAGTTAAAATAAGGATTTTACCCATAGTAAACGGCAATTTGGATGATGGAGTTTTCCTTTATCTACCTTGGCAGTTAAAATGCCATATCCAATACTGATGTTTACATTTTGCAACTGTTTACAACAAGGGCACACCCACTTTTCGGATTTGGTGAGCTTGGAATCATACGTTTCTGTTGACACTTCTATATAACCAACCAATGCTGTCGAATTTAATAGTTACTTCCTATATCGGGAATGAAGAGTTAAAGGGAGGAAAAATTCTTGTATAATAATAAGAATAATGAAAACCAGAGTGCCTCTATAGAGCAGAAACATCGCAGAGAACAAAATATAGAAGAAGAAAAATGTAAAATTATTAGAAAAATTTTGTCTTCAAGTCGAGGTGAAGACTACGGACTTAAAAGTAAAAAGGAAATAAAAAGAAAAGATATACAGACACCCATAGTGAAGCTAGGAAACGAACATGGACATATAAATTTCACATATAAACTTGATTTACTTCAAATAGGCTCACAAAACAAATTATGAAATTTGACGAAAATATATGTAAAACACAAGTAGACACTATGAAATGGATTGGTGAAATAAATAATTATTGAAAATTTGCAGGAATCATTCAAGACGATATCCTAGATAGGGATGTTTTTAGAATCAAGGCAGATGAGAGAAAAGAAGCCCACAGCTAAAGAATGAGACAACTATGGATTCATAGAAGACCTAAGAAACGTTTCTAAGTACTTTGCGTATTCCTACATGGGCTCATACCCCCCCCCCCCCCAAAAAAAAGGCAAAATATGTTTTTCAGTTCTTGAATATCAAGAATGTGGCGTGGGGTATAAAAACAAAGAGAAGCAAATTAAGAATTTAAAGAGAGTCTTAAGATAAGGGGTAAAACAAAAGCAGATCTTTTAAAACAGTACTTACGACACATCTAAAGCGTTATCTATTCAAGGGAAGATCCGGCCAGTGTCATGAAACGTTTAGTGGCTACGGAACGTAAGAGCAGAGATAATAGATAGCAGAAACAAATAACAGTCCATTTTGGGTTCAAACTTAGTAGTGCTGTCCATTGACCGAGATACTGAGTGTCCATTAGCATGCCACCGTGGCATCGCCTGTGCTACAATCACCATTATATAATCTTGAAGCACCAGAGCTCATTTTGTTGTTCAGAAATGGAACTTTAACCTTAATTTGACATTCATATAAATATGTGAAGGTAAAATGTTCTCTTACATAGATTTTAGTTCATTTAAAGGAGTTAGCTTAGTTAAATTGTCAGTTAATTTCAGTATACACACCGATTGAGTAACTAATGCAGAAACGTTGTACTTATATTCGGCTTGATTGATACGAACAAAGAACATGTGATTAAAGTTGTTTTTTTTTTTTTTTTAAGAAAGATAAAAATAATATTCATAAAATTAGTTGAATTGAGGTAAGCCGGTTTGTTAGATATACGCTGTAGCTGTTTGCTTGGGCTTGTAGTATGTTAATGTAAAGTGGAGAGAATTGAATTTTGAGTAAATTATTGATCCAGAATTTATCTCTAACATTTAAGTTAATTGATGGAAATTAATAATTTCTTCACACTAGCCGTATATAGGCTAAGGTTTTGGATATATAGAGTCAACTTGAAAAATTCAATGCCACGGCTGGGATTCGAACTACGGATCTCCTGTTTTCCGTCCAGTCGCTCTTACCCATTGAGCTACCATGGCCAACTTGCCGTCATGACATTAAATTATCCAATTGACTGATATTTTCCCGGTAAACCACCAGGGGCTCTCGTATTCAAGATACACCGTTTGTGGCGATTTACTATTGTAAGCATTTGAGCCCCAGGATTCAAGAAGAAATGCTAGTATGAAGAAATGATTAATTTCCATCAATCAACTTAAATAATAGGAGTTAAATGATGAAGCCTGGAACTTAAGTACTTACAATGGTAAGTCGCCACAAACGTTGTATCTCGAATACGAGAGCCCCCAGTCATTTACCGGGAAAATATATAGTCAGTTGTAAAATTTAATGTCAGGACGGCACGTTGGCCATGGTAGCTCAATAGATAAGAGCGACTGAACGGAAACGAGGAGATCCGTTGTTCAAATCCCGGCCGTGGCATTGAATTTTTCAAGTTGACTCTATGTATCTCTAATAATTTTTCAGAATCATAAATAATTTAATAAGACAAAATAAACATATACCTTTTCGAGGATTCTTATAGATTTTATCAAGAAATTTTCAACATAATTTATCTTTATATTGTTTGTAATTGTGAAGCAGCAACTTTAGTGCTCAATGAGTTTTAGTGGCGGACAAGTACAGTGATTTGTTCGTTCTTTCAAAAAGTAACAAACAGTATTAACTTAGCAGACTTGTGCATCAGATGGTGTGGCAGTTTTACGAGCATCAGAGACGACCTTGACAGGAGCCGCTAACAGTGAAAGTGAGTGGAGTACACAGGTGCGTTCCTGCGTGGTGCTGCTAATTGACAGACCAGTTTGGAGGCTTCTGTGTCGATCTGTTCAATAATACCCTTTACTGTTTGAAAAAAAAAAAAAAAAATTGAGCATGTACCGACACGCATCGATTCTTCTGATTATCTATAGTAATTTCATAGTTATCTAATATTGCAAACTCTCATCTCTACTCTGTATTAGGACTGGGTAAGGCATGGTTTCATTTCAAACTGGACATGCGCACATTAGCCTTTAAATAGAGATCAGGCCTAGGCGAGCGGTGAAAGGGCAGAACATTTCAGTGGATGGCTGGGAGGCATGTTTAGCAATGTCGGTCCACCCTATCCGCTGGATAACTCCGTTTATATTGATTTGAACAGGCTAAGAATATAGTTTTGTTTCAGGCTCATAAATGAATGAAACGGAGGGTTTAAGACGAACTCAAATGAAGTAGCAAGGGTTGCAAAATGATTTTTATTGCGGAGGTGAATTTTCATCTCGCTATCATGTTGGTGAAGCCACTTGGAGTCGTTTGAAGTTTTTGTCGAAAAGATCTTTAAAAATATGTTTAATCAATTCTTATTGCCCCGGCAGCTACAGTACGGCCGTTGGATCTCCGGCTCTGACGTTTTAATGAAATGTGTAGTGTTTAGCGCCCGCTTTTACTACATACGGCACAGCAGGCGGTGACACTGATGATACATGAGATGAAGATGGAGCACCGGTGGAATGAGATGGCGGGGGAAACCGGAGGTCCCGGAGAAAACCCATCTCAGCGCCGTGTTGTCCACCACAAATCTCACTTTGCGGTCGCCTGGGATCGAACTCGGGCCGCCTTGGTGAGAGCCAAGCGGTCTAACCACTGAGCCACGGCGTGGCCTGTCTGACGTTTTGCGATTGCAGGAGGCGGAGGGGGAAGGTTAATAGTACCAACTTAGAGTAATGAGGCATCACCTAATGGGGTAGCACAATTAGAACTAGGCAGGCATTCTACTAAAATTAAAATCTTGTCAAGGGCAATGAAATATTTATACAGAATCACTAACTTGGAAGATGTCAATATAATTAAAGAATGTTTTCATATTCAAAAGATAAGTAGCTGGGGTGGGTCTTGGGCACATAACATGAATGATGTTTTGAAGCAGATAGCTATGGGTTATTCTTGGATAAATGCAGAGTATGGGTGTAGAGGCTTCTGGAAAGAAGTTAAGCCAAGATTAGAAGATATTGACAGACAAGACATTTTCGCCAATACAAGTGACAAAAGCTCACTGAGATTATATAGAGAAATAAAAACAACATGGGGGAGGGAAGGATATATAGATATATGTAGTAAGTTAGGGCGAGAAGGTTTTGCTTGGGCGAGAACAAGAGTGAGAAACTTGAAAGGTATAGGTCTAGAGAGGGAGCTAGATAACTGTCCATTGTGTGGAGAAGAGAATGCAGATTCCCATTGTATATTAAATTGTAGTCAAACAAAGATATGGAGAGAGCAGGCTTGGCTACGTAAATGGGACAATTTGGGTGGGTGTGAAGTAGTAGTTAGAAAAATGTTGTCAGTAAAAGGGCAAAAGAACAGGAGATATATAGGGAATTATTTAGGGAAAGTTAAAGAGAGATGGCTAAGGACAATTAAGAGAAAAATGTAGAGTGGGATAGGTGAAATGGCAGAAAGTGTAAAAAGGAGTAGAGGGCCTCCAGTACACAAAAATTTAGGGTTAGGTGTATGGGGACCGAATTACTATTCAATGGTGGGCACCATGATAGGCTTTTCAGGATTTTGGAATATATGCATATTTCAGTATGGATTTTATAATTGTAATCTTTATTTTGTATTTCCATTTGTTTATGTAAAAGGAAAGATGCGAAATAAATTACTATCATTACCTACTTACAGTAATGAGCAATTGAAAGCATATCCACAAAATTATCTTTAGAATTAAAATATAGTACTATATTAGCTTTAAAACATTGAAATCCAACTTGCAATTTCATATCATGCAAGATACTCATTACAACACCACTCTATTCGAATATTTCGTTCACACCTTTCACGCAGACTAAGTGCTTCTGTTGGTAGTCTGGGAGTCTCTACATCCGGTGTTGTGGTCAGGAAGTTAAAAGTGTCTGCTAGTGCCAATCAGAATTGTCGCTGTTAGGCGTGGCTTCCGAACCCAACCCCGTGTTGCCAGCTTAAATTTGTTTGAACCACGTGGCCTTTGTTGCTTGCGCTGGTGAACTCTCTTTGCTATTTTGTAAGTGCGTGAATTCATATTTTTAGTGTTCATAAGTCCTATTATTATCGTTATTATAATAATATGGTTACTGGTTCGTGAAATATGTAAATGCGTGAAATATTTAAAATACGCATGTTCCTCCGCTTGAAATTCCCGCTAAAGAACTGGCAACAGCCTGCTTCCCCTTTACGAGAAATGTCAGAGCAGGAGAACGGGTGGCCGAACTGTAGTATGGAGTTTTCTTCTGAGAAGTTCATTCTTGGATGGACGTCGTAACTTTAAAGAATTTTCAGGATTAGATATTGGAAAATAAATGAGATATAATTTAAAATCTTCTGAAAACTGTATTGATTTCCAAAATTAACAACTTGATATAATTTTAAAATAAATACAATATTAGAATTTCACATTTACAATAACTTTTTCAATACATTTTTGTTTTTCAGAATGATTTAACGTCATTTCAAGGACTATCCAAACATCTGACCTCCACCAGGTCCAAGCGTATAATAAAATCCCATCCCTCTAGGTGCTATTGAAAAATCACCGTTGCCCTTAACAACACACTTGATTTATAGCCTCCCATATACGCATATTGTTTTTTACAATTTCATTTGCTCATGCTTATTATAAACATAATAACATTTTAACCATTATTTAAATATTTTAAACTATAAATAATATTGATTTTTCGGGGCCAAATTAAAACAACTGTTACAGGGGTGGAGGCTCGACGTGGCAGAAATGGTTTACTATTTCCTCGACTGCACACAGAGATTCACCGTCCTCTATGAAGAAAGTGTTTCTTGCATTTAGGAAATTATGGGAATGGACCCTAAGATGATGTCTATTGTACTGAAGTATACACTTCCAAGAGATAGTACCTTACTTCTTAAATTTCCTAGATTTAAAATAATAACTGTCTTTTTAGGTTAAGGGAAACCAGTGGGTTGTTTGTATTCAAGCAACTTCCCCGCTCTGGCCGTCCAGATTATGATGCAAACCTCTTATGGAGATGGGCAGAATTTAATCGTTGAATTGTGTATATTAAGCTTTCGAAATCTATGAACGTCCTACGCTGTCATTCGTACTTCTAGACTCCAGGATATAATGTTAATTACGCAAAAGTTCCCTCCGGGAATCAAAACCAGTAGCCTTGGAATGTTGCCATTTGCAATGTCTTACTTGACCTAATGCTAAAACAAGGTTATCTAATACTATATACACTTTAATTGCCATTGTTTAACTTTTTTTTTAATTTACGTCTTCCAACGTTAAGTCATATCGTACAATGAATGGAATGGGTAAAATGATGCTCAAATGAATCTGGGGTGCATGGAGCTTAGAGTTACCCGACATTTGTCCATCAGGATAAGGGAAAACTCCGGAAGAAACCTTATCCAGGTAACTCACCCTAGTCGAGATTCGAACTTGGGACCTCTTGAACGTGAGGTAGACACGCTACCATCTACGCTACCGAGGCGGGCTTGTTTAATTTAGTGACATATTTTCTTGTTTTTAAATACCAATAAATTGTTTATTATATAGCAAGAGAGATTTTTAGGAAATACTCGTCAACGCTTAAATTATTCGACAATTCAAAGCCATATTGCAACTGTGTTTTGGATGGGCTAGATAAAACCTTGTCTTTCCAACACAGTGGTGAGTGAGAACAGGAATCCCTTTAAGAGAGGGCATGCACATACTCGCATAACTTTCTGTCCACTCATGTATATATTTCTACTTCATTTTAATCGAGATAGTACTCTGTAGAAAGGATTCTATCTACGTATTCCCTTGTAGGCACAATGATTATGGGATAATACAGCGTGCTTAAGTGACACTCAGATCTAATCGCTCTATGAGGACTGACATTCCTGAATGTTTCTATGGCCAGGACATCAAAATGAGTGATCGAAATCTAATTGAGAAAAAATATAAGTATTTGAAAATTCAAACTAATATCAAGGAACTTCTAAAAATTATCTCTCTTGTGCAGTAGGTGAGATTATCTCTAATTCTTATGGTTTACCAGTTATGCAAAATAATTCAAAATGAAAAGGACTTTAGGATTAGCAAGATCTGCATTTGGTTTAAATATTTTAGTCAAAATTGTTAAAGCCGCATTTGATAAAATTAATTTCCTAAATTGTTCTATGTTAAAGGTAGCCTGAGTTGGGGTTCTTTCTTGGAAGTGTTCGTGGCACATCGTTAGAAAATGCTTAACTTAAATACCCAGGTTCGGTATTTAACAGAATTTCATTTTCTAGTTATGCTGTTCACAGACGTACACGTGGACCTCTTCATCCTTTTTTTTTTTCGGGTAACCTCAGAACGTACATTTTCAGTGTAATCTCCTTATCGAAAGTTTGGTGGAATGCAACACTGTCCCTACTTACTGCAAGTACATAGTAAAACTGTTGCATTGATATAGAGTATTGGTAAGAGGCTCCTGATTTGTACCAATTCGGCTGCAGATGCCATTGTAAGGATACGTTTTGTCAAAATGTTCATCGTTTTATTTTAAATATATGGAAGAAAAACAACAAAGAGAAGCGACCAATAAGTCCGCAAGTAACCTACTCTCGCCAACGTGCAGTGAGTGAGTGCTGATATGTGTAGCTTGCTTACTGGAACAGTGTTGTGAACGCCCATGAATGGAATTTACTTGTCAAGAGTGTGTGCTAACTGCATACACATCTTAATGAGGCTAACTCTCCGAGTGGCTGGCAACCTAATCGTCGGCGTATTTGGTCATTACATGACCTGTCTCGCATATTTGTCAAATGAGAAAAAGGTTGAAATTTAGAATCTGAAATTACGAGGTAAACATATCGGTATTAAAATGTGTTATTTTCCATTATGGATCATTTTTATATGCTTAATTGGGAGTGGTTTTGTCTATATACAATGAATAATATTATTAAATGCCGCTTAATATTATTAAATATTCATAATATTATTTAATATTATTAAATCCTGTAATGTGGATATTGGAGACAGAAATTATTTCAAGAAGAAAAGAAATAAGAAATGACTCTTAATGAGGATAGCAGTAAAAAACAACATTGCAGAAGAGGTGTCAACAAGATAATTAACAAGGCAGGGAAATGTGAGGAGAATGCGTGAGAAAAGTTACCAAAGTTGCCATTTGAGAGGATTCAGAAAAGGAAGATACATACGTTTGTTAACGACGCTGTCAACTGCCAGGATCATAAGCGTCGCCGGTGTTCTAGAATTTCGTCCCAAAGCTCTTTTTCATGCCAATAAATTTACTGGGGTAGTCGCTTTTAAGCGCATTTAAAATCCATTAGTCTGGGCCGAGTTTGGAACCACGAGTTTGGTATCAGTATGCTAGCGCCTAACTGACTTCAAAGAAGATAGAGTAGACGTTTAAGAAGGGAGAGCAATGGATGAAGAGAGCGGTGTTGTTTCGTGAACTGGGGGATATTTATGAGTGGTTGTGAATTGAATATTTGAGTGTCATAAGATTCGAACAGTGTAATATACTATAATAATAACAATAATAATAAATTTTTGTTCTCCTTTTCTCGTCAATGCTGACGTTAGGGGACGCTTGGGTTCCCTCAGAGCCAGGGAGCCGAAGCATTTGACCTGTGATGAAATCAGGATTGAGGGGTCGGCCCAACGCCTGAGATGAATGATTGATGGAGCAATTGGTGGAATGATGGTGGGGGAAACCGGAGGACCCGGAGGAAACCCACCCCAACGCCATGATGTCCACCACAAATCCCATTGTACGGTCGCCTGGGATCGAACCCGAGCCAAGTGATCTGACCACTGAGCCATGGCGCGGCCAATAATAATAATAATAATAATAATAATAATAATAATAATAATAATAATAATAATAATAATAATAATAATAATAATAGTTCCGGCCCTGACTCATATATGTGAAGATGACCAAATTTCTTTGGTTATTATCATCCTTTAGATGCTGTGGTGTAAAGCAAGGGTGCTCTATCATTGAGAAGATCATGTAAATAAATTAGCATTAATGCAAGTGACAGAAAAGACTTAAATTATACATTGGAAGGGTTGTTCCCTTTCACTTTCGACGGTTAAGATTGGGCTGCTGATTTTAAGTATAGCCGTAGATGCATTCAAGATGATGAGCGCTCAGGGCGTCTTAAAGCCATCGAGATTGTGACAGAAATTCAGGTCATGTACTCAAAAATCCGCAAATAAAGATCGCGAATTCTGACGTTGCAAATACCTCTGCAGTCTCTGTTCAGCGTTTTTTGGGCATGAAAAAGTTTTCTAGTCGGGCATTGTGGTGTTCGTAAATAGCGAACCAGAAACTCATTGGGACGGGTTTACACCGCTTCAAAGGAAGTTCCCGTGAGTTTCATGAAACATTAGATGCATAACAATAGATAATATATGGACTCATCCGTGCACACCAAAGAAGCAGTCCCAATATGAGTGACAACGGTGAAAATGCTAAGATTGTTCCATCTGCAAGAAAAGCCATGGAAACGGTTTACTGAAATTCTCTTGGATGCTGATGGGCTACTCCAGAAGGAGAAATTTTACGCTTCACTACTGCAGCATTTGAAGGATGTTATTCGTGCTAAAGGTCCACACCTTGTGAAAAAAAGTTCTCTTTCATTACTATAGTGCACCTTCACATGTCTAGGGTTGTTGCTGCAAAATTGGATGATCTTAGCTTCAAGTGCTTCCACATTCGTCGAATTTGTCTACCAGCTGTTACTTTCCTTCCTTATCTGAACCCGAAAATTCGCTTCAAATTAAAAGTTGAAGTTCAGACATGAACTGTTTGCTCAAGTCAGCAAATCTTATATTAATGAGTATTAAAATATTAGTAAATGGGTGAATTAAAATGTATATTGCTTTATAAGGTGATTATGTTGAGAGAATAACAAACAAAAAAGATTCTCCAAAATCTTGGATTTCCCTGCTCAGGCCGCAAATTTTGAGATTGCCCTTGGGAAGAAACATTCCGCTCGTCCGAAACTGGAATTTTACTTAGCTGGCGAGCTTGTGGATGTCAATTAAACAATTTTGGTGATCTATAGGATCGTTCGGGATATGAAATTCTGAGCAGTCAACCTTGATTTTGACAAATTGAGTCATTCACCACTGCGGTTCTTTTGGTCTCTTTGGTGTTATCGGCTTCTCCTAATTTTAAATTCCTTCCACCAACTGTTTAAATACTTAAACTCGAAAACTGTACTAAATAGCACTTTAGGCTGAAATCCTTTCAATTTCTGAGAAGCACAACACCTCAGCCAGCTACCTGTGAAACCTAAATAACATTTCAGTTCAATGCAGCGAAATGTTTCTTTTTAAAAATACTAAATGCTATAGGTGCATGTCACTTAATATTTTGCGTAGATTATTACGAACTAGTTGAGTTGAGACACTTTACCGACTGCTCTACGGGGGCCATCGAACTAGTGACAGAGGTGGCAGATTTTACATTCCTTAAACATATCGGATGTAACACTTAATACAGTTAAAATAAATAAATCACCCCTTTAAGAAGGGAACTATAGGGAATAGAATATATTACAAGTTCAGTGAAGATGATGACTGGATGCAACGAACGTGCAAAACTGAGATCTTGTTTGGGGCAGGTTCGTTAATGGCTCGGTAACATTTGTTTTTTTTTTGTAATTTGCGTCCTCCAACGTTGTCATATCGGACGATGAATGGAATGGATGAAATGATGCTCAAATGAGTCCGGGGTCCTTGGAGCTTAGAGTTACCCGACATTCGTCTTACGTGATAAGGAAAACCCCCGGGAAAAACCTTATCCAGGTAACTCACCCTGGCCGAGATTCGAACTCGGGACCTCTTGAACGTGAGGCAGACATGCTACCACCACGCTACCAAGGCGAGCAATTTGTTAATGGTTATACATATATGTAACATATATACACATATATGCACATATACCTATGTATGTTCTACGCCGTAGCGTAGTGAGCTAGAGCGTGTGATTTGGTTCCCTGCGTGCGGAATGCGCTCGGGATCGATCCCATCCCTTGGGAGCCTCCCAACCCGACTACCGGCCTCACGCCCACATACGCAAGGTAGAGGTGGGCGATCATCCAACCGATACGGAGAGATGTGGTCAGCATCTCCGCACCCCAGTCGGAAAGTTGGCTTTCTAGACCTGGGTTCACTACCTAGCCTAGCTCCTTAATTTCCTCATGATGTTGAGTGGGCACCGGTCCTATTCCCAGGACTTAAAATCCGCAGCCCCCCCTCCCTCAGAGCACGGAACAAAAGCACACGCTCTAGCCCACTACGCCACGGCGCAGGACCGAATCCATATATACCCAGTCCTAATATATGGTTGCCAAATTTGGGCCCTCTCAGGCAAACTAGAAAATCCATATAGGTATGCCAGAGAAACATGCTACGAAAATCTTGAACACATCCCTCCAATGAATCCTTTCTTATAAGGTCAGCATCAAACATTACTAACCAAGTCGACAGAATTAAATGGACCTGGGGCGGTCAGTCGGCCAGACTTCACGACGACAAATGGGCGCAGCACAGCACGATATGGGATCCACATATGTATGACACAAAGGTAGACCAAGGCTTAGATGGGCCGACTTCTTCAAGACGATAGCAGCAGCCACTGGTCCACCACTACCAAAACCAGAAGTACGTAGCGAAACCAAGGATCCCAGGCAGGAACCGTCCAAGTGCAGTGAAAATTGTTGTACTGCAGTGAATTTGTACAATAGACTAGTGATGATTCACAGGATCACAATTCTAGACATGTCACACTAATGCGGTAAATAAACACTTAATGAGCTCCCATCCAGAAGAAGGCCCATGCCCTTAATGGGACATCTTGGGCTCATTCATTCATCTAACCACTATTCTATCACATTTCCAGTATTAGTACGCAAGTTGTATATCCAGGCTTATTATTTTGCAAATCTGGTACAAACTATGAAATTTGATATTTAGTTTGTTTCTGTTGCATGGCCGAGAAACACATCAAATCATCTTCGTGTTATTCCTCGTTGTGTGAGGAAGGCTTAAAATACTCAGAAGTTTAAGTATTGCTTCTTTATAGAGAGTCAACAGGTAGTTGCACGTTATCTCGGTATTCTGAACGGAGTCGTTCACCTTTTGTCTCATTCGAGTGACCTCTGTTATCTGCAGCAACTCAAAACAGTCGCAAAGGCAATTTAATCTGGTGGAAAAACAAAAGAGGGAAAACAGAGTTATGGCGTTGTTTACTATAGACTCGAGGAAGACGACTGACCAAGCGATCTACACCTGTGTGACCCACTTTCCTCCCACCGCCAGAGGAATTGTTGAATCATGACGCAACACCTCTCGACGCTTATCATTTAACAAAACTAGCGCTGTTTGCGATGGAACATGTACCACGCGTCATCTTTTCTCATCAGTAAAAGATATAGGAATAAAACTTGATAAATTCGAGGTCACGGTCGGACCCATTCATACACAACGTGAGTGTGTTTCCAATCTTATTTTCCTTTCTGTTTGTTCCATGAGTACTCTGTCAACTCTTGAAATATGAAGAGTAGCACAACTCCATTAGTAGGCTCCTCAGGAGAGAGGACTAGCCTAATTGCCAAATAGCGAGTGATAAATGATTAATGAGTTGTATTTGTCCTAGTGGGTGATTCTGTTTTTGCAGACAAATTAAAATTTATATTAAAGTGAATGCAGGAAATCAAAGGATAATGAGATGTTTAAAGAAGTACCTAAAGGCTTTGAAATTCTCTGCTCTTTTCATGATATCGTGCGAAACATTATTGAATGATGAAAACTTCAAACAACCAAAAAGAATTGAAAAATTCAAACCAATAACGACGGTTATCTCGAAAATGGTCAGCTCCACCAAAAAAAAAAAAAAAAAAAAAAAAAAAAAAAAAAAGGAATACAATTTTTAAAGATATTTACAATAATTATACTAGGTGAGTAAAAAGCAGGGGCTGCTTCTGAGGTAGTGCCGCTGTGCCATGGCACCATCTGTATGAAAACGAAAGAAAGAGAAATGCATAGAAATTGCGCAAAAAACATTGTTTCTGAGTATCTGCCCCCTCGTGTGAATAGGCGCGTTAGACACAAGTGCTTTGTTCTGGTTGTTTTCCTTGGCTTGGTGCCGATTCCAGAACGACACCGTCTACGTTCATAAGCGCCTGTGTTAAGGGCGAGGATGTCTGCTTATACACGGCATCTTATGGGAGAAGGTAGTGCCGAGATTTCTCTAGCGCATAACTTACACTTTATCCGCTAGAGTGCAGTAAAGCACGGGAATTAAGATACCTGTCTCTGTCGCGAAATCGTAAACGAACGCTTCGTATCACATTCTCCATGAATAGTATTATCAAACTTTTACTGTACTCGTCACACCTGTGCGTAACAAGAGTACGGTTGTAATAAATATCTATTTCCGTTTCCCTGTACATTCTGTTTGGTAAATCATATTATAAAATGGAATGGATTATTGATAAGATCACCTAAATTGTTCGAAGTTGGTACACATATTTATATTTTAACAACCCTTATTTATTTACTTGTTGTTTATTCATTTATGTACTTGTTTGTTTATTTATTTGTGTATCTATCCATCTATCCACTCACTCACCCTCCCACCTACCTAACTAGCTACCTATCTAGCTATCTATCTATGGCACCGCCAATACAATGCCTCACCGGCTGCCCCTGGTAAAAAGTATGGAAACAATGCCTGCAACCCCGCTGTTGCAGCTCTATGAAGTGATATTTTTTTAGAAAAGCTGTAAGATATCAGCATAACCTCACTTTCTTTTTTTTTTTTCTTTTTTTCTTTTTTTTTTTTTTTGCTTTTTTTTTTGGAATTTACGTCCTCCAACTTTAAGTCATATCGGACGATGAATGGAATGGGTGAAATGATGCTCAAATGAGCCCAGGGTCCATAGAACTTAGTTACCCGACATTCGTCTTTCAGGATAAGGGAAACCCCCGGAAAAACTTAGCCAGGAAACTCACCCTGACCGAGATTCGAACTCGGGACCTCTTGAACGTGAGGCAGACACACTACCACAACGCTACCGAGGCGGGCAAACCTACATTACTATGATTATAAGGAAAAGGTGTGAGTTTCTTAATGGTAACATTTCTTTTTTTCTGCACTCCTCCAGTCCTCCAGTCTCAGAGCGTATACACAAATACCCTTTCAAATCGCAATTTAGGTTTATTAGGACTTTACTTCATATGAACTGATCAAAGGAAAGGATATCATTACTTCAAATTGAATCGGTTTCGAATTGTTACTTCAGTATGTAACTTTGGATTGAACAAATACAGACAAAGGCTAAGCAACTAAAGACAACAATGCTTACTTCGATGCACAATATTCCCGAAAGTAATTAGTCATGGCACAACTTACAGAAAGACAACAAATACAGACAAAGGCTAAGCAACTAAGGACAACAATGCTTACTTCAATGCACAATATTCCCGAAAGTAATTAGTCATGGCACAACTTACAGAAAGACAACCGATTGAAATACTAATGATGACCGGACATGACCAATTTTACATTAATAGCAACTTATATTATGAAGTGCATTTACGCTTTCTACAAAATGAAATAATTCCTGCTTGTGCTACTTTATTCCCTGGAGAAGGAGGAGGAATTTAAAATGTCTTATTCCAGCAAGACGGTGCCCTTGCACAATATGGAAGGCAGGTGTTGAATTACTTAAATCATGAATTTCCAGTAAGATGGATTGGTAGAAGAGGAAGTATTAAATGGCCGCCAAGATCTCCTGACCTGAACCCATTAGACTTTTGTTGTGGGAATATTTGAAGTGCAGAGTTTACAATGACCGACCAAGAGATCTTGAAGAGTTAAACCGGAGAATGGGATAAGAAATGTAGCTTCTCAGGTAAACAATGTTGCTGGAAACAATAATTAATTTCAAAGACAGACTGACGTTGTTTGGCAATAAACGGAGGCCATTTTGAGCATCTTTTTAAGTGAATTCATCATGTGTTACAACACAGTATCACTAATTTTGTTATGAATATATTTTCTTGGTTTAAATTTAATGTGCTGCAATACGTTCTAATAAATTTAAATTACAGTTCAAAAAGGCATCTACCTGTACATTCCGGGACCTGAGGTCAAAAAAAGAGTTGCTATTAAAAAAAGAAGTCACGCCTTTTGACAATCATAGTAATATGAAAACATGTTGATATCTTACAGCTTTTCTAACAAATACCACTTCACAAAAGTAGAACAACAAAGTTACAAGTATTATTCCATAGTTTTTACTCACCTCGTATAAATTTCTATGCATATGTGATTAGGATTTCATTATGGAGGGGATTCGCTACGTAGACCACCATGCTGGGCCCATTGTGCCTATGCGCTGAAGTGGGGCACCCCCGGGAGGAATGATGAGGCTAGAGGAGACAGAGGGTAGCCGACTAAGGAACCACGACTGTGCAGAGGGCAGGGTACCTATTGTTTACTTAGATAGAGACCTCCCCCGACAGGCCAGGACAACGAACTCGCTCCCCCACAGCGAGATGGCAACGAGCCTAGCAGACGATCCGAGCCCCAAAGTTCCCTAGCTTGCGGTCCCGAAATGGTCCCAGCAGAGGCGCGGAGACTGGCAACCGACCTACCGGAGGAGGAAGCAGTTTTTCTCAGAGCATATCATCCTGCCATGCGCCGCCGAGACACCCGCCGACACTTTCACCCTGAAAGAGACCACCAGATGAGTGATGATGTGAAATGATGATGGAGATGAGATGAAGGGACAAGAAATTCGGGGGATGTAATTAACCTATCCAACATTCGCCTAGTGACCCGGGAAACCCCGAAAAAACCCATGGGTCAGTAGGTCGGCCACGGGAATCGAACCCGGGTCTCCCGCATGCGGGCCACAGACGAAACCATCTGAGCTATCCCGCTCGGCATGCATGTGATACTATAAAACGAACGTTGAGAAACAAATAAGAAGATGAAGCAATACTTATTGGCGGGCAAATAAGTTGGCGAACAAAGAGTTCTACGTTGAGGCGCCAATTTGATACAATAATATATGTGGCGAACAATGTTCCACTTGACAATACAGTTTGAAGCACTTTTGTTTAGCTCAGGGTAAAACAATGAGGTTTCTCACAGGGTATGCGTGGATGTGTGTAAGAAGGAGATTTTAATAACACTGGAATGCCCGTTTCCAACTTATTTATTTACTGCTTCTTCTTTTAAAACATCGAAATGAAAGTTGCCGACCAAGGTTTACCAATCTCTGTTTAGAGTTACTGACGGCAGAATGTTTATTACTCGATAAACTTTATTCGTTCCTCATATATATATATATATATGAACCGACAAATATTCAAGACAGAACCAGAGGAATGCCACTAATCGCCCTCACGCCTCAGACTGCTCTCATCGACCTAACGCCGAAGACCCTTCTCATCGGCCTCACGCCGAAGACTGTTCTCATGGTTTGCAAGCCACGGAGAGCTCTCCTCGGCTCCACGCCGAAGACCCTTGTCCACAGCTGCGCATGGGTGTATCACTTTCACTTACTGAAAGCCCTCTTCATTCAACCAAAAATCTCTTTGTGACTGTTTTGTCATGCCATTCTGAATTATCCAAAGAATACTCTATTCATATGTCAAGTGAGCTCCTTTATAAAACTGCTAAGGACACTGTTTCTTACATTGTTTTTGTTATAACAACTTTCCCCACAACTGCTGGACTCAACTGGCCTTGCCCTTGTCGTAACAAAGAACCAACATTCCTTTGACATCCATCATGATTCTTTACTTCTGGCAAATCTTAATTTCGGTATCAAAGAGATACGTTTAAAATTTTATAAAACTAATTCAATGCTCATATCTTATAAACCTGACACCTTATAAGAGCAGTATTATTGTGGGTTCTTAGAAATCACGTCACGTGCGCAGAAAAAGAGAGAGAAATAAAACGAATGGAGATTGAATAAATGAGAGATAAAAACACAAGGAGAATTTAAGCAATAACTCCAATAGAACTATGGATTTTCCCACTTAAAAAAACATTGGGTACTTTCCATCATTCTATGTAGCATACAAGGACCATAGATTTCCAAATTTAGAAGCGCAGCAGAAATAACCCATTAGTAAGTAGAGAACTGAAGTTTTTCTTTAAAAAGATAAATCTTAAAGTTGAAAATTGTGCATTTCTATTTTGCTTATTGTTTTATCTTAACAGCATTAATCTTTGAAATAGGGGGCTGAAATGGTCTAGTTTCGAAATATCGTGATATAATACATACTTAGATACCAAAATATAAAGATTTTGCTTTTGAGAGAAGGACTTGGGAGCTTTTGAAGGCCCTATAGTGGGATTTTAAATAGGATTTGTTAGCACAGTAATTGAATCCAAACGGTATGTTATTGTTTGAGAACGATTGCTTACCATTAAGAAGTGTAGTACTGGTAACAAAGAGATCTTCAATATGTATTCAGTTTTAACACTTGAAATGCAGGTTCATTGGTACAATGTTCACGCTTCATGAATCACCGTCAATGGCGGCTGGGTGAAACGTCATTGTTTACTCGCGTGACTTGCTATCAAGAGTGTTAAGGAGCACGCACTGTGATTTTCAATCTACAATCAGTGAAGGAACGAAATTTGCTTATTCGGCAAATAAACCTCCAGGAAATGAAGGCTCTTATTCATTTAATAGCATGTGAGTAAACTGTAAAGGCCAGTTCAAACAAATTAGGTGGCATTTAACGTATGGTGATTTTCTTTTATAGCGCAAGTATGCTTCATAATGAAGGAAGAAAGAGCAGATGAATCAAGGTTTTCATAAATGCCATCTTGCAAAACTCAGAATCTAGATACGTTAAAAGGTACTGGAAAAATCCTCAGATGATAGCTGTGGAGATTTTTCAATATGGATGGCCTAGGTGTTTTATTCAGAATAATTAATCAAAATAGAATAAACCTTTTTAAAAGAAACGTTTTCATAATTGAACATTAAATACACAATCTTAAATAGATAGATGTTAACTTTACAGCTTTGTATGTATATCCAGTTAATTCTAATCTCACTCAAATGCCGAATAGATACAAAGATGATAGGCCATTCGCAGGGTTGACAATTTATCGATCTTCTGCTATATTTAAAGGTTTTGGCTACTAGTATTGCGGCGAAAAAAGATTATTCCACCAGCTGGAATTCTAGTTCCTTTTAAGCTAATGGTTAATAAAATAATTTTCTATGACTGCAGCTGTAGTGGTTAAAAATGTATCTAATTGGAAATTTATACCATTTTCAGAATAATAAAAAGAACAATTTCGGGTAAGATGTCCTGTCGGGGTAGATGGAAGTTTTGCTTTAGAAAATTAAATTTACTGTATATAAATTTGGGCTGAAATACGTTGCAGTCCTCTACAGTGGGTACCCCGGGGACTCATCTTTTCGTCCAGTTATCTGCCTCATAAATTTGAAATTTTGTCCGGAAAATAGCAGAGGGCCATCTACATGTTTCTAACACCATGTTGTTACCAACTCTTTCCGATTTTACACAAGTTCTATTTAACTAGCCTAAACAAGAACATACTGTTAACTGATAGTATCCTATACAAACATTTAATATCAAAACAGTACATTGATCATTACAAACTGTGTAAGCTGATTACTATAAAATAAAAAGTCGTGGCAATATGCTGCAGGCTTCTCTAGGAAACCCTATACCGTTTATATCAAGAAAAGTGTAGAACCACAGAAGTATTTTACACATACAAGACTTTAATACATTTTAATGCACACTTTGAAGATTATCTAACTTATTAAAAATAGAATATCTGCTGCAGGCATGCCGTTTTGTGACATTAGGTTTCTTTCTCCCTTCTACTTCTGTGGCACAGAAGCTCCTCGGACGGTAGGCACACGGAAAAACAAAATTTAGAATTGAGTTAAACCTCGAGTTCTCTCTAGTATCAGATCTGGTCACTGTCGTTGCAATAGAGGCTACACCTAACAATAATTACTTATATCCCTGTAATGACTTATTTTCTGTAAATGTTTAATAATTCATCGCAACAAAATGTAAATTTATCTACAAATGTAAATGTTGACGAGAAGTGAACGCATTTTCATATCAATATCCAAAATGGATAAATAATTGTGATAAATAATTTCTGTATGCTAACATTAATGCGTAATGTAAGATGGTCTAAGTTAAAATTTTTCAAGGGAACTGAAGTCATAAGCCAGTTCCGTATTGAGGAAAAAGTAGTTAAAAGTCAGGTAAGATACTACTAATAGTAGTACACTTTACTTTTTTTTTCACATTTTTTGTCGCGTCTTAATTTGTACGGTTTTTTTTTTTTCTATCCCTTATATTAATAATTTTTCTTTAGTTTCGTTTGCAATAGAGAAGCAAATAATACAGGGGGTGTCTTACCACGCAGAGGGCATAACTTTACATATATTAATTTATTGTAAAATATTCAACCTTGTATGTGTTTATGGCTTTGTGAACTAATAGGTACATTTTAGTTTCTACCAGAAAAATTTGATAAAATTTTATACACAGTGAAATGTTTTCTAAGAATTCCGAGATGCACTTTACTTGAGTCCTAGTAATAGGCAGACACCCAAAAATTATCGTAATAGAACAATGGACGATTCAACAGACATCTGCAGTTCTTTTCTGGAATTTATTTACTTTTTATACGTTATTTGTTGCTTCATTACCGATTGGCTTTAATTTTATTATATTTTTGATTTAGTTAGAAGATATTCATTACTTGATTTTTATTATCAAATGAGATTTGATTTTTATTTTTGTATTACAAAACATTATCTAATGAAGTTAGTGATTATATAATACAAAAGTACCTACAAGTATACTTGGCATTTTTCCTACATTTCCAGTTTATTCTTCTCTTTTGGAGGGCTTACATCCCCAGGACTTAAATTGGGTGTCTGTAGTCAGATGCATATTCACACATCTCTGATGTGAGAGAATATCCAGGATAATCTGCTAGCTACCTGGTATGAGGGTGAAGAAATGGGTGTTTCGAAATGCCGATGCTGTGGATGAAAGAACAGGATTATTGAATAAATAGCGGGCGAACGCGAAGAAAATATTGTGACTTTGTGGCTTCGTAGAATTAAAAGTCCGAGTTGCAGAAATTCAAATTGTTCTTTATTTGCGTAGAAATACACTTTGTACACCAGCAGAATTACGTAACACGCAAATACAATCTTCCAAGGTCGTTGACCACAACAAAGAGTTCACTTCCAAAACACACTATAGTTCCAATTACCACTCTGTCATTACGACTCTGTTTACAACTCCCGTTACTACTCGGTTTAGTCGGCTACTCGCTGGCTTGTCGCGACCTCTTATATATACCTCCATTGATAATTCTAGACTGTTCTGTAACAAACAAGAAATCAAATGTTCCGTAAGACGGCACTAGACGAAACACGAACGCTCCTGACGTCTATCTTTATTTGCAGGCTCTTTATCTCTGCCCTACACTATCTGTGCCTGCCCCCGCGCTATCGCAAATAATGGGTTCGCGACAATGTGCTCAAACGCTGCTTCATATCACAAATCCTACACACAGTTCCCTGGGATCGAATCCGAACCGGCATGGTGAGAGTCCAGTAGTTTAACTACTGGGCCATGGTACCACCATTATACAAGGATACGAGAGTTGAAAGTGGATAGCATTACATGATCAGTGTACGTGTAGAAATGCACAGGATATGTCCATTCGTAGGTAGGTTAAAAAACTGACATGACAATCTAGATATGTACCTACTTTAATACGCAGTTAACCGGGGACACAGGAAGATAAAAGGTGTGGTGGGAAATTTAAACACAAAGATGCAAGGTTGCCCAAGATTGTTCACTGTGGCACCAACGCCACGCCGCAGTCGGTTCCATGACATAATATTTTTATGACTTCTTTGCAATGCGGAGGGGAGTGCAGATTAGCTACAGTATGAAGTCTGCAGAATAGAATTTAACTTGGAACTTTAGGACATTCCATTTAGAAGCATTAACATTCTTGCTTTACTAGCACGTTGCTGAAAAGATGTAATTTTGAAATAAAACCAGGCATAGGATTAGGATTTCATTGCAGAGGGGATTCGGTACGTACGCCACCATGCTGGGCCCATTGTTCCTATGCCACAAAGTGGAGCACCCCCGGGAGGAAGGATGAGGCGAAGGAGACAGAGGGTGGCCGACCCAAAGAGCCACGACAGTACAGAGGGCAGGGTCCTTACAGTTTACTTGGATAGAGATTTCCCTCAACAGGCCAGGACAACGGACACGCTCATGTACTGCGGGAGGGCAACGAGCCCAGCAGGTGTGTCCCAAAGATCCCAGGCAGACAATCCGAGTCCCAAAGGTCCCTGGCTTGCGGTCCCGAAATGGTCCTAGCAGAGGAGCGGAGACCGGCAACCGACCTACCGGAGGAGGAAGTGGTTTACTCAGAGCATATCATCCTGCCATGCACCGCCGAGACACCCGCCGACACTTCTACCTTGAAAGAGACCACCATATGCGTGATGATGTGAAATGATAATGGAGATGAAATGGAGGGACAGGAAATTTGGGGAATGTAATTAACCTATCCAGCATTTGCCTAGCGACCCGCGAAAAACCCATGGGTTAGGCAGGTCGGCACAGGAATCGAACCCGGACCTCCCGGGTGCAGGGCACAGACGAAACCGCCTGAGCCATCCCGCTCGGTGAAAAACAGGCGTAACAATTGTATACTTATTGTTATTTACAAGCAATATGATGTTAATGAAATGCCAAACTATTTACATTTTATACATATAAGAGCCAGCTGTTTTACCTTCTCCAGTACATACTGAACCTAGAAAGTGGAAGAAACGATGGATTCTACCCAAAATTTGTATTGAAATTGCATTGGAAAAACCGTTTTGTGATTCATGTGTGTGTGTGTGTGTGTGTGTGTGTGTGTGTGTGTGTGTGTGTGTGTGTGTGTGTGTGTGTGTGTGTGTGTGTGTGTAAACGACATAACTCAGAAACAAAAGCACGTTAAATACCAAAGTTGTATATAAACTCAGTTAAGGATGCGAGATGAGCAAAAAAAATTCTCACCACTGAAATTCCAAACCACACTTTATATTTAAAATTTTTTCGTTATTTTTATTTGATAAAATGAAAAATAATGAAAATGGTATTCATATACCACGTATTTTAAGATATTTGCACGGCAAATGGAATACCTGCCTTAAATTTTATGGGAATATCCTGTTGAGTCCACTTCATACTGAAACTTACATTTAACTGGTAAACCATAAAAGATGGACAAAATATTAACCACAGAGTGAAAGGGGTTTTATAGAAATTTTGCTAAAACACACACTTTCTGCCAATTGAGGCTTTTATGGAGTTAACGATTTCCGATAAGTTTTTTTTTTTTTTTTTTATTTCGGTTTTCAACAGTTCACAGTTTTGAAATGGAAGTATTTGGGTTATTTAGTGGCGATAGATTTCATAGCAGTCACATAGCTCTCTCTCTCTCTCTCTCTCTCTCTCTCTCTCTCTCTCTCTC
The DNA here is from genome assembly GCA_030765055.1 of Mantis religiosa. NCBI lineage: Eukaryota > Metazoa > Arthropoda > Insecta > Mantodea > Mantidae > Mantis > Mantis religiosa. The sequence continues at coordinate 71,493,933 of CM060949.1, read as the reverse complement.
TCTCTCTCTCTCTCTCTCTCTCTCTCTCTCTCTCTCTCTCTCTCTCTCTCTCTTTAGTTTAATCAAATGTATGGTTCTCTCTCTGAAAAGATAATTGTTTAAAAGTGCAATTGAGTTTTATCTCCATTTTCAGGACCTAGATAAAATATTGTGCTTTTGTAAAAATATGCTGTTCAAGAACGAATAGGGAAAGTCATGTTAGTGCAACATACAAGTCGAACGTTTGAAACTAAGGGCTTCAACAAGAACATCTGTGTTGATTAGTGTAAATTTATGCAGTAGCTTTTGAGCTCTGTAGAAACAAATGGTCGACAGTTTGCGTGCGGCAGAAGTATGGGCTGGGCAAGTAATGTAGAGGTTTTACGACCTTTGCCGACCACCGTGGAGGTTACTGCCCATCGTTTTACTAACCTCCTTTCTTTCCTCTATTCTGTTGAAACAGAAAACTGCCTCTTTAGTTTATATTACAACTCCACGGTTATTGTGTTGTGGTTCTTTCACTCTGCTCAAGTGTAGGCTACAGTTAAAAAGGTTAAAGAAAGTGAATTGCTTTTGTGTGATATATTGATTATCGCTATTCTTCCCCTGCTACCTGTAGGGTACGTTGGAAAACAAAAGCAAGGTCTACGGACGGCTGGAACTTCAATTATAGACCTTCGTTTTTCCATACTGATGTCTTTACTACTGAGTTTCTTTGACAAGACATCCGAGCATCCATTAAACTATTATCTGATTCAGGTATCCTGGCGAACCTCCAGATTGCCTTGATAGCCTACAGATCGCCTTGGAGGTTTGGCCAAATACTCCATTGACGTGGTTTCCATTGTAAACTCCGTCTAAGGTCATCCTCGTTCTGTCTTTACAAATGATAACCACTAAAAGCGACTATTTATAGAACGGTTGAAAAGAAGGGGAGGTGTCGAATGCTACAATCTCTTTGAATGCAATTTTTTGTGTGTAATTTACGTCCTCGAACGTTAAGTCATATTGGACGGTGAATGAACGGGTGAAATGATGCTCAAATGAGTCCAGGGTCCATAGAGCTTAAAGTTACCCGACATTTGTCTTTCAGGATAAGGGAAAACCCCGGAAAAACCTTATCCAGGTAACTCACCCTGACCGAGATTCCAACTCGGGACTTCTTGAACGTGAGGCAGTCACGCTACCATCTACGCTACCGAGACGGGCTTTAAATACAGGTATTGCATAAATGTATGCTCTTTAAAATACAGCTTCAAAAACTTCCATACGGTTATGAGAAATGGTCTAGGAAGCATTTTCTTGTTTAAGTACCATAAACATGCACAGTTAAAGTTTCTGTTATGTTCATAGTTTCCCTAATTTTATTTTACGTTCTCCAGCGTAAAGTCATATCGGACGATGAATAGAATGGAGGAAATGATGCTCAAATGAACTCAGGGTCCATAGAGCTTACATTACCCGATATTTGTCTTTCAGGATAAGGGGAAACCCCCGAAAACTCGGGACCTCCTGAACGTGAGGCAGTCACGCTATCATCTACGCTACCGAGGCGGCCGTTCTTTTCTTAGTTCCCAGTATTTCTTCATTCTATGTGATCATTTTTTCATTTCTTCTGCCGAGATAATGGGTTTCGATTTTAATGTAGATTTATTTAACAGAAGGTGCTTATTACCTCGGTTCGCATAAAAATAAATACAAGACGAGATCAGATTTTATAACTTGAAATTACTTTTTCTGCCCACGTTTTCATTCCATGCAGCTTGTACTGTCTACCCCCTACAAGAAGGCAAGTGGGGCCTGAAGAGGGAGAGGGGCTTGAACAGTTTATCTTCTCTGGAAGTGGATCTGTTTACTATGAAATGAGTGTATGTGAATGCATATGATTCGCTCATGCTGCCAGATCCAAAGCTCGTTTCAGTAACTGCAGTGATAAGTATTATGTATGGGTGAGTTATGCGACAACACTGTGTATTTTACATGAACCTAGCATCTTTATCATATCCGGAAGGCGAGCACAAACACAGCAAAAGTGATTACATTACACATTCCTCTATCTTGCCTTCTTGTGATGGGTGAACAGTACTATCCAATCTTACAAAAACCTATATTTTTATATTTTGATACCGAAATTAAAGGATTGCCATAAATAAAGAATAATGATGGATTTCAAAGGAATGTTGGTTCTTTGTTACAACGCATGCAGGTGCAGTTGGGGTGAATAGTTGTTTTGATAAAAGAAACGTAAGAAACAGTGTCCTTGGCAGAGTTCTAAAGGGTAGTACTTGACTTTGTTTGAATAGGTTATTCTTCGGACCCTTCATAATGGCATGAAAAAATAGTCACAAAGGGAATTTTTGGTTGAATAAAGGGCTTCGAGAAAGTGAAAGTCACACACACCCACGCGGAGCTGTGGACATTCAGTCCTTGGCTTGGAGCCGATTAGGGCAGTCCTCTTCTTCTGTCTTGGTCAAAGGCAGACCAGAAGCGATGAGAGAAGATATTTGTCGGTTCATATATACGTGAAGAACGAATTAAGTTTTATCGAGTAATAAGCATTTCACATATAGTAACTCTAAATAGTGAAATTGGTAACCCTTTGTCTGCAACTTCGAGTTTAAAGTAATGATAAAAAAAAAAAAAAAAAAAAAAAAAAAAAAAAAAAAAAAAAACAGTCATTAAACCAGTTTGAAACGGGCATTCCAGTGTCATTAAAATCATCCTTCTCATACATACTCACGCATACACTGAGAGAAACCTCATTGCTCAACCCTGAGCTACCCATATTATTGTATCAAACTGTAGCGTGAACGTGGAACTGTGCGCCACCATCATATATTGCTTCAATTTTCTTATACTCAACTAATTGATAAATAGCTTCACTTCGTGACTACGCATGAAGTAGATGCCGGAAACCGAAGTATAAGTCAGCTGCTTAAAAGCGGGTAATATTACAGCAACTCAGATATAGGAATTTCAGTCTTTCCATTACATTGTGAGAAACTTCTGATCATTGATGACAAATATTGAACATTTCGAACCAATAATAACGAATATCTCGTAAAAGGCTGTTGTCAAAAAAGGAGGTGTTTAAAATAAATTGTGTTTTAAAGAGATCTACTCATTTTGCATGCTACAACCTTTCTTATATATTTGTAGGTTTACCATGTAAGTAAAAATATACAAAATATTTTTGAAAGGCTTTATGGAGAATTTACAGAATATTCAAGATAGGCATTTTATTTGTCATGGGTGTCTTAAATATATGATATTTAATCAAAATGTTATAGATAGTTTTAAAAAGTTTTCTGTATAAAATGCAGTTTGGGATAGAGATTTTCTTCAGAGCCTTTCTTTCGCATCTTTGAGTTATGCTCTACATCCACACATGAGCATATATAATTTCGGGGACCTTATAACATGTATTTTCGACGAAATCTCTTCATATTGAATGCCTCAGTGAAATGCTGCACTTCCTCTGTCTACTAGGTAGTAGGTAGAGAATGTAAAAAGAAGGCAAAACATATTTAATGCATTCCGAATACTGAATTGTTGCAGCATTAGTTCCGGAATGGGAAATGAGTGTGTTCCTGTGTTTGTTACTTGTGTTATGTTGACTTGTGTTATGTTGTGTTATGTTGGCCTCTTTGTGCCTCATGCCGTGTAAACAACGAAAGTGAACAAAAGCGAAAATGCCTTGACACCCCATTATAATATAGCTGGGCCTCTTTGAAAAAGAATAGAAGTCGTGAATGACGGATGGAAGGGCGTTCGCATTCCTCTAATACCTTCGTGCGGAAAAGACATTAGGTAAAAGGTGTAATCCTATCATTCTTCAGAAATGAAGAAACTTTGGACTTAAATACACAATTTATTTATTGGTATTAACTCTTAAGATTATCGATTTCGCGAAGCATCCGCGAGAAATTCTGGGCCGAAAAAGATGGTGCTCACATTTGCACACAGATCTGGAAAAAAAATTCAATGTACTAATTTAAGACCCTCATGTGAATGTGCAAGCCGTTTAGAAAATTAATAAATTATGGCACTAGTTTCGCTTTTCCTCTAAAAATGCTACCTAAGAATAACGAAAAATAATTATAGAAAGTTAATTTCATACTCCCCATTGTGCATTTTCCTTTCTCACTGTACATCGTCTTTGTTTTGTTTGAAATTGGTTTGCCTGTTCAGTACATTATAACGTTTCGTTTCTTCAGGGCGCTAATACGAGGGCTGTTCAATAAATAATGATTATAACCTTTTTACGGTCACAATTTTTCGCACTAAATTCAATCTTATTATATTCTATTAGCTTAAAGTGAAACAAACATGTCGTAGTAGTTTCATTGTTGGTATTCCTGGTTCCCGCCTGCGAGAACCAGGCAAGTTCAGACACGTTCAGTATCGCCTACCACTGCAATGGAGGTAACATGCAGTTAAAGTTGATTTTAGAACAAAATCCGGGGATTCTTTCAAACGTAATCACTGCTGATGAAACTTGGCTAGATCATTTTGATCCTGAGAGCAAACAGCAAAGTTTAGTGTGGATATCTCCTTCATCACCAACCCCCCAAAAAGCAAAAGTGGTTGCTTCTGCTGGGAAAGTTATGGTCATCTCATTCTTTGATATTCATGGAATGATTTATCAGCATCTGCACACACATCAGTAACTGGGATGTCCTGAAAACATTGCAAGTCCATATCAGGCGCAAAAGACCACATTTCCATGAAGCAGGCTGGATGCTGCACCACGATAATGCGCGGCCGCATATTGCCAATTTATTGCTAAATATCTTGTAAAAATCAACGTGAACTGCATCCCTCACCCTCCCTATAGTCCAGGTTTAGCCCCATGTGACTTTTTTCTATTCCCTAACTTGAAGAAACACCTTCGTGGAAGGCATTATCCATCATCAGAAGTAGTGGTGAGGGCTGCGGAGGCGATTTTGAAGGATCTCTCAAAAATGGTTTTCAGCATGTCTCTGAAGACTGGCAGAAACGGTGGGACAAATGCATCGCATTCGGGGGGGGGGGGGGGGGGCTAGTTTGAGAAGGACCATCAAAATTATGAGGATGAGTAAAGTTACGTTGTCAAAAAAAGAAAAAAAAGTGTGATCATTCTTTATTGAATAGCCCTTGTATTTATTTTCCACATATATTTAGGTCCCAGGTTTCCAGGTTTTATAACAACTTGTTATTACAGAGTGACCATAAAAGGGGTTTGCACTTTTTTAAATTCAATAATAAAAAAATTATAGGAATGGGTGCGTACCAGTTTTTCTTGATATCGATACACTAAATTTCCACGATACTTCGAAATTTCGAAATTCGATATCTTCATTCCAACTTATAGTTTCAAAATAAAATATTAGGAACACTATCTAATACTAATGAAGTTAATTATGTGCATGTATTTAATGAGACAAAATTTTAAACCATCAGTGTACTTATTTTTAAAATCTATATTAGACATTTAAACCAAAATGCGTTTTTGAAACAGTCCACTTTTATAAGCTTTTTGTTCAAAAACATCAGCATTTTCACCCTTTCGTGGTCAAGTTTACTGTGTCGTGCTGTGCTAAATAGTCTTTGAGAGAAAACTGTTACAGATGCAATACACAACTATTTAGTGGCTTATTTTTTTCTTTTTTAATTTTGGTAATTTTGAATTTGTTTTCCAGTAATCCAGTGCACCAGAAAGAGGAAGTGACAAATTGTTGTTGAGATAGGTTATGATTTCTTCTTGGGAACTGTGAATATGACACACGTTTATTTTCTTGCATAATGTTGCTCTACACATACCACATTCCTCGCAATTTCTCGGGCTTTGCAATGCTCCACTTGCATCAATAATATTTTGTGATTTAAAAATATGCAGAATCGCCACCGAAGTATCGAAAAAGTACCAAGAGAATTTTTTAAGTATCGTTCGATGTAGATACCACGCAAGTATCGAGGTATCTCAAGTATCGAGGAACCATCCTTTAAAATTAACTAAACTAATATTTACATCACAAATATATTCAAATATTACTGATGCTGTGCTAATGTGAAAGATATTCAAAATGCCTCCCACGGATAGAAATACATCTCCTGAAATGGTATCAAAATAATTTTAGTAATGTTCAAAGAGTGTATGTAGTCTTAGGATATGCAGAAAAATTGTAATAGCCATAAACATTACACTTAAATAATTGCTCATTATAATCACAAATATTCCTTTATACTATAGAGGCCGTATGAAAAATAAACACTTCCTGCTAAATCTATAAATATCTGTGGATCTATTTGTGGATATTTACTAACGCTGGTGTGAGCCAAATGTTTATACTACATCACAAATTACAATTGAAGGCTCGATGTCATAGTTGAAACACCTACAGAGATGTCTGATTTTGTCGTTTGCCTTCAATGCGGAGGCCATTTGGTCACGTGCTCTCCCAGAGAGAATGTCTGCATCTACACAGTGGAACTGGTTGAAAGTTGGATATTTTTAATATCTGCACATTATTATTATTATTATTATTATTATTATTATTATTATTATTATTATTATTATTATTATTATTATTATTATTATTATTATTATTATTATTATTATTATTATTATTATTATTATTATTATTATTATTATTATTATTATTATTATTATTATTATTATTATTATTATTATTATTATTATTATTATTATTATTATTATTATTATTATTATTATTATTATTATTATTATTATTATTATTATTATTAATTATTGTCTCATATTTTGGACTACTTCCGATGCTTCATTACCGCTACAGGTTTATGAGCTCTAGTCAACTTTTCAAATTCTCACGAAATCAAGGAGGCAGTCCCAATTAACGCTTGTCTTAAAGCCATTATATTTCAAATCTTAAAACTTCAAGCCGTCATATTCCGAATTTAACAATATGTTTGCTCCAGACCATTCGGGGGGTTCATAATGTTTTTGCAAACAGTTAACTCCTTAGCAGATGTACCAAGGATAAATCAAACTGTTTATCCTAAGTCATATTCTTCATCTCTTCACGTTAGGCGTATCGCCTTATTTTATGATTAAAACATCTTCCCATCATTTTCTCGGCCCTTCTGGACTTCTTCTTCCTTCCGGATTACTATCTCTCACTATTTTTACTATTTGTTCGTCAAAATTCTGGTTACATGTGCATTCCACTCCTTTCTTCTTTTCACCTATTCAATGAATCAAGTAATAAATTGAATCTCACAGATAGTGAATTTTCTCAGAACCTATTTTCTGAACCTACGTTCCTTGTTATTCTAGCGTCTCGTGGTTTGCTATAACAACATATATTATAGGATTTTAGTGGTACTGAAATAACCAAACTATATAAATTTTAACTATAATATTTGAAAGTTTTATTACATTTTTTTCATTTATAATAGAAAATTAGCTTTTTATGTCCAGTATGTCCAACAAACCATAATTTTGATGTCATATTAAATGTACTAAGTGATGCAAGATTGACAATGGTAATTCGGAGTATTGTTTCTATCCCGTAGGGGAGGGCATCCGTCCCATTCAACTGCCGTGGTGCGGGCGCTGTGGACCCCTAGCACTTGTGGTACCTCTGACGTTACTAGAGGAACCTCGGGGCCGAACATTCGAGCCCCTTCCTGAATGACAGTTGTTCGGATTGGGTTGGACTCGAGGGGGCAGTGGTTCCCGACAGTGGTACCCGTGGGTGATCGGGTACGCCTCCGGACGAAATTGAGGGAAGCCATATATTCCCGCGTGCTAGCCTGCATGGCTAGTAGAAGGTGTGCTAGATCACCAGGCGGCCCTACCGAGGTTAATCGGTAGCCTTCCCCTTTGGGGTTGGCGGGCGTAAGTGGCCTCTCCACTTCCATCCCGTCTTGAGTCCATAGGACTATATGCGGGCTTGTTAGTCTCTAGGTCTTGCCCTATGGAAAGCCCCACGGAGGCGCCGGACGCCCTTTTGGGACAGCTCGGTAACTCCCTGGTCATTAGAGAAAGAGTATTGTTTGTAGAATGTATTTCTTTGTACTTAAATATTAAATATTGTTTAACTAAACAGTTTTCCTGGAGTAAATGCGATACTTCAGTGCTTATATCTGCCAATAACTGCAATGGTCATATCGGCGGCCTTTCTCCTTCGGAACATATCATCTATTGGTGGTGGTGTTAACTCGTTGACGTTGGATTGCTGGTACTTTGGATTTTTGATCATTAGATCACGCACGCATTCGTACTGCCATTAATACTTCCAGACTCTGGAGAAGATGGAAAAGCACCTTGGTTGGAGAAAAATCCCCCACCCTGAACCCGGAATCGAACCCGGAAAACCTTAAACAAGATATTCTTTAGTTGTGTCCATATAGCCTCAGTGAATATATAGTGAAAGCTTGAGCAAAAATATTATAACATGACAAAAATGATTAGCTGGCAAAAATATACGAACGAGAATACATTTTAAAACTTTATGTGCTATTTTTGTACACCTATACTCCTCCATTTAAACCTAACGTTTGGATATTTAAATGGCGAGGACAAAATCCTAATAGTACAGTGCTTAGACATTTTTTCTTTGGTAGTTTTAAAAAAAGTTGCCGTTTATCGAAACTGTATTTATTAGCAATGCCCTTAATTTGGGCTTTATAATTGATTCCTGTTGTATGTGACACATGCAAAAGATTTTTTAATATGTAAACTGGGGTGCAAAGGAATTGTAACCACCATAGAACAGCCAAAACTTTCAACCGGAAGAGTAATGAAATTAAATGTGTAGTGTTTAACGCCCGGTTTTACTACATACGGCACCGCAGGCGATGACACTGATGATACATGAAATGAAGATGGAGCACCGGTGGAATGAGATGGCGGGGGAGACCGGAGATCCCGGAGAAAACCCGCCCCAGCGCCGTGTTGTCCACCGCAATCTCACTTTGCGGTCGCCTGGGATCGAAACCGGGCCGCCTTGGTGAGAGACAAGCGGTCTAACCACTGAGCCACGGCGCGGCCTAACCGGAAGTGTTGCTCTGGAGTGGGCAAAGGTAAAATTAGGGTAGCAGTGTCAGTTAAGTCGGACTTTACCTCTTAATATTAGCTTTTACTCAGACACTACACTCATTTCGTACTGTTCAACGAAGCGACCAGGTTGTAGAAGTGAATAGGATTACCAGTATAAGTAACATATGTTACCTACCGTATGATTTTGGAGTTAAATTATTGTAATGGCTCATTTACTTGTTTGTCAGTGCATTGTGATACCGAAATTAAAGGATTGCAATAAGTAAAGAATCATGATAGATTTCAAAGGAGTCTTGTATGTTCGATACGACACGAACAGTTGCAGTTGGTTGAGTTGTTATAACAAAAGAAATGTAAGAAACAGTGTCCTTAGCAGATTTCTAAAGGATAGCACTTGACTTTGAATGGGTTATTCTTCGGACCATTCATAATGGCATGACAAAATAGTCACAAAGGGAATCTTTGTGAAAAGAGTGCTTCCAGAAAGTGAAAATCACATGTACACCTACGCGCCTCTGTGGTCACACAGTCCGAGGCGTGAGGGCGATTAGGGCAGTCCTCTTGTTCTGTCTTGGGCCAGGCAGACCAGAAATGAGAGAAGATATTTGTCGGTTCATATATACGTGAAGAACGAATTAAGTTTATTGAGTAATAAACATTTCATAAACAGTAACTCTAAACAGTGATATATTGGTAACCCTTGGTCGGCAACTTCGAGTTTAATGTAATAATAAAAGAAGCAGTCATTAAACCAGTTTGAAACGGGCATTCCAGTGTCATTAGAATTATCCTTCTCACACATGTCCACGCATACCCTGGGAGAAACCTCATTGCTTTACCCTGAGCAAAACATTATTGTATCAAACTGTAGCGCCAACGTGGAACTCTTTGCTCGCCAATATATTTGTTACAAACGCAAGGCAATGTGTGGATACTAACGCAAGCGGTATTAATATAGTTTTTCCTGCCTAATTAATGATTAATCGAAGTGTAAATATTTAAAAGGCGACTTACAAAATTTAGTTCACCAATTTACTTGGAAGGGATCAATCATACATGGTACTCTTAGTATCTACAGTTTTTGTACTCGCCTCTCGATTGCCGTGAGGACACATAATCCTTTTTATTTCGTAGAAATATTTTCACCGGACTCATAATCGAAAATGCAAGATATTACAGTTTGACCAATGATTTTTAGCGGGTTTCTCTTAAATGCTGAAGTATTTCTCATTCTATCTGGACTTTCTTGGGCATCATTTCCATGTATTTGTCTTAGGGCTGCAAGACCAGCGAACTGCTGTTGGTGTATTGCAGAAGAACGTTGGAATTTGCGCCCACTTTGGAAAGATTTCTCCTTGGTGGGACTGTTGAGGCCCACCTCCTTCCTAGGAGAGTCTCGCCTACACCGGGACCCCCAGGGTGCAAGTGGCAAAGGCAGGGCTAGCCGTCGTTAGAGATCGCAGCCCAACATAGCTTACATCGCTCTCCGAGTCATCCTACGGTCTTCTACATCCATTCCTTCCGATGATGCCGCTTTGTTCCAGTTACCAGAAGCTCCTCCGACTTATTACTCTAACCTCTGTAAATACCTGTGGCATTGCTAACGGAAGATAGGCTCAAATTAATCGTAGGGTATCATAAAGTTGAAATGAGTACATGGTAAGGTTCAAAAAGAAGAAAATAGCTCTAGCTGTGTTTTAAATACATAACCAATCTGAATTTTTAAAGAAGTACTAATGATTACCACACAAGTTTTATGTCGAATAAATTTGGTTACGCATTGAAGCGGCTAGTTTGTCCTGCGATTATGCCGCGCCAAGTTGTACCGGTGATCTTGCTTCAATCTCGAGCAGAGTCCTTCCTATCTCAGGGTATGCGTGGATGTGTAATAAAAATAAGGATGACACCGGAATCTAAGTTTGAAACGTTTAGTATGTCTTTAAGTAATCACTTATATCGAGAAATTGCCGATCAATGGAAACTAATATATAAAGAGCCGGAGTTAATGTATTTGACTCTATACTACGCGATAACAGTGATTTTATCATTGAGGCAAGAACTGATGCTTTATTCAGCTACGTTTTGCTCCGACCAGTTCAAAGGTTCCCAAGATTCTGCCCAGAATTTCCTACTCAGCTACCATAATACTCGTAATAAATTCCCTGTTTGCTAATAACTCTAAGGCCCCCACTACTAGCTTCTAATACGATGTTGCAATCCATTTATAACTTTTCTGTGCTCTATCCTAAGATATCTATAAATTTTTAAGAAATACTCTCACATATTCCACGAATTAGCCTGCCATGCCTAATCTGGGAACTTTGGATAGTAACTATGCTCTCACTAATGTAACCTACCTTTTCTCCGAATCTGCTTGAAACTAACCCTCGCTAATTACCATACTGCTAATGGGATCTCACCCCGAGCCAATCTGTACTTCTAATTAACTGCCAAACCTACAAGATCTTAACATTTAACGAATATTCATATTTAATTTTATTATAAGTATTGATTTACTCGACTGATCCATAATTTCTCCATCAGCATTTTCTTTATATTTGTTACGCACTTTGAACAAGGAGTTATTTTTTAAAAATACATTGTACAGCAGATATAAACCAATATCTAAAACTTAAATACAACTTAATTGCAAATCCTATAAAACTTCTATAAATACTTTCTTTCTTAATCATTTTCCCTAGTTGTACCACTATCGTGGTACAGGATTCTTGTTCCTCTGTCCCTTTAAAGTCGGGCCTGTGGAATCGAAGCTTTGGATCCGATACAGAAGCAGGATAGGTGATCAGCCCAGTGCCTGGTGTGAAAGTGAAGGAAGTGAATGAATGATAGTCAAGGTGATGGAGCAATTGATGGAATGCTGACGGGAGAAACCGGAGGACCCGTCCCAGCGCTATGTTGTCTACCACAAATCTCACTTATTGGTCGCCCGGGATCGAAACCGGGCCGCCTTGGTGAAAGCCAAGCGGTCTAATCACTCAGTCACGGCGCGGCCCCCTCTATAAATACACTTGAGGAAATTATGGCTGTAAATCTGGATTGTTTATAGATGTACAATTCATTCAAGAATTTGAATTTTCTGAACTGATAACCTCTCTGGGGAATATAAAATACAATTAGGCATCTACGAGACATAATAGTAAATGGTTCAGTCATTATTTAAAGAACACAAGTCTTTTAATGCGGTTCAGGTTAATCAATTCCGAATCAATATTTACTCAAAATAAAACATACCACCTAACTTTGACTGCATTTTAATTAATTGTAAGACTAAGTAACTCACTTTGTGGTGTACCAACACTCCCCACATGGTAACCTTGGCCTTCGAGGTAACCTCGCCCCACCACGTGATGTCCAGACACCATTTCTCAGGTGGAGGCACCCAGAGGGCGGTGTCCATTACCTCCAATGATAAGGTAATAGTGAGGCTGGCGATGAGGCGAGAGTACCTACATCTTATACCGTGGACTCCGAACCACGTGGGCATAGGGGGCATTTCACATGTGCTAGTTAGGATAAGGCCGACTTAAAATCACCACCCCAGAGCCAGGAATCGAACTCGGGATCCTTGGCACGGGAGCCGCGAACAAAGCCACTGCGCTACCCTGGCGTCCCTGTAACTATTTTATTGATGCTCTTATTTTAACCAAAATTTTGCGAAAGGAAACTGTATATTAAACAGTATTTGGTTCTAGGTTTTACACTAAGTGCTTATTTTAGTGTAGTGCATTGGAGTAACACGATTTCCAGTAATACTTCATTCAGATTATATAAGTCCTTACAACGATGTTGAAGATAATGTTCAGACTTAGAACAAAGACTAATTAGCTGCGAGGTGTTCCTTTGTCTTCTAAAACTAGTATTTCTTATTCCGAGCACGTAAACTGCTTAGAAGGCACGTACTTTCCAACTTTTGCTGATGCCTGCTGGCAGTGCACTCACTGCATTACGTAGATGCAGCATGTTATTGTGCTATGGTATAATTGCATCCGAACCTTGGGCTGCTTGTAGTCAGTCAGCTTTAAGTAAATTATGCTGATACGAGCTTGTTGTTCAGCAAGAGATTAAGCGATGCTCTCATGGCGCCAGGGGCATTATGTAATGATTGCTGCCATTGTCGTTTAAAATAAGCAACAATGTGCAGTTCATTGTGCTCGTGTCATTAAGAGTTGAGAAGGGCTCCGTTCTGTAAGTTAATGCATAGCGCGATCTCCTTTGTCCCGTCGTTTCCCACGACAGTTACCTCCTGATATCAAATGATCATCTGTAAACAGAACTAGAATAGCCTGCAATTCTGGTATCGCAATCAGCTGGCTGATCTTCAGTTTTTCCTGCAGGAGGATTCGTTAATGATTAACTTTAGCTTTATTTTAATTAGCGAAATGCAGTTGAAATTACGTCGTTGCAAATGATTTTATTTATTTGGGTAAATAAGTAACATTGAACGATTTTGTAAGTGGTTAGAAATTTAGGTTTCTTTGCTGGCATACAAATAATAGTTTACTTTATCTGTATTGTGTATGTACTTGGTCCTGTAGAATGACTGCATAAATTCAGTGTGACTTCTAATGCTACACAAATCTTTTCCCAGCTTACGTAAGACAGGGGTCCCAGATAAAAATGCTCAGATATTTGTTAAACTGAGCAGTTCTTTGGTTTATAGTTTTGTTGCATTAGTAAAACAGAAACTCAGCGCTAAGAAGTATATGAGAAAAACTCATAACAGTAAACAGTTTTTGCTGGGAAAACAAAAGTTTATATAGATGTAATTAAAAAAAAACTATTTTCGAAACTCTCTTACGAAGGGTTGCAATGCCTTGTAAGATCATGGAGATATAGTCACCGCGCTTAAAGCATCCCCAGGTGGCTGGCTTTGTACGGAAAAACTGTTCTTCCCCCTAACCACAATGTTATAAACATTTTAGGATACACTTACCGGGTTGGAGGGGTGAAGAATGTTGCCTCGTGTGTACAGCTGAGAATACTCAGAGTTGTCGTTGTTTAAAATGACGTTTAGAAGCAAAAAAGGAAAAATCAAGCTGAATTCACTGTACGAAATAGTCATTGATCTTTTCAAATAAATTTTAAATAATTAATGTATCTATAATAATACATAATGTTACAACACTTTATAACGTAACTGAAAAGAGATGTATTACTGTGCTGTATTAGTGCTTATATTACCTACAAGAACTAAATGCGTATTATTAGCTTAATATCCAAAGAGAGCTTAGTAAAACATTCCGATACCTTGTTGTAGGACCATCATTACAATTTTAAAAGGGTTAAATTACATCAGTGTGCATGAATTTGCGAGGGATATTTACTTACAAATTAAAGAAGCACTTTGGATATTCTGTAGTTAATAATAATTTATAAGCAAAGATTGCACGTTAGAGCTTTGTTTATTGCAATTGAGAGCCGATTTATCCTCATACATTTCCCTATATTCTATGGCAGCTATAGGTGTTGAATCAGTTGATTTAACAAAGTAGTAAATACTTCAAAAGTAAAAAACGAACTAAGAAATTAAAGAAAAACTAGTAAGGAAACTGTTACTCTTTTTAAATGATGGAAGCTTTTTACAAGGATGTCTGCTAAATTTTCAAGTTTGAATAAAGTTAAGCAGTATAATTTTTTGGGGTCGGGCCCTTCTGTTACACACAATTTAAATAAATAATCACGTACATTCCGCATAATAATTGAATATGTCATAAACGTTTTAGAACTCGAGAAGGTTTAGAAATACTGTTTAGGTATATATTATAAGTATGAATGGAAATCCATGTTAGCAGATCCATGCTAAGTTCGATTCCTACGGTCTTCACATCTTAATTAAATTACGCATGTGCTAAATGCCAATAACTATTAAACACTAATAAATTTACACTATGTAACTTCTATAAATATAAGCTTAATTAACACACATAAGAAGCACGTTTGCACAGTCTAAGCTAATAGAAGGTACCGCAGTTCTGAGGACACAAGAAAAATGCTGCAACAGCGCTTTAACTTGTTGAACGTATTGAGAAGGACCACCCCATATGTTCGAGGGTTGATGAGCCTTATAATTGCTTCCATGTGAGGATCTGCGGTCAGAAGTGAAAGCTTTGATGTCATCTGGGATGGAATGAACGCGGCTACTATACTTTAGGCTACTCTCTACGGAGGGAATAATTCAATAGCAATATAAATAATTTTTCTCGTGTTAGGGGAAAACAGAAAGGAATGCACTCGGCATGAGAACAATGCGGAGCAGTTGAGGAGCTCAAAAACCTGCTTAAGTGATTTGGAATACTCAGCATGTTGATTATTATGCCAACTACTTATTATGGTGATCCAAAATAATGATAGGTTTCAGAAATTAGTTCTCATATTCTAAACGAACAATTCTGTTTTGCTTTCACACAAAGGTATGTACGTTGTTAGCAGACAAAGCCAAAATAAGAAGTTTTGTATCCCGAACCATGCTTGCTACTATTTTTAAAACAGGGATTGTTGCATATTTTAGTGTATAGAAATCAATGTACGTGTCGAATTTTTATACTTTATTTTATAAAATTTACAATTTTTTACTTTGGACATGATATTTGTTATCAATGAATGGTGCTCTCCAGATAATCCATTCGGACAGTTCTTTTCTGAAACGTTTAGAAGATTAAGCCACTATTACCAGGAAATAAGTCTGTACCCACGTTACCCTTCCCAAGTAACAATTGAGAAAATTCCTCTGAGACTTCACATGCGAAAATAAAGGTATATATTTTTGGAGAGTTTTTATTTTCACAAAATAGTGCTGCTAGTAGTATATTGTGATTAGTTAAGCAAGGAAAAAAAAAAGAAGTGCTGATAGATATTTTTAAGTTTAAAGTTTTTCCAGCGATTAAAATCCATAAACTCAATATTATTTGTTATATTGTGTTATCGAACATCTACAAACCTATTTTTAACAGTGAATTTGCTCTAGACTTTTAAGTATAAGGGGTTTTGAAGTTAAACATATATATTTACTTTATGATGTTTTTCTTTTTTATAGTTTCATATTTTAAAATAGTTTTCCTCATATTTTTCCCTGTCCTTGGTTACTTGTACCTGCCTGTTAGAAATCCACGATTTATAATTGACATCTAGGCTCCCCAAAACCGCTCGTTTTGTTCCTGCAATCGGCTTTCGCTTATTTGAGTTTTTAGGCCCAAAGAAATGAACAAAAACATTTTTAAAACGCTTTAAATGAACATTTATAAGTATCAGTGCGCAATTGCTAACATCAGATATGAGCGAGTAATCCTGACTTCACTTGTCACCACGTGTCAAAACATGAACCTTGCATTCGCAAGCACATAATTAATGTGTGATAGATATGCTTCATAAGACACAATCAAGTCCTCACAGAAGACTGGGTTCTTTACATACTGTAGCTTACAAAGGCTAAACGGATCAAGGGCTATACAAACAGGTTATGTCTTTGTTTTAATACCAAGTACCAATAACGTCTCGCAACGATGAAGGGTGGTAAGTTGTACGTCTAATAGTACCGCAACCTTTGTTATTGATAAACACTGACTGAGGGCTGGCCCCATATCTCAGTCGGTGGAGCACCTGCCTGCCGTGCTAGGGATGCCGGGCTCGATTCCCGACGTTGGGGGTGGGGATATTTTTCCGACCAAGATAATTCCTCATCTTCCCCAGTCTATAATATGTATGAGAGAGTGAACTAGTGATTAAAACCCAACGAATACGAGTTAACACCTTCGATATGACCATTGCAGTTAAAGGCGGGGTATAAATGGAACAAGTAACTGGAATAAAATAAAATACATTGTAGTACTAATCTGATTTTTATTATTATTATTATTATTATTATTATTATTATTATTATTATTATTATTATTATTATTATTATTATTATTATTATTATTATTATTATTATTATTATTATTATTATTATTATTATTATTATTATTATTATTATTATTATTATTATTATTATTATTATTATTATTATTATTATTATTATTATTATTATTATTATTATTATTATTATTATTATTATTATTAAGCATGTGTTATCACTAACAGGTAAGGTCTATTTCTATTTCCTTGTTTCTAATCTCGTGTATTCGTTTCGTTGCTTGTAAACCTCCAGGATTTGTGCGCATTACTATACAACAGTACCAGATCAATGTGAGAACTAATGCAATACCCTCACTTTGGGCGTTTTATGAAGTATTTTAACTTTAAAGCACGCATTTTCAGATAATTGTGAGAAAACTAGAAAGGCCAGTTTCTTTTTTTACCACGAATTTATAGTGTACAGTAGTGACCATTAAAAAATAAGGTCTTCTGCTATTATATTATAAACTAAATGAAAATAATATAATAAATAATCAGTGTTTATTAATGATTATATTCGATGAGAAACGTTTGGAAACAATTTAATTGCATTACTATGAAACTAAATGTGAAGCATACATATGCCTATAATTTATCAATAAACACGATTGTTCATTGTAATCTTTTAATGATTCTTTTCTAGAATTAACAGTTACCTCTATTATTACTAGTAATCTGGACGAATACTTTTAGAAACATAATGTGCACTATTTAGAAGTTATGCAATAAGGAGCTTTATATATTAATCACTTTTTCACTATCATGCTAAGAAGGTTTATGCAACAAGTGGCAGATGTAGTAAAGATCGCTGCGCTTAACTACCTCAAATTTGTGCAGAGCAGTAGAAAACAGAGAGAAATAAAATATAAACGTAAAGATGATTGCAGAAACTTAGGTTGTGACTGAAACGATTCTGGATGAATAAACGCAGGTGTTGGCGACTTCGACATTGTGGCGTCTTTTGAAAGCCGACCCCAAGAAGTGGGTTGGACTTTGAGGGGGAGAGCGGCTTTTCATCTTTGTTTCTTAGGAAACAGGGAGGAAGAGTATAATAGCATTCTTGACCAGTTTTCAGTGCCTCTTTCACCCCTAGGTGAGGGTGCAACTTTACACTCGCGGTCTCTGGGCGACACTTGTCCTTTCGCCTCAAAACACTGTTGCCAAGTTCGCTATTTGGAAATATTGTGGCCAACCTTTTGAAAATAAGCGATAAGAGGTAAATAGCACCTAATATTCATGTACATGCATTAAGTTTCAAAGCTGAATTAAACTTCTAAAAAGTAGCTCCCGTCCGATGAGAAAACTTTAATGCGCCTACCTGCTTCTCGTGGTATACCGGCGATAGAACAACGTCACAAAAAGCTGAAAATCCATGGTTCGAGTCTCGTTCGTGACATTGAATTTCCAGAAGCAATTTAAAAGCTTAAGCATCTCGTTCATTATATTTTATGTTGACTGAAAAGTGCATACAGGCTAATGAAATTAGAGTAAATAACTAGTTATATTAATTAGATGTAAAATCTGATAACACAATTTCAGATGTTTTCACTTCTTAGTAGAAGTAATGTGGTAACGCTGGCAACCTTTTTGAAATGGAGATTTTTGGAAAACAATTCTAGTCCTCTTTAATGTTGTTTCGATTGCAACGAAACGCATAGAAGATTGTCTAAACAATTATATACACCTTAAAATCTCTGGTTACAGTGATTTACCTACAAATTGTCCAGTTTAGGAGGCTCTTCGTGTCATTCAACCTTAACTTGGAATTTCAGCCAAATTCGAAATATGCCATTTACTTGAAACTGACATGTTTATTTCAACCCGTGCGGGAATTCGTTTATAATTTTAAAGGGTTCAAAAATTCTTTTTACAAACTAACCATAATTTTATAACGATTCCAAATGATTTATTTTTTTATGTCAATATATATTTCGGCTACATACGTGCAAAGATTCGTAAGTGATATATGCATATGAACGGATGGGGAATGTAACACAGCTTTAAGCATAGTACCTTTTTGGAATGCAACAATAAACGTGAAATATTCCTATTCTTTAATTCAAAGAACCAATATAAGGGAAATACCTATCATTATGTTCACGTAACAGTAAACAATTCTGTTTTGCTTTTCCTTGTCTTATTTTGTATAATTTTACCCAAAAGTAATGTTTTCACTTCCAAACTTAAGTATCAAAGTTTTACTTAAAACAAGGATCTTTGATCCTCCAAAATAGAAAAGTATTCTTGTGTATGCGTGCGCTTATACCTTGTTAAATAGATCTAACTACTGATTAAAATAGTGTTTGTCTTGTTTAAAACACCAATAAAATAAATTATTGTAATTAAGAAGATCTTAGCCGAATAGAGATACGTGTATTTGGGTTGGGTTAATGCAAACTTTGCTATTTATACAGCAATGACTGTCATGCAGGTTGAGAAATGAATAAATGATTGATGTGTAGATGTTTATGCCCCTCTTTGTTTTATGTACATCCTTTGTGAAGGATGTACATACAAGTTAGGTTTCCTTTAATGTTCAATATTTGAAAATACGATGCAATTTTTGACTAAAAGAACAGCGTCTATAGTATAAAAGTCAAGAACAGGAAGTTTGCCGATGAAAAGCATTTGTTACGATAAGACTGACTGCATAGCAATCTGCTTTAAAAGATACATTTTCGAATGGGGATTCCCCAAAAGTTGAAAAAAAAAAACTAAATGCATGTAACTCAATGGCTGACCTGGAATGCTAAATGCGCAGAATCCAACTTACGAT
This sequence comes from Mantis religiosa, assembly GCA_030765055.1. Taxonomy (NCBI): domain Eukaryota; kingdom Metazoa; phylum Arthropoda; class Insecta; order Mantodea; family Mantidae; genus Mantis; species Mantis religiosa. The sequence continues at coordinate 71,474,242 of CM060949.1, read as the reverse complement.
TCAAAGAAAACAGGAACAAAATCGGATTAATGAGGGCCGCATAAACGAGGTTCTAGCGCTTTATACATGTGTACACGAGTACGTATTACAAAGGGTATCCGTATTAAGTATCAACATTGCAACTTTTTAGTCCTTTAGGAAAAGTGAAGCCTCAGTTGAAATGAGCTCTTCAGTAACAGCTAATTCTTTCATCCGTGTTTTAAGCGGTACATGCTGTATGATTGTCTTAAATAATCATATATGTATGTGCGTTTAGTAGAAATAAGAAAGCTGCTGGATGTGATCAATTAAATTTGGAACTCATAAAATATGCACCTGTGGGTTTACATAGCAGATTGCTTGACTTTTTTAATCTTTGTTGGAGGTATGGGCATATCCCTGAAGAATGGAATACGGCGTTCATGATAGCAATGTTTAAGAAAGGCGATAGAGAAAAATGTGACAACTACAGAGGAATTAGTCTGCTGTGCGCAGTGTATAAACTATATGCTAAAAAAAGTTGCAAGAAGAATAAGTACAACAGCGGAAGCACGACTTCATGTGGCCCAAAACGGATTTAGAAAAGGAAGATCATGCAGGGATAGTATATTTATAATTCAACAACTGATTGAAAAACATAAAGAATTTAATGTTGACACATTTATGCTTTTTGTTGACTACGTTAAAGCCTTCGATTCGGTTATGAGGGATAAACTTTGGATAGCAATGGGAAATTGTGGAATACCAGCATATTTAATAGGGATTGCACAAGGTATGTATAAAAACACTACAATAGCAATAATAAAGAATGGAAGGAAAACAGAAGCAGTGGACATAAATAAAGGAGTACGACAAGGATACCCTCTATCGTCTATACTCTTTAATATCTATATTGATAATATGGTACAAGAATGCCAGCTAAGTATAAAAAAATGTAGTACTGAATGGAAACATAATTTTAAATACAGTATTATTTGCTGATGATCAAGTGATAATATCCCACCCAGAAAATGAAATGCAAAGAGCAGTATATAGTTTGAACAACATGGCGGAAACATATAACTTTTCAATCTCAGAACACAAAACTAAAGCAATGGCTTTTAGAGGAAAGAACAACATAAGAGCAAAAGTAATTATAAACAATAAAATAATAGAACAGGTTTTAGAACAAATAGTACAGAACAGATAGAGCAGTAATAGAACAGATAGTTTTAACTATCTAGGCTACAGAGTAGCAGTAGCAAATAACAAGGATATGGAGGTGGGACTATAAAAAGAACGCCGAACAGGAAAATACGAAAGGAAACACAGATGAAATTTTATGAGATAATGGCAGTCCCAACGTTAACATACGGTTCCGAAATATGGACACTGGCAAAGAACCAACGCAAACACCTAGAATTGGCAGAGATGAGATTTTTGAGAAGCGTGGCAGGCTATAAAAGAATAGACCACGCAAGAAACGAAAAAATAAGAGAAGAGCTTGGGATTTTTAATTTAAACAGTAAAATAATAAAGAACAAAAATGAATGGAAAAATCATATTTTAAGAATGGACGCGGAACGACTTCCAAGAAGAGTTTTAGATTATATGCCGAAGGGAAAGAGAGATGTGGGACGTCCAGCTCTACGCTGGAAGGATCAGTAGGCGGCTCTTGAAGAGAACGGAACGGGTCACAGGGCCCAATCCTTGAAGAAGAAGAAGAAGAAGAAGAAGAAGAAGAAGAAGAAGAAGAAGAAGAAGAAGAAGAAGAAGAAGAAGATGATGATGATGATGATGATGATGATGATGATGATGATGATGATGATGATGATGATGATGATGATGATGATGATAATGATGGTGTGTGTGTGTGTGTGTGTGTCTTAGTGTGTGTGTATGTGTCTTAAAAATTCTATTTTTCATCGGAGCTTAGATAGTATCAACTTCGTTTGAAAATAAATGAAGCTCTTCATGTAAGTGGTGGAAGGCTTATTTGTGTGAAAAATGCATATAATTAACACTTTCTTCTTTCTTCCCCGTCTCCCAAGTCGTCCCTCTGTGTCCTTCGACCGCATTCCTCGTCGGCTGTAGTAGAGTTCGTTGCTACATAACTTTTATTCAGTAGGAATCGATTCATCTAAATTTAGCCAATCAGGGACATCAGAATATCTTTCCCACGAGTAGTTAATCAGGTGATACTAGTTCCACTTTACTGCTCTGAATACCATATAATAATTGCGGTATCAGTCTAATTATAAAGTGGACTTTGTATCACTTTACTTTCGCAGATTTTATTAAATTATCGCGATAACTGGCGGTTTTTACGTACTGAACTAAATGTGTTTAATGACGATGCATCTAACATCTGGGAAGTTCGATTTATTCTCACCCAGGCTCTAACAAAATACATCCCGTAGTGATGTAATGTGAATTGAATCAGGCCTTGAGGAAAGCAGACAACAAATGGCAACTATAGATACCATCACATCGCCCACTATTGACAAGTGTGTGGACAACTCCCTATTAACTTCCTGCTGATGACCATTCTCTTCCTGTAACTGTTGTTTGGACGTCCTTAATTTGAAGTTAAGGACATCAAAGGACGAATAAGCACTAGAGAGGTCATAATTTCTGCAATAATCCTGCAGTGTTGGTAAGGATCATAGACTAGTCTAGGTGTCTTTACTGAAAATGCAACTAAGACTTCATCACTTTAGCTTATTGTGAGTTTTTCTTGTAACAACAATGATATGATGATGATCATAATGACGACGATAATCGTCAATATCTTGTACAGTTTAATTTCGTGACTTTATTATTATTGTTATTGTTATTACTGTTGTTGTTATTATTGTTATTATTATTATTATTATTATTATTATTATTATTATTATTATTATTATTATTATTATTATTATTATTATTATTATTATTATTATTATTATTATTATTATTATTATTATTATTATTATTATTTTATCTAGGCATCAACGTAGGGCCATCCCATTTTAATTTTATATTCATACCATATGCTGCATCATTAGACCTTAGTAGGTGGCGATACCTTAATACTATTCTTTAAAAATGTATGTCATATTTGCAAACTATACTTACAAGATGTTACTCCAAATATACTTATTTTAATTTCCGATAAACATTGATTTCGCATTTTGAAGGCATAAAAACACAGTAGGTTAACGCGATAGTCAGATGTTTAATTTCTTTGGCTCCTACGTATAGTAGATAAGAGAAAGTATTTATTGTATTCCATCCAAAATTTCGATGTCAAGATTTCACCGGAAATATACCTAGGATTTGCTTCCTCTTGAAAATATTTCATGTTTGGTTCTATAAAAGAAAACTCAAAACATGGTACATAATATAATGCGAACGATGTAATGCAAAACTGCACAGTACATGGAATTATTTCAATTGAAATAAATTAATTTTAGATCTTTAATTTAAGATCTTTAATTAAAAATTAAAATTATATAATCTTTAATACTCTGGCATAAGCCTGCGACGTCCAGTTTACTTGGAAAGAATTATATATAACTTTGCATAAATGATAAACCTTAAGAGAGAGGGAAGGAGAGAGAGGAAAAACTATTTCCAGAAATTGGATACCCCTTAAAACATACAAGTTATTTCAAATAAATTTTCTAGTGGCCATCAGCCCTTTCCGAAATATTCGTTAAATGTAGTTTTTACTTTCTGTATTATGCATTTACAAGTTATAATGCTCTAAACTCCGCAACGAAACAACCCTATGCCGGGGTAAAGCTACCCCTCGACCGCAGCATTCTCCACTTTTCCCCACAGCGAGTGTCATGAGTAGGGGAGTAGTATGGGAGGACGAGAAATGGTTTAGCGCCACGAGGCTCTTCCGGCCAATTAGTATACATTTCGCAACCTGGTACTGCTACTTTTCCCTTAAATAGCTCCTTAATTTGGCCCTCCAGGAACCGAAATACATGTGTTAAAACCGCAAATCCAAAAGAGAGCACTGTTAGAAAAGTCGTTTAAGCTTAGGATACGACACTATGATTTTGAAGAAAATCCCGTACACCAAACTCCAAACTACTCTTTACGTTGAACATTTTCTACTCATGTTTATTTTCTCAAAAAAAAAAAAAAAAAAAAAAAAAAATAGATCTACGAGTCTAATGCTTTTGAACAAAACGTTGCTTCTAATACATTCTACGATTATAAAGTATCTGCTTTTTCTTTCCTAGATGGAAAAAAAGGAACATGATATTAACATTTGACATAAGAGAGTTATTAGGTAATTATAATAATTACTTTTACATAAATGCATTTTACAACAGAGATTCCAAGGCGGCCGGGCTCGTGCCAGGAAACCGCAAAGTGAGATTTGTGGTGGGTAACATGGCGCTGGAGCGGGTTTTCTCCAGGATCTCCGGGTTCCCCCGCCATCTCATTCCACCGGTGCTTCATCTTCATCTCATGTATCACCAGTGGCACCGCCTGCGGTGCCGTATGTAGTAAAAGCGGGCGTTAAACACTACACATTTCATTTTACAACAGAGATTCCAAACTATGCATATTGATAGAGACGTACCTACGTAGAAAAGCTTTTGTGTTTTACCTTTGAAGGGCTTTGGTAAGAGATGAATAATCTATCGCACAAGTTACACATTTTGTTATTCCTGTACGTTATGAGTTAGGAGCAATCATGTTGGTAAATCAAAATAATCTCATCAGTTTATCAATTGTTCGTCATCAACGATAAAGGAACTCGATGAAAACTGGACCACTGCAGAAACATGTATTATTTCATTCTTTTGGTATAAAGAACCAAGCTATTGATTTGGGTATCAAATCGTGTTACAAAACAAAAGATCAGGCGAGCATGGTATATACTCTGGTATTGGTATTTCCAGCAACATTAAGTGACCCTAACCTGTAAATAACAATGGGTATAATGTATAGTATTACAAATGTGATGTAGTCAATAGGCGATAATGAAATTACAAAATCTAAGTTTTTTAAGTAGGTACTTTCGTGTTGTTTTGTAATTATTATGAAGCATTTCAGAATAACTCATGTAATTTCTGTAGAAGTACTTTGGAAATGGAAAACAATTTGCTTAGCTTCATCCTCCTCGTGCAAAATACCCGGTCTTCAATACTAAATTATTTATTATCATAAACGCACCTAAACGCAGTTTCTAGTCCCTTAGTTGGCATTGTACCGTTGCAGGTTATGTACGTACCTACCCATATATTTCGCAAAAATACGAGGAAGTGATAGCGAGATCTGCTCACTCCAGGGACCTTCTATAATGTGCCCTGTTGACCTGAATCTACATTAGTTCGCGTGTTAGGATAGCAAAGTTGTTCTTCTGGTAGACGCACTGTTGTGTACCAAATATAATAACAGAATATACACACTAAAATGTGTCACGCGATACAGACACGGCCCCTTGGATCGATGTGGCAGTGCATTGCACGGCCTTGCTATCACTGTAATATTATCATAGGACAGACACGCACATTTGGGACTGGGTTTTATTTCCGCCTCCCAGCAGATACCTCTGTTGCAGCTGTCGAGATCTGGTATGCAACAACATTATCATTTGTGACAATATTTTCTTTGTTTGCTATTTATTCACATACGGTATAGCCCCAGTAATGCTTCTTTAAAGCGAGAGGGTTGAAATAGTGTGTAAATGAGAAAATATAAAAAAATAATTTTCTTATGGAAGTGAAAGCCTTTTATTATGAAATTACTTAAATTAATTATGTATTGATTTAAGTAAGGGTAAGTGGAAAAAACCTAGATATGATAAACATATTAAACTATCTAGTAGAACGCGGTCTCCGGCTTGAAAGCCATGGTCTAGTGGATGAGAAAGCGTCTGACGTTTCGCCCGTAGCTTCATCGGGCATCTTCAGAGAATGTCTCCTGACCGCTTAAAATTCTAGAGGTCTGGTTACAACCAACCAGGAACTGAAGATGCCCGACGAAGCTACAGGCGAAACGTCAGATGCTTTCTCATCGACGGACCGCGTTCTACTGGATCAACACTGGCCGCGAATGCCTAAGCTTGTCCGTATTACACTATATAGTGCTTAATAGCATCCAAACTATTATTCACACACACACACACACACACACACACACACACACACACACACACACACACACACAAAGTAACCAAAGAAAGGAAGAAGAAAAACCTAATATAATAAAAAGAAGCAGAGTTCTGATGCTTGTAACTGGTTTAAAAGAAATTAACTTTTCTTTGCTGCTTTGATTTTTCAAAGTGAGTTCTAGATTTTAAATTGCCTCATACTCAGTGAGAATAGTATTATTATTTACGCCTACTTTTCGATCACCGTCACCACTACCTTCAGATGCAACGTGGGATTGAATGACCTTGCCCGATCACTTTGTTTACAATAAGAAGTCATTATAAAAGTATTGACGCCTTCTCAATAAGCTACTGTAGTAATGTTGCAGTGCGCGCAGTAGTCTTAAACGTTCTGTAACAATAGGTTACTTCTAAAATGGAAATTAAAATGAGCGTGCACAGATACTTTTTTTAATTAACGTCCTTTATATTAAGTCATCTCAGAGGATGAATAATATAGATGAAATGATGCTCAAATGAGCGCAGAGTCCATAGAACTTTGAGTCATCCGGAATCCATCTTTGTGGATAACACAAAGTCCTGAAAATCCTTGTCCAGATTACTTGCCCTGATCGAGATTCGAACTCAGTACCTCATGTATACCATGCACGCTACGCTATCTATCTACGCTACCATGTAGAGTTTGTTTACTTAATTCGTGTGCACGTCGGCCGCCTCCTTTGACGAACCCCTACAACTCCAGCCCTCCTTCTCCCAGACCGTTCTGCAAGGTTGCCACCTCTCTCGATACGTCATGGATATCGTACGAGGTTTCGTCTAAATAAATTATCTTATGTTCATTACTGCAAAATTTCCTTAGTTATGAATATATATATACACGAGGCATGTTTTTTAAGTCAGTTACGTTTAGGAATTTAAAAAAGATGTGCATAGATATCGCAATAATTTTATTTTTACATGAAAGCCTGTACCTTAATCTACTTTTTTACATAATTTGTGAATATTGAGGCACTTGTCATAACGTGGCACAAGTTTTTGAATACCCTCCTCATAAAATTCTGCCGCCTGACGTGTTAACCACTGTATCACAACTGTTTTGACTTCGTTATCGTCTTGAAGACGCTGACCGCCCAGATGTTTCAAGTGCAGGAACAAATGGTAGTCGCTGGGCGCCAGATCAGGGATGTATGGAGGATGACCTAGAGTTTCCCATTGAAAAGATTTGATGAGATCTTTGATCCAATTAGCCACATGTGGACGGCCATTGTCATGCAGCAAAACGATACCCTTACTCAACTTGCCACATCTTTTGTTCTGGATTACACGGAGCAGATTGTTCAATGTCTCACAATAAGACGCTGCATTGATTGTCTCATTACGAGGCAGAAACTCCACTAGCAATACTCCTTTTCTGTCCCAAAAATCTGTGCACATATTTTCCGGGCAGAAATTGTTTGCTTAAACTTCACTTTTGTGGGTGATGATGAATGTCGCCATTCCATGGATTGTTGTTTCTATTCTGGTGTGACGTAGGCCACCCATGTTTCGTCACCAGTAACAATTTCGTCTAAAAAAATATTCACCTTCATTGTGGTACCGCTCAAGGAAAGTCAATGCACTGCCTAAACGTTGGGTTGTGCAAATCCGTCAACATTTTCGGAACCCAACGTGAACACAATTTCAGGTACTTCAAGTTCTCGGTCACAATGCGATACAAAACACTACGAGAATATTGAGGAAAATAGTCGCACAATGATGAAATTGTAAAGCGTCTGTTTTCTTTCACCTTTTCGTCCACTTTCTGCACCAAATCTTCAGTAACTACCGAAGTACGCCCACTCCGTTCTTCATCATGCACATTTGTGCGGCCATCTTTAAATGCTCTCACCCATTTCCTTACTATTCCATCACTCATAGTGTTTTGTCCGTAAACTTCACAGACCTCACGATGAATGTCGATCGGTTTTACGCCTTTAGCACCAAGAAATCGTATAACATCCCGTACTTCACAATCGGCGGGACTCACGATTGTCGGAGGCATCTTAAACACTCAGTAACCAACGTATTCAATGAAGAATCAGACTGTAATTGCGTCAGTGCGTAGACAAGAGATGTAGGTAACCAGCGCGCTTGCGCGGAACGCCGACTGTAGCGCTGCGACGGAGGAATCGCAAAACGGTACTGACTTAAAAACATGCCTCGTAGAATATATATATATATATATATATATATATATATATATATATATATATATATTCTACGATTCTATTGGATTCCATAATAACCCATATCTTATTCAAAGTGCGGTATTTGAAACCCAACTGCTTTAGGGGGCCGCGCAAAGTGCAGTGCCCACAAGGAAAATCACAAATTTCTTGCAAATGTGCAACCAATTCGTCTATGGTGGGCGCTCTTCCTTTTGCATAGAATCTATAAATTTCTCGACGAATTAAATCGCATTTGTAATTATCTACTTTAGAGAATCGTTTCCTTTTGTTTTCACACTTGATCGGCGTCTTTGGTATTCCTTTCATCACAATATTTCTGACTGTATTTCTGTAAATACCCAGAAATTATCATCAGGTTCATTGCATGACCCCTCACCAAGATTATTTTTCAGCACATATTTGTATGTATTCAAAACAAGCGCTTGAATTTCCGTAGAAACAGGTCCCGTCATAACTTTGTTTTTTGAGGCTTTTCCAATAACATAACTCGGTCCAGCAACACTTTCCAATTTATTCACACTATTGTTATCACTTTGATTATTTTCACTTGACATAAAGTTATCTACTACTTCATTTGCATTTACCACTGCATTTCCCTCCCACGGTCTCCACATCGTGACACACAACGAATTTCTGCACGTAATGAAACAGATCAACTGGAAGTTGGAACTTTTGCAACTGAGACTCCACGTTGAGTAAACACGTGACTCACTTCCAGAAAACCGGGGTTGCTATTGGTCCTCAACGACAGTGTTCCATTTCTTAAGTGTGGAGATAGATTTTTGACGGTCATTAGTGGGCATTAGGGTGCGTTTCCTTTGAGGGGCAAACTGCATTCGCGTTGACTTTAAAAACAAAACCAATTATGTAATTATTCAAGTAAAATAAAATCTTCGTCAAGTGTTGAATAACGATCCCCGAGATTCAAAACTATAAATAAGTGATGTGATCTTTGGCGACCGGCAGGTTCGAAAGGAAATATCAGTGATAAACTCAGAATCCAGGAACAGATTGTTCCGAATATGTAGGGGCATTTGAAAGAAATCAACATATAACGAGAGAACTTTGTATGAAGTGGTCCACGGTTCATAAAGTTGTTCACCGTAGACTGTGCTTGTACACATACAAACTTCAAATGGTGGTTAAATCAAGCCTAATGACCGACCAAATTATGAAGTATTTGCAACCACTATGCTGGATCGCCCAGTTGTCGTGCGTGATATCTTCAGAGGAGATTACAAAGTTAAGTGCAACAGTGGTCTATCCCACGTTTTAAAGAATTTAAGATATTGTACTGCAAAGTTGACAGCAACCAGTTACTATATATAGTTTGAGAGCAAGAAATCAAGTTGCTGCCAATGCGCAAAAATTAGATTTCTTTCAGTATATATCAATTGTAATGGGTACTTCAAGATTAATGACGACAGATGGCAGGTTCAACTCAAACATTGAAGTCGAGTTTGACATTGGTTAGACCACTGTTGCACTCAGCCTTTCGATTGTCTTTAACATTTCAGGGAAAGTGAATCACCACAGTGTTCTCGTTAGTACTTGAAATCCTCATACATTCCTAGAACACCTACGTGACAGTCCGAAAGTAAATGTTTGGTGGGACTTCTGAAATCCAATTGTTGGTTCGTCTGTTTCAAGAGCACACTGTTATTGGTAACAGTTGCTCGAGTATGTTGGAAAGCTTAGCCTTCCACAAATACCAGATATGCCGCTATAAGTAATCTTTCAGCACAATGGTGGCCCAAAACTTAGAAGCCTTACTGTCGACAGCTCTTAAATGACACATTCCTATGTCATTGAATTGCCTTCCTTGGCCCCCACGGTGTTATTCCAGATTACTTTTTGTGTAATTACTGTGGATTTCCTGTTGTTCGGATACGCCAAAGACATACACTACAAAGACGAATGAAATCTGAGGTAGAAACATCCCAAAGAAATGTTATAAGCTCTGTATTGCAAGGCATTCTTACAACACATGGCATAAAATCGGCTCTAGATTAGACCAGGTTCTCCAACCTTTTCTCTTATGAGCTAATTTTCTTTTTAATATTTGTCCTCTAACGTAAGTCATATCGGACGATGAATGAAATGGGTGAAATGATGCTCAAATGAGCCCAGAGTCCTTAGAGCTTAGAGGTACCTGACATTCATTTTTAAGGATAAGGGAAAAACCCAAAAGAAATGTTTTCCAGATAACTCATCCTGACCGAGATTAGAACTCGAGACCTTTTCAGTGTTAGGCAGACACGCTATCCCTCACCCCAGATGTGAGCTTTATGATCTAACGAGTCATCTTGTCCTATTCTTCCTCCTTCTGTTTTTCATGAAGCATTATACAGGTTTATTTTTGGGTCCCAGGAATGCATCATAGTTCGGCGAACAGTAGGTGGAGGCCTACCCATTTTCTCCTTCGCATAAGGTTGGGCATCACTGCGTTAGACATCCCTCGTGCCACTCGAGATTACTCGTGTGCAAGCACACTGAATTGAATTTTGTCAGTTACACTGAAAACTTAATGTTTAATTGTTACAGCACACAGTTTCCTATTTGTTATATTTGTTAAAATTTGACATTCATTATGGACATACCTGTATATCTTAGAATAGCATAAACATAAGTAATACATATGTAAATTAACATATACCGACATGGGGACCAGAAAATCAGATTATTAATAACAAACATAATTATATACAACTGAGCAAATGTTAATTGGGCTAAATTTTGAATGGCCAAAGTTCAAGGCCTAAAAATGTAATCTATAACTACAAAAAACGTAAAACTTGATGTATAAGCGATAAAGCGTATTTACTTAAATGGCAAAAAGTATGCTTTATAGTTTAATATATTGGCTAATCCTTCAAAGTGGTTTTTCAGCAATGAAATTTAAGATTAGCCGTAATTTCTACAAATTACGGCCGCTTGTCGCTAAAAAATTATGAAAATAGGATTGTCGCACATGATGCTCAACTTTCTATGTAACAAATAAGCATAAATAAAGCTATTCCCTTCATAATGAACACTAAACTGAATAATAACACAAAAGGACAGGCAATATTTGTAATGGATTCTGTTCACGAAAACGTCACAGAAAATACCGTTCATTTCATTATTTATGACTTAATTTTGTCTTTCGTTACGAATGAGAGCGCGAATTTACTAACGATTGTCCAACGCTGCAACACTATTGGTTGTATTACTTTCGATAATTTAATTTAGTTGTGCATTCTTTCTGTACATATCATATACGATGACGTCTGAATGAACTGAGGTATAACAAAGAAGATTTATATTAGAAGATACACAACATTTTTACGACATTTTACTTTATTGAAAAGGTAGAATCAAGTGAAAAATTCAATGCCATAGCCGGATTTGAACCACGGATCTTCTGGTCGCCGTCCAGCCGCTCTAACCCTTCAGCTACTATGGTCAACGTGCTCAAGGGTTAGAGCGGCTGGACGGCGACAGAAGATCCCGGCTATGGCATTGAATTTTTCATTCTGGCTCTACCATTTCATAGTGCGTCCTACACACGGCTAGTGTGAAAGAATAATTAATATCCATTAATTGTACCTAATAGTGGTCCGAACTATAAAGCCCGGGCCTTAAAGTACTTACAGCTTAGTAAGTCGCCATTAAGGTAGCTGTCTCATGTGTTTATGAGAACTCCTAGTGGTTTACCGGGGAAAAAGAATACGAGTCAGTTGGAGAATTTAATGTCATGTCGGCACGTTGGCCTTAGTAGCTCCAGGGTTAGAGCAGCTGGACGGCGACCAGAAGATCCGTGGTTCAAATCCTGGCTATGGCATTGAATTTTTCATTCTGGCTCTACCTTTTCATAGTGCGTCCTACACACGGCTAGTGCGAAACAACAATTAATTTCAATTTTACTTTATTGTTGCACAATCGAGCTAAACGTTTATTTTCACAGAAGATCATATCTATCATGTTTGATATGCATAGACAGGCAAACCTAGTTTCTAGCGCGATAAGTATTTTCTTGACATTTACAATTATTATTGACTTTTCTCTGCTCCAATAAAATGATGGTTAGCTCGTTTTTCCAAGTCCCATTCGTATGGTGACTAATTTACTTATGTCGTATATTAAAATGCGCACGAATCTCTTACGATATTTGCTTGAGAGGCATTAATGTAGTTGAAACACAAAATAAGATTGTGACCTCATCATGATGAAGCACTGCTCTCACCAGCCATTCTCTAAACATGCGAGTGTTAACTTTTTAGTTTGTGCATAATCTAATTAAAACGTAGCTTCTCAAGTTAATGGCGCTTGAAGTGACACCTTTAAAGTGCTGAAGAGTCTTAGTTAAGCGCATTACACTTCTGCTGGCTCATCGTATTTTGGGAACAGTGAGAAAGATCTCCACTAATCTGTACTAAGTAGGTACTTTTAACTGAAGAACTAAACTCCAATTCCTCTCATACCCGTACATTCGACTAATTAAACTAAACGAAATTAAACAATTCGTAATTAGTAAGGGGAGGATTCCTATGATATATCATATTTTTAATGAGGGCTATATTATTGAATTTCAACTAAGTAAAAACGTGCATACATGTCTTCTGATGAAAATTATGCAATTTTTATTGAGTGTTATAACTCATATTTCTCTTTTTTTTCAGATCTTTGGCCATATTTGTGCCTATTTCTAAGATAAAGTCATATTTTGGTCACTAATATAGTGTAGTCAGCAGCCATTAGAAATAAAATAAACCAACATTATGTCTATATAAATGTCGCCAAACAACATTGCCCATTTGTTTTATGAAGGTTCCTTTGGCAAGTAGCAAATATTCGTACAGGTAGGCTTGAAGACTCTGAGCTGGAATTTTCCCCATTTTTAACTTACTTCAGATATGCTCCTATAATCTCATGTGATATTTTGTATCACATTTCTATATCACATGAGACATAAGAACATTCTGTCCAGCAGTTGAAGGGTCTTACAGTTTGACAACCTAAAAATGCACATTGTCATTCAATGCAATTTGGCTGCTGGTTAAAACTAACCCCAGTTATGAATGTTTTATTTTACTTAATTATTATTTTCTTAATTTACAATAATTATTCTTCTCTAATTTAGGACTTTTTGTACTTACAGATTCCAAAGAGTGCTGAATTAAGAAGTAGAGAATTTTTTTCTTGCAGAAACGATTACAAATGTTTCAATTTAAGTTCAATTTTCAATTAATATAATATGATTAAGAAATTCATTAAGTTAAAAGGGTCACATTTGTCTTTTTAAGTCATATTTATGTTATTTTTAAGTCATTAATGCAGACATATTTTCCATTTTTTAGGTCATAGAAATCCGGCACTTAATAATGAGTCATTACTAGGAGTGGTGATTTTTCACAAATGCGATATAGTGCGATAAAGTGCGAAATTGACTCAAAATGCGATAGGTATAAATGCGAAATCAAAGATTTTCCAAGTAATTATTTTTTTCCAATGATTTTTCTTCTGGAAACTTTAAACTGAAGCTGTGTAACCTTTGCATGTTTAGAAAGTTATGAACTAAGTGACCACTCTTCTGGAATGTGGAAAGCAACCCTTCACGCTAAATTAGCTTATTGTTCCACCATTGCCCACTATTGCTCTGCAATGCATTTTGGCTCCTACCAACAGCGTAGATGCTGGAAAGATATTTCAGTAAATATAATTTGATTGTATCATGAGGACTCAAATGACAGAGCATAATCTTGAAGTATGTTCACTGCTTGAAATATATTACTGAATCATAAAATTGTGAGTTATGACATAGGCCAATTTTGCGCAATTTCTGTTTATTGTGCTAGTTATACATCAGTATGGCTTTATCTTTTTTGTGTCATGTAGTATGTTTTAGACTGTATGAGCTTATTCTATATACTTTTCTTCAAATTGCTATAAAATGCTAAATTAGAATTTTATAAATGCTAAATATAAAAATCAAAATCCTAAATTTCTGATTTCAAAATGCTAAATACCACTATCCCTAGTCATTACGAATCCTTTAGACTGGGTAAATCAGCACAGAATTAGCTTGTTTTGGACTCTTTTGCCATGTCCTAGTCTGGGACTTTTGAACCCCCTTCAGGCAGAATACATAATATCACTCGTTATTGCCACCGCGCGCGTGCCTGTGGTGTGTGTGAGAGAGTGAGTTGGAAAGAGTGAGATAGATACAGGATAGTGCCAATCCACATGTGAACAAAGTAATCACAAGTTGCTTTTACAATGCTCGTATACAATCCCTTAATTTTATTTCCGACACCATAAAGTCTATTTGCATCACTATAAAATTGTTTTTCCTGTCTAGTTCAGGTTGGAAAAAGATTTAGTCGGCACATGAAGAAATTGTACATATTTTACGTAGAAAATCTTGTTCTCATTTAATTCATTTTCCTCATCATACTTCCAGTATCTCCTAACAATAAAACCACCAAGGAATTCCAATTATTTGAGTTAATTTACAATTACGGTCTAGTTTATTTAAAAAAAAAACAACAATAATATATGAACAGCATCTATATAATGAACATCTTATGCCCGAAATTATTAGGAAAATACTTTAAAAAGGACTAAAGCAGCAGCTGAGTGATGCTTCTTAGCTAATGGCAAATAAATAAATCGGTAGTTCCCGTTACTCGTCACCGCAATAACCCGCTTCTAAGAGGCTTGTAGTTCACAAAAGATCCACAGAGCAGGACGAAGCGCGTTTCCAAAGAGGTACATCCTTAAGGCGTCGCCGTATGTCATTCTCAATAGTAAACCTCACAATGCAATCAAGAGCTTCGCGCGAGTACATATATACGTACCGAGGAAACTTGAAATATAATTATGCTTCATCTTATGAGATACCTTTTTCATTTGATTTTAAAAAGCATCACTAGAATTACGTGGTTCTAAAATTATTGATGATGATGATGATGATGATGATGATGATGATGATGATGATGATGATGATGATGATGATGATGATGATGATGATGATGATGATGATGATAGGCACTACAGGCCATGTAGGCCTTTGGCCTCCCTAACGACCCTTTTCCATTGTACTCGGTCCTCGCTTTTCTTCTCCAGCCTTTAACCCCCAACTTTCTCAAGTCATTTTCTACATCATCTACCCATCTTTTCCTGGGTCTTCCTCTTCTCCTTCTGCCATCCAGCTTTCCATATGAATATCTTCTTAACTACACTGGTTTCCGGCATTCACTGCACATGGCCAATCCACCTTATTCTTCCTTGTTTAATTTTCACTAGTACATTTGGATGTCCAGGTACAGTCCTCCACAGGAGAGTAAGTCTCCGAGGGATGAGACGAAGGGGGGTTGGCAAAGGTTCCCACACCCTCCCTGGACAGGTTTATGACAACCCATGTCAGTACAGTTACAGACCATTCAAAAACATTCTGACGGCTTCTACTTTTGTGAATGAATCTTCTCGGTTTTAGCGTACAGAGTGAACAGGGCGCATGTTTTTTTTAACGGTTCTGCTCCTTGTGTTGCAGACGTTCTCTTCCACACACATTCGCTGTCCTTGTCCCACTGTGTACGGCAGCACATACCTTTCAGGGACCTTCTTTGCGTTGCTGGACAGTAGGTACTGTAACTCCAAATTAGTCCGCATTCTCCATCCGTCCAAGTCCCTTATCACTCCAAATATATTTCTCAAAATCCTCCTTTCCCACCGTATTAACCACTGTTCTTCTGTGATTGTCAACACCCAGCTTTCTGAACCATACATTATCTAAAATTATTAAGTAAATAAAATTGGAACGAAGAATTTTAAGTTATAGGCTTCCATTTGACTTCAAAATAATGGTAAAAATCCTACATTAACGCTTCATTCCCAACGCCACATTTTGTACCAATGTGCAGGTCTATGAGCTCTTAAGCGCATATCGATTACACTCCATTAAGCAATTTCTGACAGCATACAGTATGTCGACAACCATCCATTCCTTTGAATAAAAATATTGTACACAACTTCCGAGTATGTAATGAAAATATGTGATACAAACAACCTGCATACATGGCACTCGACAATTTGAGATATTTTCATACATTCCAAACTAAAATTGTGTCTAGACATCTAAGTGACTGCTAAACTAAGCTAGATATCTGGTTGTGGTTTATTTTCAAAATAATGGTTTATTCAAGATCTGTTCCGCAAATAACCACAACTCGGAAACGAAGTGGAAAGATTCAAGGTCTGCTGAGGTGTTAGCAACGTGTGCAAGTGGTCATGTTGGCGGTTTTGGCGTGTCATTGACTGCAGTTGTCATACCTGTGGTGGGAACCAATGAACATCATTTGCGGGTAGCGATCTCTCCTGGATTTGCGTCTGGCATCAGTTATAGTCCTTTGGTCTGCAGTTTCATAATGGAAATACGAAATATCTTAGGATTGCTTCTTTCAAAGGCTGACTATTCCTTTACTGGAACATTTCTCAAAATTTTCGTTTTCTCAAAAGTGACCCTAACGAGCTTGATTAAAATGTAATTAGTTCAAGATATTTTATAAGAAATGAAATGTAT
This sequence comes from Mantis religiosa, assembly GCA_030765055.1. Taxonomy (NCBI): domain Eukaryota; kingdom Metazoa; phylum Arthropoda; class Insecta; order Mantodea; family Mantidae; genus Mantis; species Mantis religiosa. The sequence goes on along the minus strand of CM060949.1, from coordinate 71,457,372 downwards.
ACCTTGAATTTCTGGTCTACTTCTGTAATAGTTGTTTTAATTTGGTCCGAAAAATCGATATTATTTATTTAATAATGCTATTTATTGTTTAAAATATTAACATTCAAGAAAAATCAGTGAAAGTGGAAAGTAGAGAATAAGGAGCAATTTAAGGTAAACTTGTGATTGAATAGATAGAATCGAAGGAAAAATAATAATATTAATGTTCTTAAGAATGATAATGATAGTGTATGATTATAAACAAGAATTGTGTACATTACCTAATATGGTAATGAAAAGTAGGTTGCGAAAGAAGTGAACCAATAAGAAATTATTGAATTATAGCAACAGCAAATTCAGTAATTACAGATGCCAGAGTTAGCGTCATTCTGTGTCTGGACGTTCAGTTAAGAAGCAAAACCTTATCAGTGTGAGGGAAATAGATTTTTTTTTTTTTTTTAAATTTACGTCCTCCAACGTTAAGTCATATCGGAGGATGAATGGAATGGATGAAATGATGCTCAAATAAGCTCAGTGTCCATTGAGCTTAGAGTTACCCAACATTCGTCTTTCAGGATAAGGGAAACCCCGGAAAAACCTTTTCCAGGTAACTCACACTAACCGAGATTCGAACTCGGAACCTCTTGAGCGTGAGGCAGACACACTACCATGTACGCTACCGAGGCGGGCAAACTCTATTTCGAGTTAATATTGTGAAGGAAACTAACGTTTATTCATTCAATTGTGTTACAACGTGTTTTGTTCATTTTCAACCTGAATTAAAAATCAGTATGTTTAATAAGGAATTGAATAGTTTATTTCAATTATAGTAAAACATTTCCGAAGGATATCCACCCGAAACCGGCCAGAATCGCTCCTTCCATCTGGAATGTTGTTCCAAATGACTTCCTAAACTGAGGCATCGAGATAATCCACTCGGAGATGACCTCTTCAACATCCATTTGAAATTCTGTTCCACTTCATTCTGGATGACATTTGCATGACATTTTACCTAAGAGATAGGTAAAATCGTATGGCACAGGAATGTGGATCTCATAAACAAACAATTTACATATGTATAATAGAATTTGTGGAGTGAACTATTTCTTTGTTATTTGTCTGAATTTTAATTACTTATATTTTTCTCAAATGGAAAGTCGTTACTAATTGTTTCAAAAACTTGTTTCAAGTGCTGTCTTACATAGAAAGACTGCTTTAAAATGAACTACTGTAATATCATCAGCCTTAAAATGATTTTTATGCTGTTCATCTTAACTTAATTGTTTTTAAATAAAATTGTCGAAAGTGTATAAATGTTTATCCGCACAGTTGCCTTAACCTTAATTTCTCTTAAAAGTGAGCCTTAGCTATTGAACTTTCACTCTTGGTAGAATTACTTTGTACTTTAAGGAAGTTACCCTTTCTAATTTCCCCCTCTCACACAACTTGAGTTCATTATGCTCAGAAATTGACCTTCTACATTTGGCTTTATTATTCAATCGTGATACCAGTTCGACCATAACGACTTCCAACACATTCCTGTGAAGACATTTGGGTAGTGAAAATGTCGTCCGAGGAATATTAAGGGATTTAGTTGAACTCCTCACGACCGTGACCATCTTTACAACTTTTCAAGGACTTAAAACGACATGCTCATGTGATCACTTCCTTATATGCTGCATGTTTAGGATTGCTAAACTAGAACATGTGGGAGTAAGTGGAACAAACAAAACAGAGCGAGGAGAACAAAACGCATTTGTTTATTCCGTATTCATCGTCTGTGCTTGACATAGATTTTCAAGATATACATTCTTCATTCAGAAATTCATTTTGTGTTACTGGTTAACCATAAGCGTTGATGATGAAAACTGACCACACAAATACTACAGATCTGTTAAAGACAACCTTTGTTTGAAATGAAATCAATCATTTCCTACGTATTTGTTATTGTTTTTAATTTTTCAGTACAAAGTCATTTTTCAGTCATTGCAAAGTAAATATATGTTGATATCAGGGTGATGTTATTGTACAAGAGAAGCAACTAGAACATGTTTTTAAAATGTATTTTCTCGGTTTAGTATTATGATTGTGTTATTATGATTACGAGTTCAATGCAAATGTTAAATAATTGTTACAATAATTATAATTATATTAATATAACAGCATATAATATTACTAATAAATTGTATTAATGTAATTATTTCTAATTATTTACTATGCATACAGTTTTAAGCGTAGGTACCTTCTGCGTCCCATTAGCACAGTATTTCCGATAATCCAGTTTTTTTATATCCTAGGTTGTCTCGATCTTAATTCGGGTTAGCCCTTGTCTTTTGCATTTTGTATTCAACTGACACAACTGTGTCTCGGTTCCCCGTAATTATTTCTGTATAAAAATTAACTATTAATATGTTAAAAGTTGACCTCATTACAGTTCTATGAAACCATTTCTGCAATAGTATGTCAGTGGAAACAAATGGCACTAAGATAGCGAGTTGCAAAATCCGAATGGTTCGTTTAATTAGTCATTGATTAGTCACTTGTTTTGGGAACATTGCCTAGGATTATACAGTGCGATCCTTATAAACCTGATCCATTTCAATAGGCCATAATTTTTAACCAATAATAATAGGACACACGTGCAACTTTGTGAGAATATAATGGACAATTGGGAGATTACATTAAACTATTTACATCTCATTATTAGAGCGAAATGTATTAGGATATATTCTGTTCATATAATTTCAGAGTTTGTAATTATTAAAGTTGTGTATATGATTCGTATGTAATAATATAAAGTCAAATTCTACTTTTAACTTTAGAGTCTGCAGTAGCAATTATTCAGTCTTATGTTTTTGTTGTTTTAAAATGAGAAAATGTTGTAAGTGTCCTCCACCAGCATCTTTACATGTTTGCACTCGTCTAACCATATTCTCTGAAGTTTTAGGAAGATGATATCGAATTGAGAGAAGGTTATTTCGAGCAAGATGGAGCAACGTGCCATACATCTAATGATATCGTGAAACTTGTAACCAGTTTCATTAATAATCGAAAAATCTCAAAAGCTCTCTGCTCCACCAGATCCCCTAACCTAACCTAATCGGATATTTTTTTCTTGTGGGGGTATTTAAAAATAGAGTGTACAAGAATAGGCTACGGACAATTGATTTTTCAAAGAATTCATTCGAAATGAAATACGGAGAGACGAGTTCAGACATGTATAGATGCTGGTGGAGGACACTTTCAACATTTTCTCTGAGATATAAATAGTGTAATGTAATCTCCCAATTGTGTATTATATATTCCCAAAGTTGCACGTGTGTCCTATTATTTGTTTCAAAAGTTATGGTCTACTGAAATGGTTCAGGATCCCACTATACCATTTTGCAGTAATATCTACAGATATTTTCCCTCCCTCCGTTCCTTCCATTCTTCCTTCCTTCCTTTCTTCCTTCCTTCCTTCCTTCCTTCCTTCCTTCCTTCCTTCCTTCCTTCCTTCCTTCCTTCCTTCCTTCCTTCCTTCCTTCCTATGCCCCATCTAACATCTGATGTCAAATGGGTAGCTTACTTTGGAGCAGTTGTCATTGACAATAACGTTTATTCGTTTTAATTAGCGAACCATTGGGTTTCCTAACCTGCTTTAGAGTTTTCTCTTGTGCACTCAAGAGCAATCTTTATTTTTTGTTTATTAAACAAGTATAGTGTTATTTCAAAGAAAGATATTAAATTAATAATCAGAGAACGGTCACTACGGTTCCTCACAACTTCTGTTTGGAAACAAATAATTCGTAACAGCGAGTTACCTAAACAGGTTGAGTGCAGTCATAAACGATGTGAATCGTCTGAGGTGAAGATATCACATTAAAATAATAAAAATTGACATTAGATAAATTCACCATCAATAACCGCCTTATACGCACAACACATTAATAGTGTGGTAGTATGGAGTCTGTTTAACCGAAAAGGATGCCAAGTATTAAATTTTATGGACTATTTTAGAGTAATGTTCATTAAAATTTCCAAGAATAGTCTCAATGGAAGCTCGCGTCGATTAGAAGTACTCCAGTGATATGCATAAACATACAAAGGACGGTTTTAGATATCGGAATTCCAGTGCAGAATTAACAGAGGTAAGAAAATGTCTGAAACGTTTGCTCAACGCGTATTCTCAACATTATAAATTTTGGTTTGTTATGAATATTTGCAACAATATCGTGCGGTTTATGAAGACGAGCCCAGTTAATTGTATGTCATTGAGAAGGTGACACCCCAACAGGAGGTTCTTCAAACCATATAGAAAAAAGGAAAAAGGAAGAACAAGTACTTCATTTGATTTCTATTCGTGTTCTATTAAAAGTGGAATACCTGCTTTATGTCAGTAAAGGCACAATTTAAAATCACAATTTTTGAATTGAGTTAGCTTTGTATTGGGGATATGTTAGTTAGCTGCTAGCTGTTATTAGGCAAAATAATGCCTCTTCAAGAAAATTTCATATTCACGATTCCTTATTCCGAGACGGGGATTTATGCGGAATTTAGGATTTTAAATAGAATCCCCCAGTGCCTTCTTTTGCACTTGCAGATTTTCACTGTATGTAAGTTGAGAGATCGTCTTTAATCTCAGTTGTTTCATCAATATTTTTAAATTATATAATAAAATTTAAAACGGAGCGCATAAAACATTAGTTTAAAGATTTACAATAAATGTGTACACTTATTTTTGTTTTCCTTTGAAAAAGAACACACACAAGACAGGTAATAAAGCCAGTCCTCCTAAAAGCTAATAAAATAAAATCGCAAATAAAAAAATCGCAGCAGTACACCAGTAACCTAACCAGAATATGAACCACTGGCCAAAATAAATATGCTTTTCTCCTATGTATTGCTTATACGTGTAATTTTGATAGAATATCGTTGAGGAGTGTCTACAAATAGGTAAACATTAAGTTAAAATTAATAAAAATTAGGATACCGTTCAGGAACAAAGGAAATGAATCTCGTACTTGTGTTGCTGTAGTAGATGGCGTAAGCTTGAGTGAAACTGAGTTCCTCCTCATGATAGTTTTATAGCTATTGGCACAGAGCTACTGTTGAGATAGACGTGACGAGGTTACCAAAATGACTATCTGGCAGGATCTAGGTTTGCGATGATGCGTTGGCATGCTATGACAGGTAGAGTTAATTAAAGCTAGTTAAACTGGCTGCACCTTGCTCTATGTTAAACTGCTTGTAAAACCTGTGTTCTGGATTGCCCGGCTCTATTATCAGGTAGTTCAGTAACCCCTTCCTGATGTATGCTTCCCAGTAAGCTGCATTTCTCCTCTGAAAACAATGATTAGAGCCCGGATTTCTAAGCAAAATGCTTATAAATGTTTTTTTTTTTTTTCACCTGAAATACACGTTTGCTTGCTTATTTTATGCTTTTTAATTAAATAGCTTATTTTATCCAAATCATTCAATTAATTCAAATTTATAAATACATTTTCACTCCTAGCCATCATCGTCTCGCCGAAAGAGTCAAGAGACGATATAAAAACGCGGATCTTATTGTCTCTAGAGTAAAGAAAGTGTACTGCGCCGATTAGAGTTAAAACATTTCATGAAGTCCTTCCAAATTTTTCTTTACCTCCTCAGCCAGTATTAACACGATTGGGTTCTTGGTGGCTGTGTCATTTCTACGCTGAACATTTCAATTAAATAAAACAGTGTTGTACTCCTTAAATGCAGAACATAAAAGCAACATCGCCACAGCACAAAAATGTTTTGCTAATATTGGCATTCAAGATAAGATAGAGTAAATGCATAATCGTTTCTCTAAAATACATGCTATTCTAACACAGTTGGAAACTCGAAATAATACCTTGGAGCATACACTTTTTTTGATTTATGAAATTTCACTAACGTTGTCTTCAGAGATTCACAGTATTGCTAAAACTGCCTTTGAGAAAGTCAGTAAGGTATCAATGAAAAATTCTGGTTACGAGATACTTTAAAATTTCTACAAAGCTTTCTGGTACAGAAAGCAGAAACATATATCTAAGAGAAATTCATTCAAAAAGAACTGGTGCTTTTCGCATGTTCCAATATCGTCATGCGACGTTGAGAGATTCTTTTGACAGTATAAACATTTTTTCATTGTAAAACACAGGAGCTTCCCACAAGAAAATCTCAAAGGGATCCTGAGCTTGATTCCTGGCGGTGGGGGCGGGGATTTTTCTCCAACCAAGATAATTGCTCATCTTTCCCAGAGTCTGGAAGTATGAATGAAAGTGCGAATGTGTGCGTGATCTAATGATTAAAACCCAACGAATACGATATATTCCGATATGACCATTGGAGTTAAAGGCGGGGTACAAATGGAACAAAAAAAAAAAAAATCTCAAGATAACTCTCTCGTGTACTGTAAGGTAAATCTTCTACCAAACAATACGTTAATGATTAAATTTTTATTTTTAATTGCTTATTTTTGGTGCTATTTGTTTCATTTTTCGTGCTTACAAATCCGGGCTCTAATAATGATTATCAAACCATCGCTCTTAATTTGGTGAGCAAGAAAGTTTTCAGTTAATTATTTCCATTCAGATTCCATTTATTATTAAATGTAAGCATCTTCAGTAAAGAATTTGTCATTCCTCAGAATAGTACATAGTACATATAAGAAATCTAGTCTAAACGGTAGTTGGGCATGCCAACATCTTTGGTTTCTCTTTTGTAGAACAAGCGTATGCACTAACGCAGCCAACTTCGCTTTGGAGTACGCGTGAAGTATTGGTAAATAATGAGTCCACATTGAATTGGCTCCAGAAAGTATTCTTCTGCTCTTCAAAATATTCCACCAGCCAAAATAAATGGAGCGGAAATTCTGATTTTTAATATATATATATATTCTGCCGTGAATTTATTAGCTTTGTAATTTTTTAATTGCACTTCTTATATATTGTTTACAAAATTATTTTATAGGGAGTTAGGAGTGCAGTTGTTTTTATATATCTAGCATCTGATATTGTAATAAACACCGGGTTTGGTCAGATGTAAAGAAAAGATATCAATGATTTTAATGAACCTCCTCAGTAATGTCTCAGTTTTTGTGACCACATACTTATTTCTCCTGATAAATCACCAGCCAGTAGCACGGTCAGTCCTAAATCTTCGTTCTTTTGTTTTTCACGTGGTAATGCAAAACGTGTGGCGTGCGATACGTGAAATTTCAAAGTCGTCATAGCGACTCACTTTTTTTAAATCTTTAGTCTTCTGTATCATTCTTGTTCCTATACGTAACAAATAAGTTTCCTCGATTGTCGTAAGGCTGTAAGAAAATTTTATAATCGTAGTTTGTAGAAAAAAAAAAATAAAACAGTACATATTACAGTCATATGATTTTTATCTACCCATTAATACAATGTTTTATGGAATTCATATAAAATTAGTTCAGATTACGTTATCTACGATATATTTACTACCAGAAATAATCATGTCAAGCAATGTGGACTTTGATACTTCAATATAATTTAATCTGAGACCTCTTTAACAGATGCATTGAGTATTTTGAAAACGACTAAAGATGTTTGACATCAAATTATTGTCATTTTGATAAGTTCTAAATGTTTCTTGTAGGTAGTGAGTTTTGTGCCCCCTCTCTCTATCTGTCTGTCTGTCTGTCTGTCTGTCTGTCTCTCTCTCTCTCTCTCTCTCTCTCTCTCTCTCTCTCTCTCTCTCTCTCTCTCTCTCTCTCTCTCTCTCTCTCTCTCTCTCTCTCTCTCTCATACAGTTGTGTAATAGATATAAGCAAGAGTATAAAATTAATGCAGAATGACGGAAATTCGTGAACCATTTGCATAATATTCAACATTACATTATCAACATTTCCTTCTATTATATACTTATATTAAATGCATGTTAAAAGGATTAAAATATCCAAGCCGTTTGGTGAAAATCAAAAGATAATGTAACGTCTTTCAGTTAAAACATCAATTACTATGGCGAGACCTTGAAAATGTTTGTTGCATCATGCTGAACTTAAGCTTCAAGTGTGATATTTTTCCGATTTTGCCCTTTTGAGTTAATGCTGTTCACATATGTATGTAGCCCGCCTCGGTATCGTGTCTGCCTCACTTTCAAGTGGTCCCGAGTTCGAATGTTGGTCAGGGTGAGTTACCTAGATGAGGTTTTTTCTGGGATTTTCCCTTATCCGTGAAGGCGAATGTCGGTAGCTCTAAGCTCCATGGATCCTGGACACATTTGAGCATAATTTCATTCATTGTCCGATATGACGTTGGAGGACCTAAATTACACACACACACACACACACACACACACACACACACACACACACACACACACACACACACACACACACACACACACACACACACACACACACAAAGACATGTATGTATACGCGCGCCGAACATTTCTTTAGTAATAACTTCATTGTTCAAAATGGAATTTCAATTGAAATCTGGCTGAAATATAATACTTCCCTTACTTTCTAAAGGTAAGGGATACAGAAGCGAATAAATTATAGTGTGTGGAGGAAATGATGTGAATTTTGTTAGTAATTGTATTCATAATTTGTATATTATATACATTGACGGAGTGTTGCATGAATTACGATCTTAAAGTGACCGCAAAATACGGTAGGAGTATTACAGATTCATAGGTGAGTTGAGGAAATCTGTGCAGGCTTTGTCCACCTCATAGCCACCTGCATTGCATTGTGTGGGGGGCCATGCCCACGGTCTCCACGTGCAGTCCTGACCAGCATCTATGACTCACCGCTTGCCTTGCTCTTGCGCTACCATAGGTAAATAATAATTACTGGTACACGGTGACTGGTGTCGGTTTTTCCCAGTTTGGCTGTAGGGCTCCTGTGTGAGATGTATTCTCTTGACTATTCCACCAAAGAATATCAAGACTTCTAAACCAGTCGAAGAAAAGAAACGTGACCATTCGAAGAATATTGAATCCAAGTATCTTAATGAAATAAAAGTCCAGTTCGTAATATCGAGCGAGATGGCTCAGGCTGCTTCGTCTGTGGCTTGCATTAGGGAGGTCCGGGTTCAATTCGCGGGTCGCCAGGCGAATGCTGGGTAGGTTAATTACATTCCCCGAATATCCTGTAGGAACCTCCATTTTATCTCCAATATCATTTCACGTTATCTCATATCTGATAGTCTCTTTCGGGGTTGAAGTGTCGGAAGGTGTCTCGGCGTTGCATGGCAGGATGATATGCTCCTGGTTAACACTTCTTCCTCCGGCGGAACGGTCTCTGGTCTCCGATCAAGCCTGCTAGGCCGTTTCAGGGCCACGGTGGATGGGATGCAGGTTATATTAGCCTGTTCCTAATTTGTCATTTGCAGAAATCCTGTCATCTGCATTATCCTGGCTTCTTTGACAGCCGCCTCATCCCTCCTCCCGGGGATTCTCCACCTGGGGGCATAGGTACAATAGCTCTATCAAAAACCTTAGCCATTTACAACAATTAAGTCGCCACAAATGGTGTATCTCGAATGCGAGAGCTCCTAGTGGTCTACCGGAGAAACAAAGCAGTCAATTGGAGAATTTAATTTCAACGGCAAGTTGGCCATGGTAGCTCAATCGATTAGAGCGACTGGATGGAAACCAGGAGATCCGTGGTTCAAATCCCGGCCGTGGCATTGAATTTTTTATGATGGCTCTAGTAGTATAGAATTGAGAGAATCAGCACAGTGTAGATAAGATGTTAAACTCTCCTCTGTGTTAATATATGAGTGATGTAGAATGCTCATTGATTTAGAACTCTCCTATATGAAAATCGAGTTGTAAAAGAAGGGGAGTGTTGGCGTAGTGCCGTTCTCCCCTGTGCAGTGAGATGTTTTTGAGGGTTGGGATGATGATGATGATGATGATGATTGTGTGTGTGTGTGTGTGTGTGTGTGTGTGTGTGTGTGATGTGTAATGTGTGATGGCTGGGATGGGTAACGGGGGTTCCGGGGATGTTTGAATTAAATGTGAATTCTTTTCGATGTGTGTGTGTGCTTGAACTCTCATGTATGAATATCGAAGTCTAGGGTTCGATATTGTGATGGGGCGGGGTGGGTAACGGGGGGGTTCCGGGGATGTTTGAATTAAATGTATTGATAGTAATTCTTCGATGACTGTGCTTGAACTCTCATGTATGAATATCGAGTCTAGGGTTTGATATCTATTACGTTCAGTGCTTCGATGTCTGTGCTTGAACTCTCATGTATGAATATCGAGTGTAGGGTTTGATATCTATTACGTTTAGTGTATGATATATGATGTAGTATCGTTATTCTTTAGATAAAAGAATATCGAGAGAATGATTAGGTATGTTTACTGGGAGAGATTTATGAAAAAAAATGTAATAAGACATTCTGGTAAGGGGTGTTCCCTATGCAGAATCTCTCCTTAAGCTATTGTATCCAAGAGCTATGTAAAGGTTAAGAAAAGGTTAAATTCCATTCCCACATCGAGGTACGAGAAAATATAAATCTATTCCACATTGATGAAGTATAAGAATGGAAATGTAAATCTATGTGAGAGGGTCGCATGACAAAGAAATGTCCCCTCTAAGCATGATAAAAGTGGTACATAGCAAATGCAAATAAAAATAAAAGCACTACCCATCTCTTTAAGAATGATAAAAAAAATATTGAGAGAAAAGTATAAGAATGCAAATGTAAAGCTGTTTGAAAGGGGTTTCATGATAAAGGAACGCACCCTCTAAGCACGATAACTTAAAAAGAATATTCCCTCTAAGCATGATAAAAGTGGAACATAACATCGAAAATAAAATAAAAGCACTAACCATCTATTTAAAAATGATTAAGATAACGAGAGAAAAGTATCTCATCTTTAAGTAGATATGAGTAATACAAAACTGATCAATCAATACGATAATATATATACGCAAGTAGGGGTCTATAGTGTAGATATCCTAACTATTCATGGCAAGGTATCACCCTCCATATAAAAAAATTGTCTAGAAAATCTCCCCTCAGTATTACGAATACTCCACTGAACGTCATCCCCCTTGGTATGTAGGTCAGAGAAAAAAAGAGTTAATCTCTCCAGACTGGTGACAGGGGTGATCAAAACATTCCTATTGCTGTAGCGAAGTCTAACTTTGTCAAATAACGTTAGGAAAAAAAAAAGAATATATTTTAAAATTAAACGAATGAATCTATATATTTGTATGAATGATGAAACAATACTATGAATGTGTTAGTATACCAAATGTAAAAAAATCAAATGTTCAGAAAAATATATTTTGTACAAGTATGTGTGTAAAGAAATGTGTAATTATATCCCCCCCTCCAAGATGTAGGGAACGAATCACAGTTAGTGTGCGCACGCAACATGGTGTTTGGGAAGGAGAGATACGGTTGGAGGGGGTGTAAAAAATGATGAACCTATATAAAGTTTAAACTATGATAATAAAGTTACTAGTAATATGTTTTAACTCATAACGTAGTCACAACAACTTTAAAGTCATAGTGTAATATGTAGACAGTAACAGCTCTCCCGGAAGGAGGAGGCGGAGCCTCTCTCAATAAATACCCCGGCACGGATGTGTTAGGAGGCAGTCGATTCTCTGGAAATATGGATCCTACAGGTAAGATAGAAAAGTTGTATATTGTATTTCATTTTTTATCTCTGTTTACGAAGAGTGTTGAAGTAATAGTGATTCGTTTGTGCTTATATGTTTGTTTCAGATCATGAGATGCTCCAGCTAAATCAACTAGCTGAAGGTGGAACACATCTTCCCACAAAGAAACTACGTGAATTAGACCAGTCCGTTCAACACATCATTCGATCCGTCAAAACCGTGAAGACCAGATATGGTGAACGGGTTGTCGTCGAAACATCAGAATTCCAAGTCTTCCTCCCGGAGAGATTCAAACACATGACCGCAGCGCAGAAAGATCTACTAAATCGTGGTGACTGCATACTCCAATACCATGGCGAGGAAACACTAGAAAGTGGTTTCAAACGACATAAATTGTCTTTTTTAAGCAGCCCGTAATGTCGTCAAAAGGTGAGTACAATTATTGAATAAAATTTCATAAAAAAAAGTGATAATGTAGTTACTTGCATGTAAATGTGAAATCGTACATGTTGTATTAGAACTTAAAGTGTTAATTATCGCACGTCATGTAGTATTAGTAATTGAATGTAGTTACTTGCATGTACGTACATGTTGTATTAGAACTTAAAGTGTTAATTATCGCACGTCATGTAGTAGTAGTAATTGAGAGTGAACGTTGTAGGGTTAATTTTCATGTGTAATAATTACGTACATGTGAATATCGTAGTTCAGTTACGTTATTTCACATGCATGTTAGTTACGTTTGTTTGTTACACGTAAAAGTAACGTTGTAGGTGAAAAAAGAACGTTAATTTATATGTGTAAAACGTACATGTGAATATCGTAGTTCAGTTACGGTATTTTACATCTATATGGTTTACGTTGTGTGTTTTTATCATTTATGTAAGGGAGAGAGCATTACGTAAAACAGTTACATACTATCTGAATATTGTAGTTACGTGATGATAGCAATAATTGTAAAAATACATAATCATTATGTAACTATTTTCATATGTAAAAGTTACATGCATGTTACGTTCTACGTAAAGTATAGAGTTTACGTAAAATTGAGATTCATACATGTAAAAGTTATTAACATGTATGTTATTTCTGTTACCACCTTACATACATGTAAATCAATGTTCCCGTATGTAAAGTTAATCGAATGTTGTAATTGCATTTTTCAGAAACGGCGACAAGATGCTCCGATACTGCCACTGGACAACCCTCGATTCAGCAAGAGGAAACCTGTTCGAACGTGACCCAGGCTGAACGATTACGATGTAATCACAGTGAGTCAGCATTCAAAAACAGATTATGTACCTATGAAATTCACAACTGTGTTAATATACTTGATCCCGTTATATTCTTAGCAGAATGCAAACCTTTAATTTTGAATGAAATTGATAAGGGCTTAAACATGTATAAATCAGGTCTTAAGATAGGATCCTGTTTATCCTGTCAATATGTCATAATATCACAAGAGAGCGATAATATTCATACATTTAACTTTAACAGTAAACTTGAGGTGATATTGCAATCTACAGATAAATCTATATGGTATGAAGAGAAGATTGTACAACCTATACTAGATCATATGGATAATTTTGAATCGCGTACCAGTTCAAAAGCTTTATACAGTATTGAGAAATTAACAATATATGTGACACAATACGATTCATTGAATGCAGGGATGTATACTGAATTACCCGACTTTATAAAATCGAAGAGAGCTGTTATTAACATTCGTAATACTGATAAATATTGCTTTGCATACTGTCTGTTAGCATCCAAATACCCAGTAGAACGTAACAAGAATCGACCCACCTCCTATAAAAGATATGATTTTCGTAACGAATTTAACTTTGAGAATATAACATTCCCCGTATCATTGAAAGATGTAGAAAAATTCGAGAATCAAAATTCAAATATTTCAATAACGATATACGGTGTTGAAAATAAATCGATTATTCTCTTATATCAACCAAGAGAGATAAAATCACATCATGTTAATCTTTTAATGTATAAAAGACATTATTGTCTGATAACAGACTTGTCACGTTTGCTAGGAAAGCAGCTAACGAAACATAATGGGCGAAAATGGTTATGTAACAATTGTAACTTGTATTTCACATCAGAATCACGTTTAAATAGCCATAAAAAGAGGTGTATGATGAATCAAATTATCAGAATGCCCGAGGCTGGTAAAACTGATCTCGTTGAATTTAACGCATATTCGAAATGTCTAAAAGTTCCATTCGTGGTTTATGCAGACATAGAATGTATCTTACGTAAGGTAGATTCGTGTCAAGATGTATCGAGTAAAAGCTGGACACGTAGCATTCATAAACATGAAGCGTATGCAATTGCATTACATTTGGTCTGTAGTTATGATAAAAATTTAACACGTTTCAAATCATTTGAAGGTCCATATGCAATTGAAAATTTTCTTAAAGAATTAACGTTAATTGCAAATCAGGTCATTAATATATATGCTAATAAAATTGAAATAAGTATGAGAGATGTGGATGAGCTAGAATATCAAAATGCAACACGATGTCACATATGCAAACGTGAATTTCTTAACTCGTGTATAAAGGTTCGTGATCATTGTCATTTGACTGGAAGTTACGTTGGCCCAGCTCATAAGTACTGCAATTTAAATAGGAAAATGCCAGGATTCATACCAATATTCTTTCATTGCTTGTCAAAATACGATGCTCATTTCATAGTAAAGAAACTAGGTTACGATACGGAACCTATCAACTGTATTGCACAAACTTCTGAAAATTACTTATCCTTTAGCAAAAGATATACAAATTCGAATGGAATGAGTATATATCTAAGATTTCTGGATAGCTATCGTTTTTTGGATTCAAAACTTAGTAACCTTTCGGATATGTTAGAAGCAGATGATTTTCATTATACCAATAATATGTACACGAATCCTTTGCATAGACAACTGATGAAACGTAAAGGTGTCTTCCCGTACACGTATGTGGATTCTATAGAAAAATTATACGAGAATAGTCTACCATCCAAACATCAGTTTGATCATGTAAGCGATGAGGATTATAGTCATGCTAGAACGGTATGGAATGAATTCAATGTTAAAAATCTGGGTGAATATTTAAATATATATCTTAAGTGCGATACATTAATACTAACGGACGTGTTTGAACGCTTCCGTGAATTAAGTATCGGTTTGTACGGACTCGACCCGTGTCAGTATTACACACTTCCCGGGTTAGCCTATGATGCAATGTTAAGAACGACTGGTGTACAGATTTCATTATTAACAGATAAGACTATGCTAGATTTCTTCGAAAAAGGAATACGAGGTGGAATTTGCACTGTGTCCAAACGGTATGCAAAGGCGAATAACAGATACATGACTAGCTATGATAATACTCAACCAACTAATTATTTAATGTACGTTGACTGCAATTCTCTATATAGTTATACAATGGAAAATAATAGCTTACCATACACTGATATAAGGTGGCTAACTGATGCTGAAATTAAATCAATAGATTTTATGTCTATTACAAGTGATTCTGACGTGGGATATGTGTTGGAAGTAGACTTTAAATATCCACAGGAACTTCATGATATACAAAATGATTTGCCATTATGCCCTTTGAATGAAATCGCGCCAGGTGATAAGTATACAAAATTGCTAACAACATTGAATGATAAAAATAAATACGTATTACATTATCTCAATTTTCAACAATGTGTTAAACTTGGTTTGATTCCATCGCGTATACATAGAGTAATAGGTTACAAACAATCTAACTGGATAAATCCTTACATTGAACTCAACGTTCGTAAACGTATTGAAGATAAGACGAAATTTGGTCAAAATCTATGGAAGTTAATGAATAATTGTGTTTATGGAAAATTTATAGAGAATGTAAAACGTTATAATTCATTTCATTTAGCTACCAGCTGGAAACGAGCGCGTAAATTGTTAGCTCGACAGACATGTATAAGGTACGTGATTTTTGATGAAAATTTAATAGGTATAGAATTGGTCAGAGATGAAATATTGATGAATAAGCCAATATACATAGGACAAGCAATCCTGGATCTATCCAAACATAAAATGTATGATTTTTATTATGAAATTCTGAAGAAAAAATTGAAAGATGTAACTTTAATCTATACGGACACGGATGCTTTTCTCTTTGAATCTAGCTGCGATATATATGAATTTATTAAAACCAATATACATTTATTCGATACATCTAATTATCCAATGGATAATGTGTATGGTATTCCGTTAGCAAATAAGAAAATTTCAGGATTATTCAAGGATGAGCTAGCCGGTAGAGTGATGACTGAATATGTAGGGCTGAAATCGAAATTATATAGTTATCGATATGATACTGAAGTGATTAAAAAATCAAAAGGTGTAACAAAAGATTCGATGAGATTCATAACCTTTGAACAATATCTCTCATGTATTACACATCCTGACACTATACATCGAAGCATGCAGACATGTTTCAGAAGTTATAAACATGATGTTCATACTATTGAATCTAATAAGATAGCTTTAAGTGGTATCGATACAAAACGATACATTCCCAATAATTCATTTTTAACATTAGCATGGGGACATTATGCTATAGAAAATTGTCAAGTGTAAATTTCTTTTTCTTTTCTCAATAAAGCATAGATTCAACTGAGTTAAAAGGTATTACTAGGCCACGATAATAACATATTACTGTATTTCAAAAAATAAAATAATTGAGTTTCAAGTATAATTGTAAAGTGTGTTACAACTGAGTTAAAAGGTATTACTAGGCACATGATAATAACATATTACTGTATTTCAAAAAACGAAATAATTGAGTTTCAAGTATATTTGTAAAGTGTGTTACTAATTACATGATAATAACATATTTACTTCATTTGAAAGATAACGTGTTGCTTTTTTTATGTTTATGTTAGGGTGAAGGAATATTTTTTCCTATTCATGTCGTTTTGAAATGTTAGATAGCAGAAATCAATGAAATGTTAATTCAACTATAATCATGTATGATTTTTTATTAAAATATATTTACTAATTATATCAAAATGTTATTATCATGTCTCCGTTAAGGGGTGAGGGGAGATTTATATATATATCAATGTGAACTAGCATGTACAAAGGCTCTTATTTCAGCTATAATCATGTATGATGTTTGTTTAACGTATATTACTAATTACTTCAAATTGTAATTATCATGTTTACGTTAAGGGTAGGTGAATTTATATATACTCAATGTGAACTAGCATGTACGTTATGTTAAAATCTCTACAATTAAATGTTAATTCAACTATAATCATGTATGATTTTTTTTTTAAAGTATAAAAATGTTATTATCATGTTTAAGTTAAGGAGATGTGAATTAGCAGTTACAGAAGATTTTTAAAAAAGTATAAAAATGTTATTATCATGTTTAAGTTAAGGAGATGTGAATTAGCAGTTACAGAAGATGTCAGGAATCAATGTGAACAAAAAAAAATCAAACACAATATATCATTAAAATTATATTTCTTTATTGAGTTGTGTGTTTTTTTATTTATACAATGTCCACCTCATTAATCCATTCACGGGTAGGAAATCCTAACCATTTCACCAGAATCCTATCACCACGACGTCTGATGATCCTTTCAACTAAATACGTGTCTGGATATTGAGTTTTCTGTAATTCATAACCGTAGAATGCTCCTTCAATCAGTTTACCCTCCAGATCCTCGATGAGATAGGTCAATGGATGTGTCCTTTGCACTGTACGTATCCTAAAGACTTCAACACTCCAATTTGGTAGATAACCTTTCTCCATAACACCTTTATGCTTAGAAATCCTCACGTAGTCACCAACACGATGAAGCCTAGATCTTCGCTTCTCACGCAGACTTCTATCATATTTGTAGACGCTGAGCAGGAGAGAATTATCACGAACTTCTACAGGCTTCATACGAATCGTTCGATGGTAAGTATTATTGTAGGTATGAATAATTCTAGGTAGTATGTTTATCCATTGATATGAGCCTTGAACAATAAATTCCTTATGCAAAATCAGTTTGATCGTTCTTATTAAACGTTCCACTGCAGCAGCCTTAACGTGTGTGAATGTACTGTAATGATTAATATTATTACGATTCATTAGTTCGCGGAAATGTTTATTGTAAAACTCCCTTCCTTTATCAGATTGAACATTCTTCGGAAACGATTCCATTTCATTCAATATCTCCTCCATAGCAGTCGAAACGTTAATACCACTTTTATCACGTAATGGTCGTGCATAAGCCATCTTGGAATAAAAATTGCATGCAAGAAGAATATACTTATAATTCCTATTGTCTCTTGCATAATTAGACATGTCCATAAGATCTATTTGTACTAAATCGTTCATTCCTTTGCTTATGATCTTACGACGTAAAAATCGTCTTCTAGCTGGTGCATGTAACTCGGTTGCAATGCGACGTTTTATCATGCTATAATTTTTGATGTTTTAAGTTCTGTAATAATTTCTTCTATCTCGGGTGAGTGATTCAAATTACCTGCATCCCTCGACACAACCAATAATCTTAATCTGTTTATTATTTCATTCGGATCGTTCCAGTAGACGTAATCTAATTTTCTCTGCGGTACATGTTCTTTCCAACGTAAACCAAATCCAGTTCGATTACTAACAAGGTCACGAATGATATGACGATACTTGAACCCTCGATTTGCTCTTAAACGTCCATCTCTTGAATAACCGTGTCTGTAAACTTGAGTATTCTGTAAGATTTGCGAATACACGTCTAAATCATCATCTGTGTACGATGTCTTGCGAGGTAAACGTTTAAATAATAATTCATATAAGCCTGCTGTGGGTTCATACGTTTCTGTTCCTATCTGAACACCATCAGATTTAAACACAACTGTCTTGTTACCCAATTTATACTCATTATCCTCGTAACGTATGCCGTAAGTATTGTCCATGTCACTCGAACTGGCAGTTCGAACCTTGTGTAGATACTTTGACACGAGATCAGATCCGTTAGCATCATCTGTAGTTTCGTCGTCGTTGTTGTCTTGGTGTGCTTTCGCTATTACTTTCAATGGTTCGGTTACAGGTTGAAGAACTTCAGACATGACTCGTTGCGTTTCGAATTTCATTCCTTTGAGAGAACGTAACTTTTCTCTTATTGCCCTACTGTGACGGGCAATGGATTCCTTAAGTCTTATAGCTTCAGCATCCATATCGAAATGAATGTATAATTAATCAGCTACTGCTAATTTATATGAAACTATCAGTTCTATACTTAATATATGACCATCTTTAGCACGTCCGACAGGCGCTGTAAACGATAGAATATCGCCAGTTTCAACTCTTACAGGATATCTTTCAACTAATCTTCCGTTTATTGCAAACAATGTATCATTTACAGCATGCGGATGTACCGATGATACGATGGAACACGAGAGTACACTTCCATTTCCAGGAACTTTATAGTATTCGAGTCCCGATGTTAACGTATACCTTAAAGAGGGACCTCGAAACGGACGTGTTTGCAATGAAATTATGAGTTGTGCTTTCAATTGTTGTAACATAGTGTTTACAACATTTCTCATTCGTGTTTTCATAGTATGAATATCATTATTTATAGTGATTAGTTTATTATCAAGTTCCGTTTGTCGTGCGGTTAGTTCTTTCACTTCTTTTTCTACAGCTGTAGTAATAGTCTCGCTAGCGGAGGTGATTGTTCTAGTTAACTGACTTTGTAATTCATTCTGTTTCCGTGTAATAGTATCGACAATGTTTGTTATAGTCTCAGTTAAACCCGTTTGCAATTCATTATGTTTCTGTATAAAGAAATGATTAACATAACTCATGGTGACTGCATCCCTATCATCTATCGGGTCGGCTAAATCCTTCAATCTCTTCATTCGAAATGATAGAGTTTCATTAGAGTCGTGAATTGGAATCCTATCATCTACATATTTTTTATTAGGAACGTCGTGTTCGTGAAGGGGGTCCAACAGCGTTTTCATTCTTATACCATCTATAATGACATTATTTTCGGAATCACGTTTAAATGCATATTTACTTAAGTACTCCATTAAATTGTTGTATTGGATGTCGAGCGATTTTTGTATGTGATCCCTAAGCATAGCTTCAAACTCGCCCATACGCTGATACGAGGTCTGCTCGCTGAAGATTTGCATTCGATTCTCGACGTCAGCCGTATGCGTATCCACATAACGTTTAGTCGATGCATCGTCACCTTCTTCAGGGTCGTGAATATTGCACAACCGCTTTCCCTTGAATCGATAGTTTCCCGATCCATCTCTAGTTATGATATATCGATTGAACACACCCCTAGAGGGTATGATTCTTCGGGATCCGAACCTGTCGATACTCATTGCTTAAGTGATGGATTATTCTATTTATTCATTCTGATAAAGCGATCAAAACCGTGACGGTAGCGTCCCTCGTTCAGTGGATATTCTGGTACTATAACAACAAAGGATCGTTCATCACTCTCCCATATATGTTTACACATATTCTTAAATTCATCATAGGACATATCGGTATTTACATAATCTTCGTATATATGTTTTAAATTGAGATTATCCTGTCTAAAGAATATAATCATATTTGCATTATCTCTAATTAAATGTTTAGGTACTTTAGCATATGATTGTGCTAAATATATAGCATCGACATTACGATGTCTACCCATACTGTAATATGAAGCTATCTTACCCTGTTTTTCATTTATCACATCATCAAATACGAATATCGAATTTTCTCTAGCATCCGACGTTTGAATTACTTTATCACCATCATCGAACGTAAATACACCTATATCGGGTATAGTTTTCAGTAACCTGAGTAAATATCGATATTTAGGTTGTTGCAACGATTTCGAGTATATGTAGAGGTTTTCGAATCTCAGACCATTCTCGTGAATAAGCAGGTTGAGTAAAACGTTCGTTTTTCCAGCATTTGAACTGCCAAGTATGAGCGCTCTAACGTTACTCGGAAACAACGTACCGTGTCGTCCTTTGCGAATGTCATCCTCGAAATCTAACACCTGTATGGGTAGCGTACACTTTTGCTTTACTATCTCCATATCGCGACTAATACTTATAAAGCATAAGTTTTGTCTTTTATTTCGTTCGTGATAAGGGCAATCTATGTCTTTACAGGATTTAGCCAATCGTCATAGGAATCGTATACTTATAAAGCACACGTTTTGCCTTTTTTATTTCATAGTGAGACATGCGCTCTACACGTGCACGCAAAGGTTCGGGAATTCTTAATTCCTTGATTAATTCATTACCATTTGAGGCACATTTACCAGGTTATCGTTTCTGCGGTCCCGGAACGAAACTACATAAACGCTTGCAGAGAGGTGACTTACCGGTGAACGGGTTAGATTCAGCGTGTCTCGATCACGATCGGGCTTACGCAGAGAGTACTGATACAGAATCTCGTCGTCTAGCCGATAAGGTGTTGGTAGAGAGAGCTTGGAGACGTGTAAAGTCTGCCGACGCTTCTTTGGGCGAACGACTTGCAGCTCGACTTGTGACTACACTTATGAAGGGTAAATTGGCAGCGGGCGCTGGCATGCGTAAACGTCGCAACAAGAGAGGTGGTTTCTTACCTTTGCTACCACTTTTAGCAGCTCTAGGTGCAGCAGGTGGTCTAGCTGGAGGTGCTGCTCAGATTGCTACGGCTGTCAATAAGAAACGTTCGGATGCAAAACAACTTGCGGAATTAACACGTCACAACGAGCGCATGGAATCTTTGGCTCAGGGCAAAGGTCTTCGCCGTAAGAGACGTCGTAAGGGTAGAGGATTATATCTTCGATCAAAAAACTCGGGGCGAGGCCTATATTTATCCCGGAAAAAGCCCTGAGTGCTAACGAGATCGATTCGTATGCACGACGTCTACGCATTCCACATTTTAGAGGTGTCTACATGATCGATAAACTACCTCCACATCCTCGATACTATGAGAGAATAGTAGTGAATCTGGATACATCAAATAACCCTGGTACACATTGGGTTGCTGTACGTAAGGATGGTGACGTTGCCTACTACTTTGACAGTTTCGGCGATCTGAGACCTCCGGAAGAGATAGAAACGTACCTTTCGGGTGTCAAGCTCCTATATAATACGACGAGATTTCAAGAATTCGATTCTGTGATTTGCGGTCACTTGTGCCTTCAGTTTCTCCTCGATGAGTTACACGATCACCGTGAGTGGTAGTGATACCAGCTTCTCTACATTTCTAAATCCACCATTACATCTGGATCCTAACGGACATTACGAGATAGCTCTATTGAATTTTGAGACTTTTTACTCAATTCCGAATGTGGACGAGAGTGATAATCTATTCCATTACGTTCGCGATGGAAAAGTCGAACGTATAGTAATTCCACCGGGTACTTATGAATTGGATGATATCGCCAGATTGATCAAGGATGCTCTCGACATCGGCGACGACTTTATTCTACGTGCTAATAATAACACCATGAAATCAGAAATTCAATCTCCCTATATTATCGACTTTAGTCGTGAGAGATCTATTGCTTCACTTCTCGGTTTCACCTCTAAACAGAGGGTACCGGCAAACGTGCTGACCGAGTCTAATGATTTGGTTAACATATTCAAAGTCAGCATCATACGTATCGAGTGTAGTCTTGCAACGGGATCTTTCATCAATGGTAAAAGTGGTCATTCTCTGTATGAATTTTTCCCATCGGTACCTCCAGGTTATCATATTTCGCAGGAACCATCAAGTCCTATATATTTACCAATCATCGATACGAATCTCATTGATCATCTCGACATTAGAGTGGTAGACCAGAACGGCGATAAGTTAGATTTCAGGAACGAAACCATCACTGTACGATTGCACATACGTCGTAATGGGTATAAGTTTTAAGAGACGATGCTATATTAAAAACATCTCTCGAGATTGATCTCTACTCGATCATCGACCCGCAAGCTAATCACATCGTCTAATCGAAAATTTCTCGCTAACTTAGGCTTCAAGGTTCTATGATGGATGTGTTGGACGTGACCGGGATTCCGACCTTTGATGATAAGATCAGTAAGGAGGAAGAACACGTATTCCTACCGTACAATACGTCAGCTCTCGATGTGAACGATGAAATTAGAATTCCATGTCAAGCTGAAGATTTGTACACGCTTCCTAGTAGAAGTTATCTCTACATTGAGGGGACTCTCACTAAACCCGACGGCACCGTTGCCACATCGAAATTGAGTAACAATGCTATGGCATTCCTATTCGATGAGATTCGTCTGGATATGAATGGAACGACTATTGATAGAACTAGGAATCCGGGCATTTCATCAACGATGCGTAACTATGCTGCACTGAATGAACTGGAATCGAATCGTTTACTAAATGCTGGATGGATCTATCCTGGAGGTGTGGTAGACATCGTGAATACATCGAATGGTATCTTCAATGCTATCGTTCCTCTTTCGATGTTGCTGGGTTTCGCCGACGATCACAAGGAGGTCATACTTAATAGCAAGTTTGAACTTATTCTCATTAGATCTAAGGATTCTAATAATTGTATCATTGGAAACGATCCTACAACCATACAACTAACTAGACTCGAATTGAGGATGCCTGTACTTCGACTTTCAGATTCTGAACGAGTTGATAAACTTAAACTCGTCAAATCGGATAAACCTCTACACGTCGCATTTCGAACCTTGGACCTTCACACTCAACCTGCTGTACCTCAAACTAAAGCGTTCACATGGAACATTGCAACCACGACTAAACTTGAAAAACCACGTTTCGTCATAGTCGGTGCACAAGTGGATAGATTGAATCATCTCGCTAAGGATGCTTCTCTATTTGATAATTGTAATATCACCAATCTGAAACTTTATCTCAACAGTGAATCTTACCCCTATCACGATATGAATTTGGATTTCGCCAATTCGAAATTTGCATCTCTGTATGATCAATATTCCAAATTTCAATCATCCTACTATGGAAAGGAGAATTACCCTCTTTTGAAAAGGAACGACTTTCTGAAATATGCACCGCTATTCGTCATCGATTGCTCTCATCAACCTGAGGATACTGTGACGGGGGCAGTGAATGTCAGATTGGAAGTTCAAGCATCGTCAAATTTTCCTGCACAAACTTCATTATTCTGTTTAATTATTCATGATAAATTATTCACTTATAAACCACTAACTCATGTTGTACAATCTATCATATAGGTGTAATAAATAAAACATTACAAATTCAAATTATCTTTTTATTGACTTTAACATACATCTCCAATATCCTCTTCCTTGCACTCCTGCTTTTTGCATCATATGAACATAATGATTTATGAATATCATACAACTGATATAAATTTCTTTCAATATATGGAATTAGTCTTTTAAGTCCATTGAATGCAGTACTATTCAGATTTATACTGCCCACATTTAAACATGTATTCACAAACGTTATTTCTTGCATCTTATTCATGCATAACATTATATTAAATGCATATATTATATTTTCACTGTACGGTGCACATGGATGCTTACCATCTTTCAGATACGTATCCAAAACACACAAATTTGACATTATTACCTCCCAATCCTCTTTTGTAATATACACAAACGTATCGTCATGTGTGTCTTTAATGTAAAGTGATGGGAGTTCATTGTATAATCCTATGTTCACACGAAAGTCAATGCTGATGGAGATGTCGTTATCGTTCATGCACACACTATTTACCATCACTCGCAACTTCCTCCTCTACTTCTTCTGCGAAGGGTGTGAAGGGTTCGAACATCATTATGATGAAACTGTCTTGATCGAACGTCTTCTTGGCTTTGACGATTCTCGGTTTGCAGTTCGTCTTCTTCTTTTTCTTGTCTCCTTTCTTACTGGATCTGCGGACATACACGAACTGTCTCAACATCGTGAATATTTAATACACTTGTTAACGTAAAACTCTTATTATTTTATACTCACTTTTCTATGACTTCCTCCTCGGGTTTCGATGTACCGATATCCTTAAACGGACGATCATTGTACGGACCGCACACATCTTCACCTTGATCCTGTTCGGACTGGCATGCCACATCTTCACTTTGGGCTTTACTGAAATAAACATATTTATCATTAGTTATCTAACACATAACAACACTTTCACGTTAACACACAATTATAATTCTACTTACCCGAGGTACACTTTACAATTCTTTCCGCATTGAGCATAAGATGTGATCGAATCATGATGGGAAGGATTCTTGCAAATCACTTGATGCATCTTTCCATCACACGTTTCATCGTGGTGCTCAACCCAATGCTTTTGCAAATCTTCGAAATTGCGTAGATTCTCCCAGAATCTGGTATCACTTTCAATGATAGGTGTTGTTGTTCCACTCATCTTGACGTTGCGATGTGAAGTGAGAATGCATTCGTTCCCGAGTGAGCAGATGGGTGATGAAACGTGATCATACCTGTCTCCCCCCTCCCCATCCTATCGTCGATTGTACTTAACGGACGGAGGGTTTGTGTGAAGTGAGGACACGTTCGTTCCCGAGCTGGCGGGACAGGGTGAGACCTGTTAATTCGAATTTACTCACATATGCACAAATCTTGAGGAATGACAACACGTCATCACCCTTATACTTCAATGTGGAATAGATTTATATTTTCTCGTACCTCGATGTGGGAATGGAATTTAACCTTTTCTTAACCTTTACATAGCTCTTGGATACAATAGCTCAAGGAGAGATTCTGCATAGGGAACACCCCTTACCAGAATGTCTTATTACATTTATTTTCATAAATCTCTCCCAGTAAACATACCTAATCATTCTCTCGATATTCTTTTATCTAAAGAATAACGATACTACATCATATATCATACACTAAACGTAATAGATATCAAACCCTACACTCGATATTCATACATGAGAGTTCAAGCACAGACATCGAAGCACTGAACGTAATAGATATCAAACCCTAGACTCGATATTCATACATGAGAGTTCAAGCACAGTCATCGAAGAATTACTATCAATACATTTAATTCAAACATCCCCGGAACCCCCCCGTTACCCACCCCGCCCCATCACAATATCGAACCCTAGACTTCGATATTCATACATGAGAGTTCAAGCACACACACACATCGAAAAGAATTCACATTTAATTCAAACATCCCCGGAACCCCCGTTACCCATCCCAGCCATCACACATTACACATCACACACACACACACACACACACACACACACACACACACACACACACACAATCATCATCATCATCATCATCATCCCAACCCTCAAAAACATCTCACTGCACAGGGGAGAACGGCACTACGCCAACACTCCCCTTCTTTTACAACTCGATTTTCATATAGGAGAGTTCTAAATCAATGAGCATTCTACATCACTCATATATTAACACAGAGGAGAGTTCAACATCTTATCTACACTGTGCTGATTCTCTCAATTCTATACTACTGGCTCTATCAAAAACCTTAGCCTATATACGGCTAGTGTGAAGAAATGATTAATTTCCATCAATTAACTAAAGCAATAGACCAAGTTTGGACCTCCGTATCGAATTCCCTCCGTAGCATAGTCCAGTCCAGCTTGTAACAATTGTGATCTTGTTGTTGTTGCTTATATTGTGCTTTAAGAATGTAACAAATTTGGAATTTTGTTGTTAGAAAAATAAGATAGCTCTCAGAGCTAAGCCTTTTATTTAATTTAAATAATTTTCGGCTTATCCATCCTTGATCCGTTTAATTTAGGGCATAAAGCTTAGAATATTCTTAATGAATGTCGACATATAAGTTATAACTTATACACATTTCCATGCATTTTAAAGTTAATGCAATTCTGCTCTAATGTTAAATTAGAGCACAATTGACTAAAATAGATTATAGTGCAAGTCTTAGCTTTCTAAAAATATTTGCTTAGAAGCAGATCAGTGATAGATAAGCATATGTGCTTACGTCACACTGGCTTTTCTGGTCCATTTACACATACTTTGTAATTTATTGGCATTGTTCTTTTAATAGCATGAAATCACCCATAGTACGAGTATTGAAGTGTCTTAATCAAAGCAATTTTATATAATTTTATATTATATGTAAACCTATGTAGCACACCGCTTATGCCCGCCTCAGCAGCGTAGATGGTAGCGTGTCTGCCTCACGTTCAAGAGGTCCCGAGTTCGAATCTCGGTCAGGGTGAGTTACCTGGATAAGACTTTTTCCGGGGTTTTCTATTATAGACAAATGTCCGGTAACTCTAAGCTTCATGGACCCCGGGCTCATTTGAACATCTCTTCGCCAATTTCATTCGCCGCCCGATATGACAACGTTGGAGGACATACTCTTTTTTTAAAAAAAAAAAAAACTCTTATTTCTGATTAAATTAAAAAATTCTGAGGTTAAAAAAATAAGGGGGGGGGGGAAACCATTTTGATGCCCAGTTCCATTTGTTACATTGGTAAAGACATACATGGATAAAGTGGCAGAAACAATGCAGATCTAAAATGTGTTCACCATCTTCCTCTGTTTTCTTTTCCTTTTTAGCCAATGGCATTCTTCGAAAAAGAAGTTGCAAATTCAAAGACTAATATATACATACGAGGGCTGTTCAATAAAGAATGATCACATTTTTTTTTTTTAAACGTACCTTTGCTCATCCTCATAATTTTGATGGTCCTTCTCAAAATAGTCTCCCCTGAATGCGATGCACTTATCCCAGCGCTTCTGCCAGTCTTCAAGCACATGCTGGAAACCATATTTGATAGACCCTTCAAAATCGCCTCCGCAGCCTTCACCACTGCTTCTGATGATGAATGATGCCTCCTACGAAGGCGTTTCTTCAAGTTAGGGAATAGAAAACTGTCACATGGGGCTAAATCCGGACTATAGGGAGGGTGAGGGCTGCACTTCACGCTGATTCTTGCAAGATATTCTGCAACAACATTGGCAATATGCGGCCATCTTGGAACCCATCGCGCACAAACACGTCTCGTGTGTAATGTTTCTGTCACCAACGTGTGGGTGGCACTCAATGAAATGTTCAGTATTTCAGAAGGTAATTCGTCGATCCTCTCTCACAATGGCAGCAGCAGTAACTGGAGCACAGGGTTCACCTTTCTGTGAAATTGATTGTCTCCCCTCTTTGTGCATTTTAAACCATGTGCTATAGGGAAGAACAGACTCTCCATAGGCCTCCTGTAACATTGTATAGGCCTCAACTGAAGATTTGTTGAGACGAAAGCAGAATTTCAAAGTCGCATATTGTTCCTCTCATGTTACCTCCGTTGCAGCGATAGGCGATACTGAACATGTCTGAACTTGCCTGGTTCTCACTGGCGGGAACCAGGACTACCAACAATGAAACTACCACGGCGTGTTTGTTTCACATTAAGCTAACAGAATATAATAAGATTGAATTTTAGTGCGAAAAATTATGACCGTAAAAATTTATGACCTATAACAGGTTTTAGAGATACTAAAATCTCCAAGAGATTTCACTACCTAAAAGCGTTAATAAAAATAAGCAGATAAATGGCATATCAGTAGTAGAAACTTTGCTATATTGCTTGAAATTCCTCCTTGTTTTTTCTTGCAACTATCGATTATAGCGAAATAATGTTGGGGTAGGGAGGCCCCATCGTTCATGTTTAGACCATGTTTAGCAGAAGTGTAAATTCGCTGTGTGAAATAAAATCATCTGGAGAAATTTGTTAGACCCTTGAATGCATTTATGAATGTTAAATTTTGTAGAAGTTTAACCATCGGGTTTAGTTCAGTTTTCATGACGAACTCAATGCTTAGAAATTAATCTTTTAGTAGTGCTGAATGCTTCAAGAGCGACATAGATGCTGTTAAGGCGATGCAGACCAAATTTAACCTCCGCAATGCTTGCTGCTTTTAGTGAAAGTTGCCTTTGTTCCAGCCGTTTATCGTGCTCTTCTGGCATGCAGAATGCAAATATAAGGCCACAGGTTGTGAAATGTGTAACGTTGTAACGCAAAGAATCTGTTTAAGCAAGGCACACTGACTGCGTCAGTGCGTGGATCAAAGGTGAATCACAGATGGCGGTTTACCTTGTTCCAGGAAAGGAGAGAGAGCTATATACTTACACATACCGAAGAAAACCTAGCGCTCACTAAACCGTAACGAGTAGGTAGGCTCGCTGTTGGTCCATTGCACATGTTTGCTACTGTTGGTGCCTGCCACCATTCCAGATCCTCAAATGGAATGTGAATATCCTACCTCGCCTATTGTAAATGTAAACATTTATGACTTCGAGTTCATCATCATCATCATCATCATCATCATCATCATCATCATCATCATCACGGTATAAGCCTTGTGGCCCATTCCGTCTTCAAGGAAATTGATCGGACCATCTCATTCGTGGCCTGCCAACATTTCTTCTACCTACAGGTTTATACTTGTATACATTTGTGCTGTACGGTCTTAAGTTCTTTTCACTGTGCCACATATTGTTTGAAATTTGTTTATTTTGTTTTGTATATCTCCATTACTGGTATATGACACAATATAACCAAGATAATTAAAATAACTTTGTTGTTGGATGGGTTTATCATTTATGCAATTTTTTGCTCTCAAATGGTTCGTTCCTGTAAAAGCCATTATTTTTGGTTTTTCATTTCAAGTTCATTAGGTTAATTTATCAAGGAATGTCCTGCAATATATATATATATATATATATATATATATATATATATATATTTTAAATTATCCTGATGAAACAGGATAAACATTTTTAGGTGAAAGGGAGAAATGACTTTCTTCAGTATAATGCCTAAGACTGAATTAAAATATTTTACATTTAAAGTGCCTCTAAATTGTACACTAAGATATTTTAAATAAAATAAGCAGTATTGGACTGCAAATGGATAGCAAATCTTTCCACCTTTGTGTAAAACATTATAGTTCTTCACAAGTTTCTGTTAAATACAAAATATAAAGAAACCTCAGTTAAGAGTTAAGATGTACGGACTCTCTCATAATTCTACAAGCTTATAGTCCATGTAAAATAACACCTGAAGCTTTCAATTTTTGCTCAATTTCTTCTCGGGCAGCAAGCCAAGTGAAAAGACGATTAGAAAGCAACGTTTCGGGAGTATGCAGCTCTCCCATCATCAGGATGTTTATTGAATGTTATAACCACAAATGAAACACTGGAAGCACAGATCAATACAGCTTGATAATCAAGTTAAATAGTTACGTTTCATTGACACAATTTTCTATACTCACACCATCTCCTGACCTGGCATTTAATTTACTGAAAACAGTCTTTTGTTCAGTAATGCGAATTTTGATAGTGCTTTGTCTTTGTTTATATTTGTGTTATATCCAGTGTTTTATTTGTGGCTGTAACATTTAATAAATATCCCGATGATGCGAGAGATGTACATTCCCGAAACGTTGCTTTCTAATCGTCTTTTCACCTGACTTGCTGCCCGAGAAGAAATTGAGCTTATAGTCCCCATGTCATCAGCTTTGTTCTGCCAATAATTGCAGTAAAATGTCCTGAGCAAAACAGAGAGCAATATCTATCTGGCATTAATATTAACTAAGTTATTGGTGTTTTGATATGAGGGCTGTTTAATAAAGAATGATCATAATTTCTCGCACTAAAATTCAAACTTATTATATTCTGTTAGCTTAATGTGAAACAAACACGCCGTAGTAGTTTCATTGTTTGTAGTCCTGGTTTCCACCTATGAGAACTAGGCAAGTTCAGACATGTTCAGTATCGCCTACTACTGCAATGGAGGTAACACGCGAGGAATAATATGCGGCTTTGAAATTCTGCTTTCGTCTCAACAAATCTTTAGTTGATGCCTATACAATGTTTCAGGAGGCCTATAGAGAGTCTGTTCTTCCCTGCACCACAGCTCGAAGGTGGTTTAAAATGTTTCAAGAGGGGAGACAATCAATTTCAAAGGAAGGTGGACCCGGTGCTCCAGTTACTGCTCTTACGGAAGAAAACATCAACACTGTTGCTGCCATTGTGAGAGAGGATCGACGAATTACCTTAAGATCACTTTCTGAAATACTGAAAATTTCATTGGGTGCCACATTCCCCTGAAGCAGGCTGGATGCTGTACCACGATAATGCGCGGCCGCATATTGCCAATGTTGTTGCTAAATATCTTGCAAAAATCAACATGAAGTACATCCCTCACCCTCCCTATAGTCCGGATTTAGCCCCATGTGACCTTTTTCTATCCCCTAACTTGAAGAAACGCCTTTGTGGGAGGCATTATCCATCATCAGAAGCAGTGGTGAAGGCTGCGGAGGCGATTTTGAAGGATCTCTCAAAATGGTTTCCAGCATGTGTTTGAAGACTGGCAGAAACGTGGGAAAAGTGCATCGCATTCAGGGGAGACTATTTTGAGAAGGACCATCAAAATTATGAGTATTAGTAAAGGTATGTTGTCAAAAAAAAATTGTGATCATTCTTTATTGAACAGCCCTGGTAGTATGAGTGACTGAAAATTCTAAAAATGTGATACACAGCATTATTTTCAATAATATTCTTTAAAGCATTTATAATCATCTTACCTTTATAATACATAAGCAAAGTGATAGCCTAAGATTTGAAATATTCATATGTATGAAAATGTTAAAACGCAAATTAATAATAATAATAATAATAATAATAATAATAATAATAATAATAATAATAATAATAATAATAATAATAATAATAATAATAATAATAATAATAATAATAATAATAATAATAATAATAATAATAATAATAATAATAATAATAATAATAATAATAATAATAATAATAATAACAATAACAATAACAATAACAATAACAATAACAATAACAATAACAATAACAATAACAATAACAATAACAATAACAATAACAATAACAATAACAATAACAATAACAATAACAATAACAATAACAATAACAATAACAATAACAATAACAATAACAATAACAATAACAATAACAATAACAATAACAATAACAATAACAATAACAATAACAATAACAATAACAATAACAATAACAATAACAATAACAATAACAATAACAATAACAATAACAATAACAATAACAATAACAATAACAATAACAATAACAATAACAATAACAATAACAATAACAATAACAATAACAATAACAATAACAATAACAATAACAATAATAATAATAATAATAATAATAATAATAATAATAATAATAATAATAATAATAATAATAATAATAATAATAATAATAATAATAATAATAATAATAATAATAATAATAATAATAATAATAATAATAATAATAATAATAATAATAATAATAATAATAATAATAATAATAATAATAAAATTAAGAAAGAAAAGTCACCAGTTTGAATTCTTTTAATATTCTTAAAGAATTGTTGATCTTTACCTGAATCGCAGATGACGTCTTGATATCTGTTGTTTTATCTTAACAGTCGGAGATTAAAATAAGAAATTGTGTTAGGGAAACTTCCATATACTTAATTGCTGATAATACTTGTATTATTGCTAGCAAGGAAGAAATGTTTGCTAATATGTTAATGGGAATATATTATGGGATGAAAATGGGGTATAGAATACACATAAAATAGAGAAAATGACGAAGACTACGGCACTTGGAAGAAAATCGGAACATATATTTACGAATGCTGCGAATTCAAGATGAAGACACTGGAGTAATCAAGCAATTTAAGATTTGTATTGTCTACTGTTGGTGACGAAGAGTGACTCATGGTAACCGTCAAGAAGATCAGTAATGCCTACATTAAGTATGGAGCGGCTCTACGTATGTATCATGTGTTCAAATTTTGTTTGCATTAATGAGTGAGATGTTAGAACTGTTCAAAGGAATTTCTTTCGTTAAGGATTAACGTTCTGACTTTTTATTACAAAATATTTGAGTTGTATGACTATGTTGGAAAACTAATTGAAGGAAAATATTGAGACTGTCATATCTACAGATTTAATGACATTCCACATATAAACGGCCATTCTCACAAATTTGATCTTGTTGCTTGCAAATATTTGTAGGTTGAAACTCAATTCTTTACTTCGTAATCATCGATCTCATTCCTCTGTTAGAATACCATTTAGAAATGAAAGATTGTGATTTACGATTTACATCTGCTCGGTCTAATTCATTAATGAATGCATATATAATCTCTTTGATATTTTGCAGATTTTAATTTACAAATTTGGGAATGTAAACTTTGAATGAATGAAAGTTGCTGCATGTTTTGACAAATGCTAGCATTAAGTATTTGCGTAAAATAACTATAAATGCCTTTAGTGACCTTTTATCTTATTCCTTATTTTCTTTAGGGGCTAAGGTAATGCAGTAGGCTTTAAGCGAGTCCTGTCTTTCAAAGAAATGGTTATCTGCCACGTAACTGAAATTTCGTTCTCTTTGCATGGCCAAAAGATGATCTATTTTTATTTGAGGAGAATATAAGCATTTGAAAATTCAAACCAATTAGGAATATCTCGCAAGTGGTTCATTCCAAAACAATGCATCTGAAATTATAGTTTACTAATTATGCAGAAGGCATTCAAAATAAGTTCTTCCTAGAAAACTTAATATATACATTTTATATGCTATTTTAAGCGAAATCGTTAACCATTTTTATAACATGGAAAATTTCGAAAAGCTTTCCATGGAAAGAGTAGTTCAAGGGGATGAATTTTATTCGAAATCGTGTCGCATACTCGGAAAATCCTGAACTAAAGTACTAAGTTTGGTATTGTACAGACTTCGGGTTTTTGAGTTAAATTGTACATGTGCATACTTACTCACACACGCGGAATGCTTTTGAAAATGAGCGTTTCTTATTTGGGGGATCTCAAATCGTGTATTTTCAGTGAAATTGTTACTTTCTCTACTATATGTAGTACAGAAAGCAATCATTGGTAAATAAGTTAAAATACGTGATATATTTATATCATCACTTTATACAATGATTGGTTTGTGTTAAAAGTTGTACTTAATAGTTCCAGCTGTCTGAAAAGTTCATCATCAAGACATATATAACTTAAGCGTCTGAATTTTTAGATTTTAACCAATTTTTTCCGTGTTAAATTGTTACATTTCAAGGCCATAACGCGTTGGTATATGGATTCTGTTAGATGTTTAAATGGGATTTCAAGAGCTAAAAGAACTCGTGCAGTTGTTTTTCAACGCCAGTGAATATTTTGTTTTTCAACAATTTCTATAGAAATAGGAGTTAAATGCTTGATTCATCTTCTAAATATTGGTAATGCCAAGCTACTAGATAGCAGTTCGTAAAGGAGTATTCCGCCTCGATAGCTTAGATGGTAGCGTGTCTGCCTCACGTCCGAGAGGTCCCGAGTTCGAATTTCGGTCAAGGTAAGTTACCTGGATAAGGCTTTTCCCGAGATTTTCCTTTATCCTGAAAGAGGAATGTTGGCTAACTCTAAGTTCCGTGGGCTTCGGACTCATTTGAGCATCATTTCACCCATTTCACTCATCGTCCAATATGATTTAACATTGGAGGACGTACATAAAAAATAAATAAATAACAAAAGAACTTAGCGCTGTCTTTTGTTTTAAAAGGAATAAGTGTGTGTGTGTGTGTGTGTGTGTGTGTGTGTGTGTGTGTGTGTGTGTGTGTGTGTGTGTGTGTGTGTGTGTGTATGTGTGTGTTGTTTTTGTTGTTTTAGGGCCCGTAGACAGCTGGGTAATTTGGCCCTTAAAAGGAATAAAGCATTTAATTTTACCACTGAGAGCTACTGAAAGAATAACTTTCTCGACGAGGTAAACAAGGATTTTGCTGTTCATCGATTTTTTTTTCGCTTGTTCCATTTATACCCCGCCTTTAACTACTATGGTCATATCGGCGGCCGTTCTCCTTTGGAACATACCGAAGGTGTTAACTCGTTATCTTTGGTTTTTAATCATTACATCACGCACACATTCACACTCTCATTCATACTTCCAGACTCTGTGGAAAATGGGGAATTATCTTGGTCGGAGAAAAATCCCCATCTTCCCCAGAGTCTGGAAGTGTGAATGAGAGTGTGAATGTGTGCGTGATATAATGATTAAAAACTAAAGATAACGAGTTAACACCTTCGGTATGTTCCAAAGGAGAACGGCCGCCGATATGACCATAGTAGTTAAAGGCGGGGTATAAATGGAACAAGCGAAAAAAATCGATTTTTATGTGACTGCACCTATTTTATTTAAATTTATTGGGGATTATAACGGCTATTCTTTCTTTTTACCTCTTCTGTAGAGGTTATAGCAACCTTTCTCCACGTTTCGAAACCTAAATATTCAAAGTCCGTCCGTTTTATACAGCAGTAAATTCAGAAAGACAAATTCATTGTTAGGGACAGTCAAACCTGTCAAAAAATAACTAAACAGACATACATCTTGCGTTTTTTCCCTTTAAATTTCATATACTGTCAATGCATAAAGCCAAAGCTGTAGCAGCTTTAATGGTCTTGTTTTACGAGTTTTAAAAAGCATTGATTATGAGGATTAATAAATGGCAATTAAAGTTAACTTATATGTGCGTAATAAACTTATTAATTTTTTATAAAACGTTTCAACCTAAAGGAGGCTAAAATGCACATCTTATGAGATCCTTAGAATCCAGGCATAAACACTGAAAAGGAAATGGTTGTCTCATAACATATAACGCTTGAAGATGACGGCTGTTTACTAATATTGCATTAGGAAAGATCTCCGGTTTTAGGACCTTCTGTTCCTTGATATCAGCAAAGCGATCGTTGTAACACGGAAAAAGAATTAGCTACCTTTAATAAAGGAGCAACCCGAAAAACTTTCGTCTTTTCTAATCGTATCGCAAACCTTTACTGCTTCCTATTGAAAACTGTTATAAATGGTTTGGTGGCGCCATAGAAGCAAGACCTTTGTGTTTCTGTAGCTTAAAGAAACGACCAGACGGCGTCACGTGTTGTTAGGCCTAAGAGTGCTTGACAAAGAAACACTTCAACAATTATTTGTTTGCACTTCACATATTACCGAAAGGTTTGGACTGTTATAAGAGAAAGTTTTGGTTTTTATAATTTATATGTTCTAATAGATAATATGTTTGAACTATTTCCCTGCATTTATTGCAAATAGAAAAACCAGCTTTTTAAAGCCTTTCGTTTTTGAGCTGTCACCGAAAGTTTAGGATTAGTAAGCGATATAAAAACCTTATATAGTGCGATCCATATAAACCTGAACAATTTCAATGGGTCATAATTTCCCTTTGAAAGCTCGTAGAGTTATGGAAATTTGTTTTAATGATCTCAGTGGCTTTGGGAGAATTGTTGACAGTTGACAATCTTAAATGTGCCATTTTCTTTGATACGACTGTAGACACTGAAGTTTACATTTGGTTTCTTCGATACATTTGTGGAGCAGCTGGATGATATCGAATTGAGAGAAGGTTATTTACAACAAGATGGTTCAACGTGCCATGCATCTAATACACCACGGAACTTGTAACAGTTTCTTTGATAATCGAATAATCTCAAAAGGTCTGTGACCTTCTAGATCCCCTGACCTAACCTCACCGGATTTTTTCTTGTGGGGGTATCTAAAAAATAGAGTGTACAAGAATAGGCCACGGACAATTGATGTTCTTAAGGAATTCATTTGAACCGAAATTAGTAACATTGCCGAGGATACTCTCCTAAAACTTCAGAGAATATGGTGAGAAGAGTGCAAACATGTATAGATGCTGGTGGAGGACACTTCCAACATTTTCTCTGAGGTGTAAATAGTGTAATGTTATCTTCTAATTGTGTATTATATTCTCCTAAAGTTGCACGTGTGTCCTATTATTGGTTCAAAAGTTATGGCCTATTAAAATGGTTCAGGTTTATATGGATCGCACTGTATAACACTCACGTGACTTTCTCTACCCTGTATGTTTTATTTTAATAAATCTTCTACAAACTATTTTTGCGAAACTTCATTTTTCTATATACTTAAACTATAGTTAATAAAGAAATTAACGATTTCACGCAGTATTCTCACTACGCCTGATATAGCTAGTTCGTTTATGATATGTATAGTGTGTTTGTTTATTTATTTACACGCTATTCCATAAAAAAGTCCTTTCAGAGCAAGGGTGGTGTAGTATACATCTATAGGTTAAATTTAAAATGAGAACTGACTGTAAAGGCAAAGTAAAGGAGTGATATTTACTTTCTTTGTATTTTGTGTGAATCATACGATTAACAAGGAAACGCCTGGTCTCCGCTTTTCAAAAGATAACCATTTCCTGATAAAAATTACACAATACTGACTGGGTTGCGTAAAATCATA
Source organism: Mantis religiosa (assembly GCA_030765055.1). Taxonomy (NCBI): domain Eukaryota; kingdom Metazoa; phylum Arthropoda; class Insecta; order Mantodea; family Mantidae; genus Mantis; species Mantis religiosa. The sequence goes on along the minus strand of CM060949.1, from coordinate 71,420,416 downwards.
ATCTAGAACCGAACCTATTATTACACAAATAAGCAGTGGTAGAGGTGCAAAGTCCTGCAGTTTCAATGTCAAAGGGGTTAATGAACACTACAAGTATAATATATTGTACGTGGGAGAAGTGGAGAGTATTCTACCTGAATGTTGTCAGTGAAACACATTTCTTCAGCAATTAAAGTTGTATAAACAGACTATTGAGAGTATAATACATATTTTAATGATATGCACACCTACGTGTTACTCTTCTTTACAAAAACAAAACTTCAAATAAATATAACAGTTACTACAAAATACCTTTGATACAAGTGGAAAATTTAAAAGCGTGTTGTCCCAGGATATCGCATAGCATTTGTAACTGAGCATCAACTTCCTATATCAAATGAATTTCCTGAGCATCATTAACGCTAACCCGAAGTATTAAACACAGAATTGAGCATCTTTAAATTGTTTTTCTTTGGTCAGACGTTGTCAATAAAGTGAGTGGCACATGGTAATCTAAGTGGCAGTGTAGTGTACTATTTAGTCTAAAAAATTCTGCCAGATATTGAAGAGTTTTGTACCTCTACAAAGGAACCTGCTACAGTTTTGCATATTTAAAGAAAAAATCTAAATCGCTGTTGGTCTGTAAAACAATCATGTTCTGATATGGGGGATCAGGAAAAATAAATTTTACTGCTGTGGATTTGTGATTGTTTTATGTTCATAATAGCACTTTTGGTATATAAGCACTCTCCTAACTTAGGTTATATAGGCACTTAAGAGAAGAGGTAGAATAAAACAGAGGAAATGTTTACTAAGCAATTTAAAAAAAAAGCGGGCAACCAAAGGGAGGCACATGTTTTTTACTGACACGAATAGGAGTGTTTTTTGTCCTGAAATGTTTGAAAAATGAGCTATGAATAATTCTTTAAGATTTTAAAGATATGACATAATAATTACAAAAAAATACATTACAAAGACCAATTTAATATATTAAAATTAGATACAGAAAGTTATAAATTATTTCAGAGAGCCAATTAAAATGCATTCCCATGTTCTCGCTTGAAAACTCTGAAAAGGAAGTTAACGAAATTGCTTCTCGAACTGCTGATACAAAAAATGTAATATTAAGTCTGTTTAATTTTTACATTCATTGTGAATGAAGAGGACTTAACATCCTATGATACGACACTAGGGCAATGACAATAGTAATCGGACTGTACAGGGTCATTAACATGAAAAATGGAGTCTTAGCTGTCATAAGTGCTGCTCTGACAATGACCATCTCTACACCCACAAGTAACCCCTTCCAGACTATCAAATAGGAACGGAGTAAAGGATATACAAAGTCACTCCTATTTCGCGGTGTAAAGGGCAAATCTCTGATGTTTGAAAGCATCATCAGTATGTAAAATGTTACTAATTTATCACTCTATATATGCAATTAAAATGTAAGCAAATGACAAAATAACGATCCAGATGGCAAGAAAATTACAAAAAAAAAAAAAAAAAAGGTCACTTAATATTGAAAAAGTCCCTCAAATCTGAAATGAAAAATATCAGCAAAAAATGACTACTTAACACACATGTTCATAACCTGAGAATCGTGTTCAGGATTTATGTGCATCTTAGATTTATGTGCCTATAATGGAACATTTAAAAGATGACGTCATCAGAATATGGATCCTGCTTATAACTGTAGACTGCCACCATTCTCAATTTTGCACGATAATGGTTAGTTCTGCATCGTTCTAAAGAATTCGTCATTCTTTTTATTTTTGATTAAAAATGGCAACTCATTCTTCCTGTGGTCATGCCATCTAAGTGTAGGTGTAGTGCCACTTTAAATATCCAGTTTTTACTATAAAAGAAACTAAGGTAGACATAATCACTGCAGTTTTATGTATGAATTCGCACCTAATTATATGAATAATTATAAAATAGCTGTCATTTTTTTTAAAGAGAGAGCATAGCATATTTCAGCCTTTGTAGATTCTAGAATATGATTAGAAATTGGTATATTATGTGGTATTTTCAGCTTCATATTAAATAGAATTCCAGATGCTAAGTAAGTTTGTGAACGTTTACTGAAAGAGATATTTATTTGCAAAAGAAATACTCTTGAGGGCAGATCTTGCCCTTCAATCTTTATCTTCTTCTTTTTAATTTACGTCCTCCAACGTTAAGACATATCGGACGATGAGTGGAATGGATGAAGTGATGCTCAAATTAACCCAGGATCCATAGAACTTAGAATTACCCGACATTCGTCTTTCAGGATAAGGAAAACCCCCGGTAAAACCTTATCCAAGTAACTCGCCTTGACCGAGATTCGAACTCGGCCCCTCTTGAACGTGATTCAGTCTTCTAATAAGCATTAGCATGTTATTATATATATATATAATAACATTTAGACTTTAAGAGCATATAAGGCACATGATTTCAAGTGTATTGTCAAAAAAAATTGTAGAAAAATAACTAAATGTAGTGCTAAATAAAATATAAGTGCCTTCTACGAGAAAAGGAATGCTATTTTTGTAATTCCTCAAAGAACTAACTAATAAGGAGAGGAATTTAGCATTGCGGCAAAAGTAAAAAAGCAGCGTTGGGATTCGTTTTTAAAATGTCTATATGAAGAACAAAAATGTGATGTGGAAACGCAAGTAACTATCTTCGATGAGAGAAAATCAGTCCGGAACTGATCAGAATGAGGAGGAGAAATTGCTAAACATTAGATAAGAAAAGTGTAAAATACGCGATAAGTCAAAATGAGGGATGAATGAAATAGTCCATAGCTTCGGAGCGTTGCGCCGACCTTTGGAGAGAAAATTTATGACTTGATTTCATTGCTATACACATACAACGGAGAAATTATACACCCAGCACTGGCTGAAACAATAATAAAGTGCATATCTTACTGAAGGTTCTTAAAAACACATTATGGCTCCTATAGTAAAGTTTAATACCGGCATAAAATATGACAGCTTAAGAGCTCATCAGCGCAACCGTTATCCTTCAGTTTATCTAATACTCCGGGCTATTCTCTATGAAAAAGTATTTCAAGGACAATTCAGCGTTCGCGGTCTTAATTATTTCAGATAGTTTCCATACTTGAAGCCTTATTTAGGCGAGGACAATTTTATTTTTAATCGAACATGTACGGTTGAGATGACACTCGTGATTTTCGAACACGAAACCGAAGGGCGATGTTTGTGAGACAAAATATTGCAAATTGATACGCCTTAAATTTTAAAAGGAAAAAGAAAATAGGTTTTTATGTTGTTATCAAAATGCTGCCAAGTAAAAATGTCTGACTATTTTTTGTTTCAACTGGACTAAAATTTGGAAAGGCCACCATACAGAGTACAATAAGTATTGGTTTTTCTTTCTAAGTATTCTATTAATTCGTCCCCAAAGTATGGGAGCTTTAAATAGCACTATAAGGCAACACACACTTAAACATTTTATTTATTATGAGATATGTAACAAATGTGAAAATGTGTACAAAGTTTTAATTATCTTATCCAGCAAAATAAGGCTATTTTAAAAGCAGTATTGTTTGAAAAAGTTTCAAAATGTTTAGATTTCTTTTATTTTTATAATCGTGCTTTAATTATTCATCTGTACATACAAAAGTGTAATTGAAAAATCTCTAGCCTTTCTTTTAATATAATCTAATATTGACGATAACATAAGTAATGAGCTACTATAAAACTACAAATTACGTTTTTGTTGCATCTCCCTCCCTCACACACACACGCACGCACGCACATTCTCTCTCCCCCTCTTCATTCACTGTTTCCTTCTTTGTAAGCAAGAATGACCAAACCGATGGTCCCCTTAGAAAATTCGTAGCAAGCACTAGAAAGAAAGTGTTATTAATATAGTTAAATCTTTATTTGCTCTAAATTCCATTGGCATCGCAAAAATACATGTCTTATTGCGCATTTAAAAACTACGTATATATTAAGTAGCACAAATAGGAGGCTGGTCCCCAAGCTCAGTCGATAGAGCTCTGCCTGAAGTGCGAGGGGTCCCGGGGTCAATTATCCGGCTAGTGGTGGGGACTTCTCTCCGACCAAGATGATTCCCCATTTTCCCCAGAGTCTGGAAATATGGATGAGGGTGTGAATGTGTGCGTAATCTAATGTTTAAAAAAGAAAAATCATAAGTACCAGCAACCCAACGTCTACGAGATAACACGATCTCGATATGTTCCTAAGGAGAACAGCTTTTTTTTCCCGTTTTTTAATCGAATCTCAAAAAAAGTTCGAAAAAGTTCGAATTTTGGTCAGCGTGAGTTACCTGGATAAGGTTTTTTTCCGGGGTTTTCCCTTGTCCTTCAAGAGGAATGTCGGGTAACTCTAAGCTCTATGGACCCTGGACTCATTTGAGCATCATTTCATCCAGTTCATTCACCGTCCGATATGACTTAACGTTGGAGGACGTAAATTACAAAAAAAAAAAAAAAAAAAAAAAAAAACCGGCCGCTGATAGGCTGATAGGACCATTGCAGTCAAAGGTGGAGTATAAATGATACAATAAAAAGAGGAAACGGAAGAGAGATAGAAAGAGATATAAAGAAGGAAAGGAGAGAATATAAGCAAGAAAGAAGTTATGCATTTAATGCAATAACGGAGCAATTTATGCTCTCATATTCGTAGAAAATAAGAATTTGTGATTACTCATCCTAGGCAGACCTTTTGTTTCCCAGCGGTTATTGTTATATTTTTAGTTCCACGCAAGAGTTCTTTCATTTGGGCTAGAAATGTGACATGCTTCACCGCCCACTACAGATAAATCATTAATTTCCTTTCTTTTCCTTACTTCTTTTGGCATGCAGCTGAATCATCTTCTAGTTCTTCGAAGTTGCTAGTTCATTCAAAACTAGAGCAAATAAAGTTGCTGATTTAAACAAATTTTAATTTTGAGTAAATGCTATAGTTATTTGATAGAATCCATAAACCGCAAGTGAGGATGTGCTTCAAAAATAGAGGGCGTAATTTCTGGTATGCATTCCCCAGAGGTAGACAATAAGAAAAGTCCATTACAATATAAGTCCGGAAATCATTGGTTTTTGAGTTAGGCATTCAAATCAGTGGTATTCATCAGAACATATTTCTTACTACAGGTGGCTTATTTTACAGGTGTTCAAAGCTTTCATCTCCTGCTTGAATACAGGCCTCACATCGACGTCTCATGGCCTAGCGAACACTATCCCAATTTCAGGAATATTGTTTAATGCTTTACAATTCTTAACCGTCTTAAAATAATTCTTAACCATCAGCAGAATACAAAGTTGCGAAATGAGATTCTTGAGAAGAACAAAAGAATGGACAAGAGAAGATAGAAATGAAAATATAAGAAATGAATTGCAAGTGGAAGCTATCACCTCAAGAATGGATAGGTACAGAAGAAGAGGGTTTGAACATGTTGGAAGAATGGATGATACAAGACTGCCAAAATCCAATATAGTCCTAAAGGAAAGAGGGACGTAGGGAGGCCGAGAAAAAGATGGAAGGAGTCACTGTGAAGACGTAACAGGCGAGAGCCTAATCCATGAAGTGAAGAAGAAGAAGAAGAAGAAGAAGAAGAAGAAGAAGAAGAAGAAGAAGAAGAAGAAAATTCTTTTCTAAAGGGACCAACAGTTCTAAAATACACCAACGTTTTAGCTGCACAAAGTAAACGTCAATAAGGTTGAAGTCAGTTGATCGTGGTGGTTATCAATTGGGTTACTTCTACCTGTCCATCAGTCAGGAAACCTTCTAAGTCTAGCAGTGTCCGCCTCGATAGCGTGCTGGTGGCATGTCTGCCTCACGTTCAATAGGTCCCGAGTTCGAATCTCGGTCAGGGTGAGTTCCTGGATAAGGTTTTTCTGGGGGTTTCCCTTATCCTGAAAGACGAATATCGGGTAACTCTAAGCTCTATGGACCCCGGGTTCATTTGAGCATCATTTCACCCATTCCATTCATCGTCCGATATGACTTATTGGAGGACGTAAATAAAAAAAAAAGTCTAGCAACCAGACTTTATTCTGCGATAAAGTGTGCAGGAGCGCCATCATGTAAGAAGTGAGCTTGTTGATGAATGCGCAGTGGAGTGTCTTCATGAAGTTTGTACGATGTTGATTCTTGACGTTTTCTGCTATACCTACAAAATAATCTATAAAAGTTTATCTTGTGTGCTTCTTTTTAGTCGAGATAAACTGGCATTCTACATTTGTTGTACGTATAAGAAGGATACTGTAGATTAAAGAAGTTGTCATACTTTTAAGACGTGGATCGTTATATGATTAATGAAATTACATGTTCTTCGCATTATCACAAGTAAAATAATAAAGATTTGCCACTTTTAAAAGGTTTAACAAAGACTCCCTGGAAAGTGATTAACCCACAAAAAAACTGTTTTTGTGTGTGCTTGGCAAGAGTACGTTCTCTATACAAGATTTTTTATATATTTTATTGTGTTCTAGTCACACCAAAGACGTACAGAATGAAGAGAGATACAAGTATAAAAAATCAAGATATAGATTTTGTTATAAAAATAACTTAAACGAGTGACTCGTAGGCACACGAGTATTAAAAAAAATAAAATACGGCAGAAATTATTCTATGAATTTCTTGAAAGTCTACTGTTAGATCCTCGGAAGTTGCGGAACTGACAGCCTACTTGTAGCGTAGCAGGAATGTCAGCGTATTATTGTAAATATCATATAAGATAAAACATGTTTGATAAGTGTAATCCGTGCAGAGCCAAACAGTACATTGTACTCGTAGTTTAGGTCCTTGAAGCCAACCGGTACCAGAGTGAGATATCTCCAGTCTTGTTCAAACCACAGGGAATTGGCTAAACATGACCAAGAAAGACGCTCTGGATAAAGAGAGTAGCAGAGATCAAAATAGAGAGGCGAACGGGAAATGGAAACGTCAATTCTGTCATAAAACAGAAGTGAGGATATGAGAGCTCATGTACTCTACCATGCCAATATGGTCATCTAATCGCAATATTTGTTGAAGCTACGACGGGGAAGGTAGGCATGTTTAGCTGGCTGTAAATAAAACGATCAAAACTAACGATCAAGCCACTGCATAAAGCTTCAGAGTTGAACTTCATGTCACCCGAATAACCGAATGTGTGAGGAAGCTGTTAGCAATTAAGGAGCAATTTGGGGCCGAAGGATGTGCCTTCCATAACCCTAATTGTGGAATAGAATTCACTGCTAGCTGTGAACACGTATCAATATGTGGAAACGTAGAGTCAGACTGAAAATTTTAATGCCATAGCCGGGATTTGAACCACGGATCTTCTGGTTTCCGTCCAGCCGCTCTACCATTGAGCTACCATAGTCAACGTGCCGATATGACATTAAATTCTCCAACTGACTCATATTTTCCCGGTAAACCACTTAGGAGCTCTCATAAACACATGAGACAACTACCTTAATGGCGACTTACAACATGTAAGTACTTTAAGGCCCGGGCTTTATAGTTAACCACTATTAGGTTAATTAATGGAAATTAATTGTTCTTTCACACTGGCCGTGGGTAGCTAAATTGTGGAAACGCAGAGTAAGACTGACAAATCCAATGCCATAGCCGGGATTTCAACCATGGATCTTCCGGGATTTGAACCACGGATCTTCTGGTTTCCGTCCAGCCGCTCTACCATTGAGCTACTATGGCCAACGTGCCGATATGACATTAAATTCCCCAACTGACTCATATTTTCCCGGTAAACCACTTAGGAGTTCTCATAAACACATGAGACAACTACCTTAATGGCGACTTACAACATGTAAGTACTTTAAGGCCCGGGCTTTATAGTTAACCACCATTGCATTTTTCAGTCTGACTCTACGTTTCCACAATTTACACACGGCCAGTGTGAAAGAACAATTAATTTTTATTAATTGACCTAATAGTGGTTAACTATAAAGCCCGGGCCTTAAAGTACTTACATGTTGTAAGTCGCCATTAAGGTAGTTGTCTCATGTGTTTATGAGAACTCCTAAGTGGTTTACCGGGATAATATGATTCAGTTGGAGAATTTAATGTCATATCGGCACGTTGGTCATAGTAGCTCAATGGTAGAGCGGCTGGACGGAAACCAAAAGATCCGTGGTTCAAATCCCGGCTATGGCATTGAATTTGTCAGTCTGACTCTACGTTTCCACAATTTAGTCTACACACGGCCAATGTGAAAGAACAATTAATTTCTGTGTATAAATATATTTCAAAATTCTATCCCTCTTCTGAAATAAGAGTTAAAAGCCACAAGCCAAAAGAAATCAAGATGTTACCTACTTGTAGCAGTTTACCACCCACGCCAGAAGTTCCTTCGTAGACTACTTTTAAAAAAAAATCGTCCTCCAACGTTATGTTACGAGTACATCGGATGATGAATGAAATGAGTGAAGAGATGCCCAAATGAGCCCAGGTTCCATAAAGCGTAGAGTAACCCTACATTAGTCTTTCAGGATAAGGAAAAACTCCGGAGAAAAAACCTTATCCAGGTAAATCATCCTGACCGAGATTCGAACTCAGGACCTCTTGAACTTTTCGCAGACACGCTACCATCTATGTCACGGCGGGCCCGTAAACTACGTTTTCGAGGTATACTGACTTACAGACGCAAAAACACATAGACATTCTCGTAATAATTTTTTCGGGAGGGGGGGTGGTTATTGAGAGAATCTAAAACATGTGTAAATATATTCTGATGAAATAGATTCTATTCGATTTCGAATAAAATTTATAGGTGGAAGGCAGTTCATGCTACACTTACTGTAGATTAGTAGTGTGTAAGAATATAACTACTGCGTTGTGAAGCCCCGTGGCATTGTTTACGAAACATTTGCAAAAGAATTGCGGAAAGTCGAAACTGTTTACCCTGTCGTGAAACGGGTGACGTAAGCTAAATGTGGTTTGTTTGGGTGCAGCGAAGTCTCCCACTAGACGCTTGGTCGATTGATCGTTCGGTTACACTTGTAAGTTGTCTTCTCCCGCTTTCTGGAATGCAGGTCGAAATGCGATTAGCCTCTTGCTCTGAGCATTGGTGCCAACGTTATAGAGCCGAAGGTCATTGTTACATATCCCAGGTGGCGACACAGTCGCGCCGCTAAGTTCATTATTACAGAATTGGAACGAAAAGCGTGTACTATAGAGGGAAATGAACGTATTCAAACTGCATTTGCACACCACTTGGTTAACCTGCTAGCCTTTAATTCAAGGCGATTTCCAACTGGAGAAGATATTCTTTCATTAGTTATTTCTGTTCTTTCTGGAGTTTGGAACACGATGAGAAAAAGAGAGATAGATAGATAGAGAGAGAGAGAGGGGCCAAATAGTTATTTTTATAATGTATGCATATATTCACGTTCTATATCAATGTATAAAGGATTTTGTGAACTCTAAAATGTCATTGTTTGAACATTAAGATTAAGATTGGTTTGACTCAACGACTTTGTAAGTATTCAAGATATGTCTTGCGTTTGTAGAAATGAGGCATTACTAAAGCCCTTTTTAGAAAATGTTCTATGTAAGGGGTTGTTTGAAATGAGAGATTTTAGGGAAAATGTTTTTCCTTGGAAGATGCTGAACTTAAATACAAAATTTGGTATTTATGATTTTTTGTTTGAGGTATGCTCACACACACACACACACACACACACACACACACACACACACACACACACACACACACACACATACATACATACATACATACACACAAACATCTTATAAAAATTCCTTTAAATGTGATTCACAGAGCATCACAACTTCAATTTCGATAAAATCTCTTTATCGAATTTGTGGGCTGAATTCCTTCCCCCCCCCCCCCCCCCCAATTTATACCCCGCCTTTAACTGCAATGGTGATAACGGCGGCCGTTCTCCATTTGGAACATATCGCCTACTGGCGATTTTTTTTTAAATCTACGTCCTCCAACGTTAAGTCATGTCAGACGATGAATGGAATGGGTGAAATGATGCTCAAATGAGCCAAGGGTCCATAGAACTTAGAGTTACCTGACATTCGTCTTTCACGATAAGGGAAAACCCCGGAAAAACCTTATCCAGGTAACTCGCCCTGACCGAGATTGGAACTCGGGACCTCTTGAACGTGAGGCAGACACACTACCACCACGCTACCAAGGCGGGGTATTGGCGATGGTGTTAACTCATATACGTTAATGAAAAATTAACTTATCAATTAACTTCACCCGAAATGAAGAGCACTTCGCACCTGATATAAGAATATGGACTATACCCAGCAACTGGTTCTACTAACAAGAAAATGGGAAAACTGACATGTCCCGGCTAGTGAAATGAATTCAAAACCTTCTGCTCCCTGACAATAGCCAATCGTTCCAGCCGAAGGCAGCCTTTTCCAGACTAATCATTAATTTAATAGGAATGATTTGTTTCTCCAAAATACGAGTAAAATATATACAGAATCACTCCGATTTCTTAGTTGAATGGTAACACTTCTGATGCCTGAACAGTTATAAAATTCAATAATTTAAAAATAATTTTGTACTCGAAGCAAATGCAACAAAATGGTTAAACAGCAAAGAAAAGGGCAAACCATATAAATTAATGTCACCAAATAAAAATTACCTAAAATAGAAATTTAAAAGGGCTAGAAATAGCATAATGCACATGTATTTTTTACAATATGATGATTTATGCACACTCCTATGCTGCCACAATAAAGGTAGAAATGCCGTTGGAACCGGCCTCTGATAAAATTAGTATGTTAATGAAGGAGCGCTTCTTCAACTCAGTGAAAATATCTCAGAACTGTATAAACAGAGTTACGCTGAAATCAAGACTGTTAAGTTATGCAATTCCACACAGATTTCAGTTGTGTTTTCGCTAGGTGTCAAGAGAAACAATTTCGTAGGTAACCATTTTCACTAAAATGCGAACAAAGCATCTCGCTAAGTACTTTCGGAAAACAACATATTGGTTTATCTGCAAGTAAACGACCCGATCTATCAATCCGTTATTTAATACAGTGTTGTCATTACTTGCTGTGCGAATCATACAGCGGGAATATTTGTATAAAAAGCGGAGTCTTAAGGAATTCAGTGGTTAGTATCGGTTCGTGACGTGGAAGTACTTCGATGTTTGGTGCAGTCAGTCGTAAAGCTGCAGTGATGCAACTAGGTTGCACCAGCAATTATTGCAATTAAACAAACCAGTAACCTGCTAGGGTTACCTTGCTAAGGTAAAGCAACGTCATCAGACGGATTCAGCAACACGACCATACAGTCTGTTGTACAGTGCCTCCTGACGAAGCTCATGGGAGGAAGGGATGAGGTGAGAGGAGATAAGAGAGCGGCCGATCCAGGAACTCCTGCAGAAGTCGGCGTCCCTACCATTTTCAGTTCAAATCTCCCTCTATTTTTTAATTTACGTTCTCCAATGTTGAATTATATCGCACGATGTATGGCTAAACAATGAAGTGATGAAACTGGATGAAATGATGCTCAAATGAGCCCAGAGTCCATAGAGCTCAGAGTTATCTTACATAGTCTTCTAAGATTTTGGAAAACCCCGGAAAAACCTTATCCAAATAACTCGCCCTGACCGAGACTTGAACTCGGAACCTGTTTACGCGAGGCAGACACGTTTCCATCTGCGATACCGAGGTGGCGTCTAGTACTAGTGGCGTCCATCACATGAACCAAACGTGCCCCTTAGGGGCTTGAAGCCTGAAAACACATTCCCGGTGGACGAACGTTTACAGAGTGTAAATTCCTCGCCATTCAGCGCGCGAGACACCTGCCGACGAGATTTAATCTTGAAGGACCAATCGGATGAAGCGTGAGATGAAATGAGAATGGAAATTTGGGGAAAAGGTTGCCTAGCGACCCGGTAAACCCTTCTAAAGAAGATCTGCTTCGGGAATCGAACCTATAACTTCTCAAATGCGGGCTACAGATGCTTCCATCTAAGTCAACAAGAAGCTGCCAATATCTCAATTCAACTTGTCTAAGAAAGAGAGAGAGAGAGAGAGAGAGAGAGAGAGAGAGAGAGAGAGAGAGAGAGAGAGAGAGAGAGAGAGAGAGAGAGAGAGAGAGAGAGAGAGAGAGAGAGAGAGAGAGAGAGAGAGAGAGAGAGAGAGAGAGAGAGAGAGAGAGAGAGAGAGAGAGAGAGAGTGAGAGTAAGGAAAGAAGTAAGGGATGTTCCCTTTTGCCCTCACTCGCTCTTTCCCACTTCTCTCTGTTTCTGTGGCACACACTTTTCTGAAGAGTGAGTGGCACCTTCAGAAAATCATGAAGCAAAATACGTTAAGTATGAAAACAAAATTGGCACATTTCTCATGCTGAAAGATATTTCAGAGTTTACATGCAAACACATGCAGATTTGGTTGATGACATTGTTACATGCTTATTTCTACCACATGAACTAACGTGTTAATGTATCAAAGTGTATCGCCAGTGGCTTAATGAGACTCAAAGAAGCGAAGTATTCATTTGATGAAGTTGTATTGATTTAGTTTTTGATTCAACAATGGAAAAGCTATTAAAATCATTTGAACCATTTCTTTCATAATATACCATAGTGATTTCATCATTCAAACCTTCAAGTACAGGCGCAGAGTTCACAGTCTATAAATTCACAAGAATAAAACAATTTATACCTACTTCACAGAAAATGCGAGATATACATTGTGAAATCAAAATTTTGAGTTAGCGCAGTATTTTCCATTCTGATTGAAGTAGGATAAAATAAGACGCAGAACCGCAGCACATTACTTTCCAGGCTTGGCTGTGTTCGTGCAATATTGCACCTTCGTTTTACTACACCTATACCTTTGTCATCGACCATTGTCAGGTGAGCGGCTGGCTCCTCCAGAGATACAGAATGGTCCAGGTTAGATTTCAGCTCATTTGCATCATTTTCAATGTGAACCTTTTACTTCAATGAAAAGGTAGGATATTAAGATGAATAATGTTTCAGAGCATACGATTTATCGTTCTGTGTAAAGTTGAAATGTGTTCAGCATGCATGTTAAGCATACAATTAAAGAAATTATTTTCAATTTTGATTTGATCACATTCAGGAATGAAAAACAGACATTTTATTCTGAAATTAAATCATTTTTATCTATCACGTACATATTAAATACCCAGATTTTACTAGAAACAAAGTATTTTTGGAATCCATAAACAGCACAACTCAAAAATGAAAAACTGGTTTACTGCCAAGCTTGAGTTAATTTTAGCATCTTACAGGATACAACATGAAACGTTTTCAAGAAGATCCCCCTACCAAACTACTCTTCACTAAGAAAAACGTTTAAATAGTTTGTTTTTCTAAAAAATAATCCTAAATATTTTAATTAAAATATAGTATGTTTAACATAGTTTCATGACTTATGAAATCTATATCTTGACTCTTTTTGGAATTTTTCTTCACCCTAAATGAGTTTCGGAATCACTCGTAATCTGTAAGAGAATGTGTAGTGTTTAACGCCCGCTTTTACTACATACGGCACCGCAGGTGGTGACACTGGTTATACATGAGATGAAGATGGAGCACCGGTAGAAAGAGATGGCTGGGGAAACCGGAGATCTAAGAGAAAACCCACCCCAGTGCCGTGTTATCACCACAAATCTCACATGCGGTCGCCTGGAATCGAACCCGGGCCGCCTTGGTGAGAGTTGAGCGGTCCAACCTCTCGGCTACGGCGCGACCGCATAATCTGTAAGGGACAGATAAAATCTTCCTACACAAAATATGTCAATCTCGTTAAAACATGTAATTTATGTTCAAACACATTTTTATGGAAATAATGTTTAGGAGAAATTCTTTGTCATTGGTTTCAATTTTTAAATACTTTTCCTCAAATATAAAAGTTTCTATTTTCATGTTTTGGCCATTAAACAAAATGGAATTTCAAAAACATTAAGTAGCGACCAGTTCTTCAAAGATTTCACTGCCCCGTAAGTCTACATTGTGTCTACAGGGAAGTATGTGATAAAACCGTTTATACAATAGAGGAAGTTATATGAATTTAAGAAATTAGAATTTTTTTCCATGGTGTTTCAATGAAAAGCTATAAGCGTAGAATATCTACCGTTGTAAAATAATTTTAAATTGTCAGAGTGGAGCAGTGGGGCGGTTGTTTTAATGTTAAAACTGAAAACCCTGAGAAGCGGCAGGTGCTCGGACAGCGTGACGGACTCTATCCACTTCCCGTCTGTCTCTCTCACGTTCCCCCTCCCCTCAATACACACACGACGGTGTGATTTCACGGGCGAAGAGCACTTAGAATCACTAAGTAGGATGTGGAGGAAAGGGAAAGAACAAAGAAACGCGCCCTTGTAATTCCTTGGGATAGTGTTGGTGTTACAGGATAAGTCAGGCTTCACCTGCCTGAGTGGGAATTTTGTATCAACGTCAAATCTACCAAACTCGCTCCATGTGACTTGACTTCCGGGCGATTGCAGAATTCCCATGGAATGCGTGAATAGATGACTAATACTAATGATAACGCTTAAGGTTAGGCTCCCAGTGATGTCACTCTGAAGCCTTTACTCCTATTTGGTGCAAGGTTAGCTTTTTATGCTAACTGAACTTGTAGAAAATAAAACAAGAATTAGTTTTAAAATTTAATTATTTTAAAGGAATATTTCCCTTTAGTGTCATTACCTTTTTTGCGTTCGATGAAATCAGTCCTCAAAGCAGTGATGTCACTTCCTGATGCACTTCAGAAATCACATTTTTGTAATGTTCCACTGCTTCATCTAATAAAAAAAAAAATTATTCTGCGCATTTTATCTTTAATTTTTGGAAACAAAAAGAAACCACAAGTAAAGGAATGAGTGGTGCATGGTCTATGATATTGACCTTTGAGGTGCCCAAATACTAAATTATTAGTTTTGTTGTATGCAAAGATGTGTTAGGAAGATATTATTTTTGGGCGTTACTCACGAATTTAAAAATCACTTGCAGTAAACAAATATTTGTGTAGCAATCGGCAGCAACTGGACGTTTATTTATTATAGTAACCGAGAAGGATGGCTCAGGCGGTTTCGTATGAGGCCCGAATTCGGGAGGCCCAGGTTCGATTACCGTGGCCGACCTACGTGACTCAATGTTCTTTTCGGGGGTTTTCCCGGGTCGCTAGGCGAATGCTGCGTAGGCTAATTACATCCCCCGAATTTCTTGTCCCTCCATTTCACCTCCATTATGATTTCATATAATCTCTTTCAGGGTAGAAGTGTCGGCGGGTGTCTCGGCGGTGCATGGTGGGATGATATGCTCTGAGGAAAACGCTTTCCCCTCTGGCGGGACGGACTTCGGCCCCCAAGCCGGCCTAGTGGTCCGACTCAGAAGCGCGGCAGGCGGGATGCCAGTTGTGCGAGACATCTTGGAGTGTTCTACTCTGGGGATGCGGCCTCTGGTCTCCGAACCGGTCTCGTGATTGTTTCGGGGCCACGTCAGGTGGGATGACGACTGTCCTAAACCCACCGCCGGAGACTTTACCAGATAGAAAGTGTAGGGACTTCGCCCTCTGTAATGTTGTGACTCCTTGGGGTCGGCCGTCCTGTCTCCTCCTGCCTCATCCTCCCTACCGGGTGTGCCCCACTTGGGCATAGGTACAAAAGACCAGTCTGGTCGAGCTGCCGAATCCCATCCGAACAATTAAATCCAATCTATAGTAGTAATGTGGTTCGTTTTAGAAAACGTCAAAAAAGATTGTCGACCATTTCCTTGACAGCACTGCAAATTCGTTGGAGAGGTGAGAAGCTAAGAGTGGTTGGGCCTGAGGAAAAATGACAGCAGATAACAGGATCCCTAGCAGCTACAGGGTGAGTCTCTCCGATGTTAACTGGTACAATCGTTTACCCCCTCCCCTGCGGGATTACACATTCCGGGAGCCGGAGACTTCCTCCGATCCTGAGGACAAGAGCACGTCGTAACTCCCACCAACACTTAAAACCCTGAAATATCCAAATAGTATTAAGTGAATTGAGAAATAAGGTGAAATAGAGAGACAGGCAATTTAGGAATGTAGTTATCCCTCCTAGTAGTCTCTAGCAGCGTGGAGAAACACAGAGAAGTCCAAGGTCAGGAATGTATGTTATGGAAATCAAACTCATGACTCCCGAATGCGGACCACAAATGCTATACCTGAGTCTCTTCGCTCTTTCGAGGATACACAATAGGCGCCACACAATTACAATCGCAAAGAGCAGAGAAAAACTTGGAAACTGTACAAATTGTATACAATTAAAGGGCAATAAAGTTTTCCGAAAACAATTTGTGTTAAATCTGTGTACTGCTCCTCTCCCTAAAAAAGACGAACTCATATCTAATGCCATCCTAGTGTACTTAAATTTAGCATCTGCTACTTGTAAACCGTACAAAATATGCTCAAGGTGCAAAATGATGTTATGTAAAAATTTCTTACACGACAAAACATTGAAATACTTGCTGACTTCGCTGCACGTGCCAGAAAGTGGGCCACTCTTGGTGTAAACAAAAGAAGTTAGTATTGCAGCCATTTCAAAGCACTAAGATTTCAAGGTCAGACCCCATTGACACCTGCACTCCTGGGGTACCTTTTGAGACGTGCTCAGCTGCCGGATTATGGCAGTTTGTTACGTGCTTAGCTGTAAAATATATGTAACATGTGCCTTTGTATATCCTCCCTGTACAGTAGCTGATCATTCATTAGGAATGGGCACTATCTCCAATTCTTGGTTTACTCCAGGTTTTCTCTGGATGTCTGATAAAGGAGCCGGAGTTCTGTGGTCTGTTTGCTATCGTGAAGCATCTTGTAACTTAAGTTTTTTCTTAATTCTTGCAAATCAGAAAGACACTCCTATTTTACAAGAAGTAACATTTTGAAAAATGTTCTTTCAATTTTACACTACGTTGCGTATTAAGTATTGTAACCAATACGTTGTTTGGAATACGCCTCTTTTAAGGGTACATAGGAATGAATAAGAAAAATTGCTCTACTGCGCTTTGTATTCCTAGATTTTAAGTTATTAACGATATTATGCAACACCAAATGTAACGTCGCGTATTGTAAACGGTGTCTGAAACACCGTCATCTGTCTGCAGTAAATTCAAACACTGCATGGACAACCTCATGCATACATACTGCTGCCAACACGTCGAAATATTTTAACATTTATACCTGAGGAAACAGGATTAGAATGTTTTGTTGGAAGGGATTTCTTACACCCATTTGAATTAAACGATTGAACAATATGATATTTAAATACAGATCTTAATTTTATGCAGATAATTCATTTAGCAAAATAACACAAAACATTTTTGTTCATATCAATACAACGTACGTATAATGAACTCTTTTAGCCGGTACATTTCAAATGTGTTGGAATGCATACAAAATTCAGGGCAGCTTATAAGAGGATCTCTAACAAAATTATTTTTGTATTATTCTGAAGATTCCTCAGTAGTTATATTTGATCACTGCTAGCGTAATAGTTCCAGTAAAAATAAAATTGCCTTATTTTAAATATTGCTTTTGCTGGAAAACAGTGGAACGAAAAATAAGTGTGGGCCGAACATATATCTGTATAATTCGACTATAGGAAGTATAACAGAGAAGTTGTATCATATTATTATTAATGAAATGACATGTTTTCTTGCAAGCGTTATGACAACATACGTTTAAAGTTATATAAATTTGAAAAAAAATATGGCTAGAATTGCTATCAGTATCATTCACCACAAGTCTTTTCTATAATCTAGTTCATTATACATAACATTTCTATTTCTTACCCAAGATTTCAATGCTATTTTATCTCTGATTCACTGGTTAAGTTTCTTCAGATTAATTTTCCAGGAAGAAAAATTAGTACACTGTCACAAAATTGTGAACTAATACCAAGGGAAATTAGAAATCTAATGACATACATTTGCTACTAAATTAAAGGTATGCTAAGTAAAACTACCAAGATTCCCAGAGACCTGAATACATAAGCATAATCTACATTTTCAAAGCAGCATTATTATCATAACTGAAATTCAAAATTTTCATCTCCTACTCTGTGCAGTCTCTAAAATTCTGTATTTGGTTCTCTTTTTTTACCTATGCTTGAGTATATGCTCTTGAACATTCGGGCCCACGTTTTATTTATTAAACTCCTTTCTCTGGGGTATGTGAAATAATTATTAACTTCAATCTGTCTACAATCAACTGTATTATTCACAATGAAAACTACAAAACGGTGTATGCCTTCCGTTAAAACATTAACCATAGCAGTTACTGGTTAGAAAAGCCATGCGGGTATATTACCGTTGTATAATTATCATTTGGCATTCTTTTTTTGAGGTAGACTTTCGTTATTCAACTGTGTTAAGAGGGTATAATCCCGTATTGCGCACATTCTGTCCTGGCATGATGATTTCTTACATATAGTGGATTTGGATGGTTTGTCAGAAAAACATAACTTTTTCATAACCTGAATAGTTTATTGTCCTTTTTAATATAAAACTGTGGCGAAAATAAAACTTAAATTTTACTTAATTTTTACGCCTATTCTAATTTGATGAAGCATTGCATTTCACAAAAAAATAATAGTTAACAATATTGTACTGGAAATGCCTGTTTTAGTCCTTCTGAATAAAAAAGAGGATTTTGTGAAAACTCACGTATATATCTGTTTTGGGAGTTTATACGTAAGTTCTATAAACAGCTTAATTCAAGGTTAAATAAGTTGAATAAGTTAAATAAAAATACTTTCTTTGTTTTGTTTGATTTTTTTTTTTTTTTTTTTTTTTTCAAATTAGCCCCTGTGGGTTTGACTATAGTGTCACATGTTTTAATGAAACAAAAAGTGCATGTCTTGAATTTTTTAAAGAACATCCTATGAAATTCACTTCGTTATAATGCGTTTCATGTGATCTAATACTTTTTAAACAAGAGTTGAAGAAACTGACACAAAAAATGTGGCGAAAGTGCACAAATTATGTTAAATATATTTCTTTTTCCGGCATTAAACATCCTCGTGATATTCGTTACTGTTGATTTGATTTTCTATTTCTTTCTTCTTCTTCTTCTTCTTCTTCTTCTTCTTCTTTCTTCTTCTTCTTCTTCTTTTTTATGTTTAAAAGTGTTCGGACAGCAACATTCTTTTCTGCATGACAGCCTGGAATTTCAAAGTTAAAAGAAGTGTCCAACTGTTTGAAGATTTCATTACTGCTTCAACCTCCTGTAGCCTCTTGTACCATTTCTGCGTATGCTTATCTCTATCAACATGAAGTAGATTGACATAAAAATAAGATTTTTTAGGATTAACTAACAGCAGATAAATAAAAAAGTGATAATGGCTGCGAATGTAACACATCAAAATATTTTATTTTGAAATCTTCAATTCCTTGTCAATTGCGTGAATTTCGTTTACCAAAAGTTGAGATTAGTCATCAGATCAATAGCGACT
Source organism: Mantis religiosa (assembly GCA_030765055.1). Lineage (NCBI taxonomy): Eukaryota > Metazoa > Arthropoda > Insecta > Mantodea > Mantidae > Mantis > Mantis religiosa. The sequence goes on along the minus strand of CM060949.1, from coordinate 71,401,003 downwards.
ATTGTATGTGTTTAAGAGAAGTGTGCGGCATGTTAAGTTGCGTTGCACAGAACAAAGAAAGTCGAATTCCTCCCTAGATTCCCAGGATGAATAAAAGCGACAGTGAAGTTCAAGGTAAAAGCTTTCTCACGTTACTGAAAGAAAATAAAGAGTAATACCCTCTGTGCATGCAACATGTGTTTATTCCTTTAGAATGTAAAAGTAGACGGCATGTTACGAAATCAGAGCAAAGATTAACTCTGCAAATGTCAACCGATTAACAAATTTCCTAAGGTTGGGAAGCATGCAACGAAAAAGATCAACTTTAATGTCAGCTGGGTTTTCCCGCAACTGATGTGGATAAGGGACGCTCCAAATCCAACCCGTCAGACTCACAATATTGTAAATTCTTTAGGAAGCACCTATCTCGAAAGACTAGCATGTTAATTTGAACAATTCAGATACAACAATTCAACTTTTGTTTTCTAGGGTTGACGAACATTCTCGGTTTAACCAGTATTCTGAATGTTTGATTGTCTTTAACAACTTAAACCTTTATTTAGGACATTGAGAATAAGTGAAAAGCTGCAAAAACTAAATGACTAGTCAGTATTCAAAACCAGAACGGCAACAAATTATTATGTAGGTGCTAGGAGCTCAGTCATCGGTAATCAATCAGTTACGATGAGGGAAATGAAGTCATAGATCATTGCATGTGCCGTATCTCCCAAAAGTTTGGAGTACTTACTAGTACCCTCCTAAAAGCGCTAAGCGAAATATAATCTTCAAGTACCCTTCTTTATTAAGGGGTTATAGTTATAAGAGCTGTCAAGACATGCATCCCCAGTCATGTAGGGAGTCAAACTTGAGTCGGTTCTAGAGCAAAGGGTTGCTGAAGGACATTTATATACCCAGTGAGCATAGGTATCCTTTGTAACCATTCTTAAAGAGATGCTAAAAGATCACGAAAAACTACATATGAATTCGCAGTTCTTGGGAGACATGCAGACATATTTATTTCGTTGATTTTGTGATGTTTGTATCGTTTTTAAGAGTTTTGTGATTGCAAAGAGACACTTTAATTATATAATTTGTTAGCATAGAGTGCAGTTGAAACATTTAAGGTAATTCAAATAGGTTTCAAATTATTTGTGTTCGTTAGCTTACTAAATAATTGATAGTATGTATGACGGTGCTTCACTAAACATGTCAATTTATGATGACAAATGTTATAGAAATGTACTAATCTATTGTGACCTTGTGGGTTCGTGGAATTAAAAGTCCAAGTTGCAGAAATACAAATAGTTCTTTATTTCCACCGAATTACATTGGTACTCTTATAAAACACAGCAGGATCACAAATCACACACAATTACGTAACACTGACAATTACGCAAAACTCACAATTACGTAACACTCGCTACTCGGCAATTGGCCGACTAAGAACTGAGAACTGCTTAGGTCGTCTAATGCGTCGCTTATATAGGCAAATCGCTGCATCTCGAAGCTTCGCGGCTCGGGACAATCATCCCGATTGTTCCAGACGTCAGGGGGAGCGGAAAGAGACGGTACAGTGGTTCGAGATACTTTTCTAACCATCCCCTCAGTGAGCGCCACAAGATAAATGGGTAGGCGTTGTCTAAATGCCTCCTGTCCCCCATCCAGCTGCCAGTTGGTCGTGCCTTCCGATAATTGGGTGACACTATAATAATGTACCAATGCAATAATCATTGCCATCAATAAGTCAAAGTAACTAAAAAAAATAAAAATAAAATAAAATAAAATAAAATCTGCATGAACTATGCCCTGGTGCCTTGAGTCTATACCAGGACATAAGTTCCACAGTTACATCTCTTTATTGTTATTACATTTCTTTAGATTGGAACATTATTACATTTCGCAGATTACCTATATCTAAACTAACTACTCCTAACCTACTAAGCTATAACTAGGTAAAGTAACTAGGTAAAGAAAAGAAACTACCAAACGGAAAAGAAAGCAAAGTGTATGGGTGAAGGAACAAATAAAGAAGCAAGGACAATTCGATAGCCAAGCTTAAAATTTCATAATTTAACGATTACAATGATTATTTACTACCTATTGTAAACTTTCAAAGAAAAGATGCAGCTAAGATCGCAGTCAAGCACTTTCCATTTACATCATTGATCCTGCGGCGAGTATCTGTCACTGAACTTGAATGTCATAAATTTATAATATTTCCCTACTTAATTCACTAATAAAATGTAAAAACTGCTGTTGGACCATGGACAGAGAGATGCATTCCAAAAATTCCATCATTGTAGGACACCTCTTTCCTCAATTTAAATCGCGCTGAAATTTAGCATTCGGAATTCAACTACATTTCGTCCTAAGAAAATATTACCAAATGAACTTCAAACAGTTTGAGATCTCTTGCTAACGTATGTGCCTTGGCTACGAGTGGACAATAGTTTAGCATCACCTTAGATAATATTTTTGGTCATGACGTCAAATTATTATCCGGCATGAATGTAATAGAACTTCGGCAGAAACGTTTTGTTGCTACCTCAATCACTACTCTGTATTTTGGAAATTTGCCTCTTTCGTTCACATATGTCAGATGGTAAAATCCATAAAGAAGACAAAATAAACGTGCATTTAGGTAAAAGGGACAGAATAAATATCTGAAGAAGAAACGACTATACCGGAAACTTCTTTAAACAAATTTAATTCTGGAAAGGTAGAGACAGACTAACAAATTTCAATGCTAGAGCCGGGATTTTCCGCTCTCCATCCGGCTATTATTAACCATTGAGCTACCATGGCCAACATGCTAGCATGACATAAAATTCTCCAACTGACTCATCTTTTTTCCCAGTAAAACAATAGGAGTTCTCATAAACAAGAGACAACTACCTTAATTGCAACTTACTATGCTGTAAGTACATTAAGGCCCGGGCTTTTTAGTTCAGACCACTATTGGGTAAGTTAATTTACAATGTTAATTCTGTAAAACCCCAGAGGTGTAAAGCGTCCAAATGCTAGCCAAACCTCTTTTTTTGAACTTATGTTTCTATTAAAATACGTTAAATAGTAACACATTTCGGTAAAATGAATAATTTAAGAATTGAATAGCAATTAAATGGAGAGCATGTCTGCTTTTATATTTTTCTGAAGAAATAAGCTAAGGAACATTCCATGCCAATATATAACTTAAAAGACGAGTATGGAAAATGGGATTAGGCTATTTGCAGTATGGGTTTTCTCTTTTCTTACACACATATTCATTTATTAAAATGTATAAAGGTATATTTTGAAACAACTGCCATAATGCAAAATTAGTTTTACTTAACTTTTTGTTTTTCTTATTTTTTGTTTCGTTTTCCTTGTATATTATACTGCCCCTCTCTCTCCCACTCACTCACTCACTCACTCACTCACTCACTCATTGTCTCTCTCTTTCGCACGTAGATTTGAGTTAGGATTCGCGCACACTATTGGTGCCGGCGCTCTGAGAACGAAAACAAAAGCAAACTTACTAAATAGTTTTGAGCTTTGCTGTGTTTAAAGGTAATACTTATAACAACATTTAGAAACAATTTATGTGTTTAATAAAGGACCTTGAATGTCACGGAGAACTAACATAACTTAGAGGGGCGGGAGGCTTATCACTTCTAAGATAAAATATTCCGTAACTCAGCCCACTTCCTGGAGAACGTTCTTTGTGCATCCGTAAACGAAAGCGACAAGGAGATGTTTTGTTATGTAAGAAAACGCGCGTTTCCCACGAGATGCTAGTGATAACAACGTGGGAAATTTTGGAATTTGCTTTCGTCGGTGTTTCATACGAACAAAGTGTTTCTGTCTTATACTAGCGTTGATATCTCCATCAAACGCAAACAATGAGAGATTCCGGAATTGCGTCATCCAGATATTTTTGCGTATAAGTAGCAAGGTAGCAAGTGGATTAGGTACTTATACATTTGAATATAGTTAAATAAGTATGTCTATTTTCAAGTCAAATGCTTTTCTTTATCGGGTAGTAATTTGATCACATAAAAAGGAAACGGTTAGACATCAGTTATTTTGTATTTTTCTTTAGATCTAGGATGAACAAGCATTTCTAAATTCGTAGGTGCTGGAAGCAGCAACTTCATAATTAATGGTATCTAATTTATTCAACGCACTGATAGACGATCTGTTAGTGCTTTGCATTACTAGTTTCAAGCATTTGCCAAATGTGAAAGCGCTGTCAGTGAAACTTGGAACTGATGAAGCGTGCGCGGTTAAGAACTGAGTGTATGCACTGGTGTGAATATAACGGTAGTTTGATATCGATTTCATTTTGGAAACGATTGAATCTTGCTACCTAACAGGTTTATATTTCTGAAAGCATTAATTGGTGTCATTTGGTGCCCCCCCCCCCCTTGTGTTTCGATATGTTTCCATAATTCCAGCATGTTGTAATATTTCTGTTACGTATAGCATGCATAGTCAATTCTAGAATCTCAGAGATTTTCTTCTTTTCGTGTCTTCATGAGTGGGCGTGCGGGTATTTAGGATACAATAAAAAAGATTTACAAAACTTGACGCTTAAATAAACGGTAGCCTGGGAACTTGAACTAGAGTGGAGTTAAAATCAACTTTCCGAATGTCTTATTAGATTATGATAATAGAGCATGTCATTTCAGTTCTTTCTGTTATTGAAATAATCCTCGTACCAGTGTTTTATACTTATTTTCATAGCTAGAGTTTTATAAAATATGATTTAAGTAATAATATTTTAATTAATTTCTAGAAATAATTTCAAGATATCACCCCATGTAAACGATTTTTGCGCAGAAGCTGTCTGTTACTCCAGCTCCCTTTTTTAGTATCGTAATCGTACTATATTTGTTTTCACACTGTAATTGTTCGTATTTTAGCTCCGTTTTAGCTTTAACCACGTAAAAGAAACGCAAACAGGAATTGTTCGTTGGCTTTTAATATATGCCCTCATCTTTAGCGTGGTGGTAGCGTGTATGCCTCATATTCAAGAGGTCCAGAGTTCGAATCTCGGTCAGGGTGAGTTATGCGGATAAGGCTTTTCCCGGGTTTTTCCCCTTATCTTGAAAGATGAATGTCGGATAACTTTAAGCCCAGCGCTCATTTAGACATCATTTGATTCATTTCATTCATCGCCAATATAACTTACGCTGGTTGACGTTAATTATATATGTATCTACACACTTAATTGCATATGTTATATTAATTTCGTTTTCTGTGTGATTAATGTTTTACTTTATCCGTTACTTTCCTACAGTAAGTAGAGTAAGTGTTGTATTTTATCGAAAAATTACACTTATTTATAGGTTTCACAGGAATTGAAGTATTGTATTGAAGTATTTTAGGAGAGAGAGAGAGAGAGAGAGAGAGAGAGAGAGAGAATGCTGTGTGTGTATATGTGTGTGTGTGTGTGTGTGTGTGTGTGTGTGTGTGTGTGTGTGTGTGTGTGTGTGTGTGTGTGTGTGTGTGTGTGTGTGTGTGTGTGTGTGTACTCGCGCGCGCAAGGGCCCGTACAACGTGAATGTAACGAAAGACCGTTTAAACTCCGAAATTTGTATAAAGTTCAATATCTTTCAGGAAAGCAACACAATTTCAAGAAAATGCTCCTTCTTAAATCATCTTTTAGATAAACATTTTTGTCAATTTCTCAAAAATGACTTACCAATTTTTGTTAAAATATAATATCTTTAAGATATTTGCATATAAACAAAACGCATACTTTAAATTTTCTGGAATATGCTCTGACAGCCTCTTCATCCTGAATAATTTATTTATTGCTTAAGCGTAAGAGATAGGCAAAAGTTTACCTCACACACATATAGATTTCGTAAAAATACAATTTGCATTTTATGTCAAATTATTCTGTTTGGTAATAACCATTTCAAAAATATTATTAGTAATGCGTTTGAATTGCCATGTATTTTCTTCACGTGCAAGTTCCTGTTTGTCTTTCTTTCGCTTTTTAGTTTTTCCTTTCCGTTGTCATTCAAACAATACAGCCAGCATAGTGATCCACTTTTACCCCATTCCTGCCTAAACTAAATTACAGCTACCCAATATTTAATCTGGGAAACTCAAAATTCTACCTATCTTCTTCCAAGTTTATTAACTAATCCACCAGCGGTGTACGCTGACTGTAGCACCCGGTTCACCATTCTTCGAGGAGCAACAAGCTACCTCCCTTCTCTATACCCACTTAATTCCACCCGTCATCCTACAACATCCACATCCTGACACTACGTGGTAAAGCTCTTCCCAGAGCACGTACACGATTTGACCACCCTTCCAAACAGCCTGTCAGCCTGCAATGAAAATGAAATGATCCACTTTTAAACTATCGCTTAAGTGTGTTGTATTTCAGTTGTACTTATAACGAAATAAGTAATACAACTAATTCTTTAAATATTTGTCTAGATTAATATATAACAAGCAGAAAAACAATGGATAGAGAAAGACCCGCCAAGTAACACATTATGCTTTAAATCTAGTCATTGTAATTACGCAAAACTCAATAAAAAATTGTCAAGGGGAAAAAACAAGAATATATTGAAATTCTACACATTTCTGTTTTAAGTACTAAAACGCAAATTCTAAAACACCTATTGCTTAGAACACAAAGGTACAGAAAGCGATTACATTCAACAGAATGAGTGCTGGAGAAGCTGCAGTCTTTATTATTTTTGGGCAAGTCCTCTTCACCTCTCCCTGTTATTGGTTGAGTTTCTGTCCATTAATGTCATTGAAACAACACTATATTCCCACGAAAGAGGCCAAGTTGACCAGATTTACTCCGACTTTGTTATTAGCGCATTCTTGCCGCATGGCCCCTTTGCATGCAGGATGCATCTCGATGACTTGTGTCCCACACCCAGCATTCCAAGACTGTTGGACGCAGCCCAGAGAAACCACGTGATGGCAGCCGATTGTCTGCAGTATTTTATGGTTATTCTGTCATCGCATACTATAAGGAACAAAATTGTTGAGCCTTAAGAGCAATTCTCATATCAAATACGTGACGCTACAATCCTCAAGCTCCAAATCGATTGTTTAATTCTCAGTAGCATTTATGCATCAGTACTGAAGAACAACTGTATATAGTATTGCTTATATAATCATATTTTTAAGTGTCTTTTGAGTGTCAAACTATGCAAACATGAACTTTAATCACTTAATATTTGGGAAATAGTTTGAAGGATTTGTATGTTATATATGCAGAGTGTGTCGAAAACTATTCTTTTTTTATTTACAATATACTATACTTGAACCTTTACCACTCTCTTTTTGTGTAAAGAGCTATTTTTGGGGGAAATTTAATTTGTTATGGTCTTGCTACAGCAACTGGGTGGATAAAGATTTTATGTTAGTATGTACTAATAAACTCTTCGTCGTTATCTCCATAATTTAAGTAACTCGCATTTAGTAATGTAAGGGATTTAGATCTTAATTTTAGCCAAAGTTAAATTAAATCAGTTACAATATGCGAAATAAACTAACTTCAGAAAATAATAACAAAAAGTTAATTTAGGCATAAAAGGAAATAAATATTTGTTCATATTTACGATAGTGTTAACTGTTTTTTGACAATCTTATACATCTTCGTGTATTCAAATTATATTAAGTGTACATAAGCTATTAAAAACTTACACCATCATAATGTATGTAACTGTTGACCAAACATATGAGTATTTTTCGATTTTGGTCAAATGTTTGTTAGCACTGATAGGCATGAAACTGAGCATTTGACATTACAGACCCACCTAGGTTTCACACTTGGTACATGTTATCCTAATAATTTAGCTTCCAAAGGTTTGTTTCAAATTAATCATGAAATTAAGCAGACTGTATTTTATTATTTTTTTAGAAATTTTTGGACAATATAAAGTCATTAACATATCTTTCTAACGAAAGACTTATGGACTTTCCTTTTACGAAATTGTATGAATTATTACTTCACCATCTGTGAGTAGGTACAATATTTGTGCATAGAATATAATAGGTGGACAATGTTTGAGAAAACTTTCTCAAACGAAATTGGCCGATATGTTCTAGTACTGACTCCAGAAAATTCTACTCAGATTCCCTTGCAGATCTCATGGTCTCTAAAATTGGCTAAGATTGCCTACTTCAATGGAATTTTCCCATCATGAATTCCTCTTCTAAGTATTTCACATGTTTATGCTTTATTTTAGAACAATATGGACTCAGAACCTTGTCAACTCAACGCTCCTAACTTCTGAAAGAAGAGGACATTCAATGTCCTCGTTGACATATCCTGAAACTCAGCAACTGTATTATATCTTATTTTAATATAATACAGAAATTAGGAGTTATTTAGTTATAATTATAGGTTCAAATTCACTCGCTGTGTTGCTTTAGGTTGGGGAAGTTTGGTTTACCTCAATACATTTAAACCAATCACTACCCTTTCATTGGTCTGTAGGACGAGAGGATGGAATGAGGGCGATGCATTAGCACTATCATGAAGGCAAAGAATGCCATGAAGCAGGAAAAGCGTTGTTTAGAAAAGAAAGATTAGATAACTGAGTGAAAGCGCTGCATTCAAACTAATGGCTTAAGATCAATACATATGAAGGATATTTCTGGATAAATGTACTTCATGTTGATAGACTGAGTAAGGAATGCTATGCTATTGAATTCTAATCACATTGTCTTGGAATGGTATGACAGTAATGGTAATGGTTTTGGTTCTTTCTTTGGAGTGATTCGAGCTGACTTTTTGGTTACTTAGGACTAGGAAGGGAAAACTCTTGTGCACTTAGCCTGCTTCACTTTCCGAGCGTGGATATTCAATTTTTGTAGTTTGAAATTTGAAGGAATCGTATAATTTTATGTACATATCTCTTTTGAAGCATATTCTTATACATTTGTTTTGCACACATTTCCTAAACATTTTTACATTTATCTGTCAAGAGCCTTTCTAATTTCTGGCATGTCCAGAAATACTTGATATATCTCACAACTATGTTAACCTTAACTTTAATATTACTTTTTCCATTACTTATCTATAGCAAGTATTTATTCCACCCGAAAAATTAGATGCTGAGTTTTCTCCTGAGATTCACGTTTTGAGGTTCCCTAAAAAGTATTTTTATAATTTTTTAAAAATTTGTCGCACGTGCTTCTTTGGTTGTGAACAGCATAACCAAAGAAAGAAAGAGAGAAAAAAGAGTGAAAAAGAGACAGAAAGAGAGAAAGAAAGAAGGAAAGAAAGAGAAAGAGAGAAAGAAAGGAAGGGAGGGATGGAGGCAGGGAGGGAGGGAGAGAGAGGGAGGGAGAGAGAGGGAGGAAGGGAGGGAGGGAGGAAGGAAGAAAAAAGGGAGGCAGGGAGGCAGGGAGGGAGGAAGGGAGGAAGGCAAGCAGGGAGAGAGGGAGGAAGGAAGCGAGAGAGAGGGAGGGAGGGAAGGTTAAATATCAACTTTGTATTTAAGTTCAGCATGTTCCAAGGATTGCTATACGAAGATTTAAAACAAATCACTCTCCAAGATTCCATTTATATTGAAAGTTTTCGGAAAAAATTGATTTTTCCAAAAATGGCTTTGATGAATTTAATTAAAATAATCAGATATTTCGTGACAAATGAACTCCCTGTCTTTAATGTTTTGGGACAAGTCTGGGAAGTTCTTTTATTTAGAATAACTGGTAAACTACAGATATGCAAATCATACCATACAGCTCTCATAAACCTCGTTCGGGTACACTTTCAAATGTTGATTTTGTTTTGTGCATATCACCATTCAGCCTGCATACCCCTATCTATGTAAATTCATCCATTATTAGCAGGAAATGAAACTTGTGTTTTATGAATAATTTTTATAGTAGTCTTGAATTTAAGCATGAAGGCTAGAGATACGATTGTTAACAATTCCGATTTTAAAGGTGTAACCATGCGGGTTTGGCGAGATATAACCCAGGATGAAAAAGCAAGACACTTCATATCTTAATCTATTCTATCATTTTGCTGAATGGAAACATAAATATTTAGAATTAATAACGTAAGATAATACATAAGAAAATTCTTTTTTCTAGCTTTATTCTTGATTAGAGCATAAACCATCTTTTTCTTGTTCCTACTATAATATTTTATTTTACTGATTTGCATTTATCTATTCATTCTTCTTATAGCTATTCTAAACATTTCAATGTCAACCTTTTTGTGATTTTTCTTTTAAGCTAAATATTGTACATTCTTCAGATATGATTAAGTTTTACTCTTTTTGTTATTCTTCGGGCTGGAATATTATTTACTATCTGCTAATACTGCCACAGTACACGAAATTGTAAGATATTTTCTGTTCTGTTACTTCAGATTTTTCTTTTCATTTCTACATAGCTATTTTTAATGATTTCCTAATATTTTACTAAATGTTTCATACGTAGTAAAAATCTTCTAGTGCTCATAGTTCTCTAATTTAACTGTTTCAATGTTTATTTTTGTTCTATCAGCATAATTACATACAAGCATTACAGAGCCGGACTTGGCAGACATTGCAAGTATTAAAAACAGTTAATAAGAATGTTTTTTGCAAGGCTAAATTACGCTGTTAGGATTCTTTCTAACATTAAAAGTAACATTTAACGAAATAAAATCCTTATACATAAAAATTAGCCTTACTGTTGGTGTTAGGAGGTACGCAACCCGTCTATAAAACCGTTACAACGCCCACCCCGATTTAAACAAGGGATAGCGCACGTTTCCCCGCTAGATGCGATCTGATTCCTAACGGAAGCCTCCACTCCACATGGGGGCGAGATCTGGCTATTGTTTTCACTCAGCTGTTGACACGAGTGTCATCATGGGCACGTCCGGCTTCTTTTATAACGGTCTCTTCATGAAAGTGAACTAATAATAATAATAATAATAATAATAATAATAATAATAATAATAATAATAATAATAATAATAATAATAATAATAATAATAATAATAATAATAATATTAATAATATTAATAATAATAATATTAATAATAATAATATTAATAATAATAATAATAATAATAATAATAATAATAATAATAATAATAATAATAATAATAATAATAATAATAATAATAATAATAATAATAATAATAATAATAATAATAATAATAATAATAATAATAATAATAATAATAATAATAATAATAATTAATTATATAAGTGCTGAGGCTGTCACGGCCGGCGTCGTCAACAACATTATATGCATCTTCCGGGCATGTAAGCCGTGGTCCAGTTGTTATAACATCCGACGTTTCGCCGAAAACTGCTTCCGGCATCATCAGGATCACGAACTTGAGAGCTCCTGAGTCTAAGACAGTCTTGGACTCAGGAGCTCTCAAGTTCGTGACCCTGATATGCCGGCCGCTGTTTTCGGCGAAACGTCGGATGTTATTACTGGACCACGGCTTATAAGCTGCATATAATGTAGAATAACTGTTATTATTGTTATTATCATTGTATAAATATCTTTCATTATGATTACAGGAGCACATTATGGGAAAAAATAAAAAATGGTTTTATTAAATGTACCTACATATGCAAACATCAACTTGAGAAACTCATTAAAGCTAGGTAGAGAATTTTTGAAGTAAGTAAATAACAGTTTAAGCAATTTTAATATGAAAAAAATCGATAAGTAACTTAATGACATTTAGCAAGAAAAGAAAAGTATTTCTTGAGTGATTTAAGTTCAATAGCAAAGTTTTGCACCAACAGTGGTACACTTAATAATGCACTTAAACAGTTGTTATTGTTATCCCTGCACACTGCAAAGTAAAAAATGTATTAACAAAAGGTGACCAATGGAATTTTGAGAACTACAGAGGTATCTTATTGATGTGTAGAGTTACAAGGTGTATGCAAAAATAATGAATAACTGTGGAATATAAAAGAAGTAATTATTAAAGGAAATCGACATTAAATTTAGAAAAGGAAGTTAATGTATTGACAATATCTTTATGTTGAACTCTCTTAGAGAAAAAGGAAGGGAAAAATAATTTAGAAGCACTTACTGGGTTATAGTCTTCGATAAAGCCTTGCACGAAGTAAATAGAAAAAAAGGACAATATTACTAATTAAAGGATATCAACCGTGGCTTATTGAAGCAGTAAAGTGATTAAACGAAGATACAAATATCATTATAGACGATATAAAACATAGGGCCAATCAAGACTAAGTGGATTAAGACATAGGTGTAGCTTATCGCCTATTTTGTTTTATATATACAGCATTTAAATACCTGGAAGGTTTTAGTCAACCCAGGAATAAAGGCTGATAATGAAAACATTTATAAGATATATTATTTGCAGACAAATTAACCACAATTCAGAACAAAATAAATATGATTTACAGAAATTCTTGCATGAGTTATATCGTATAAATTATATGCCTTTATGATATCAATAACAAAAACAAAGTTTGTAGTACTTAAAGACAAAAATCCAGTGATATCTAAAATTGTTGTAGAAGGCCAAGTCTAGAATAAGTTTCAAACCTCAAATACTATTTAAGAAGCGTTATAATCTCAAGTTATGGATATTGATTCTAAAATAAACAAATTCCGGTAGTTGTTGCGAACTACGTGCAGAGAAAAAAAATTTAAGTAAGGGGGAAAAGTCAAATTCTTCATAGTTATAGCAGTCTCAACCGTAGTTTCATACCGTAGTTTTTACGGTTATGAAACTTGAGTGCCAAAGAAGTACAAAACATCGGCTTCAGACGGTGGCGATAAGGTACCTAAGACAAGTCATGGGTTGCATCAAATTCGTTATGATTAAAAATGAAGAAATAAGGTAGACAAATCTGTATTGAAGTGCAAACAGAATAAGTAATAATAAGTAGTTCTTTTCTTTACTAACCACAGAAATGGACCTAAAACATATCTCACGTAGTTTTGATCCCCAAAGTACAGAAAGCAGTTTTAAGAAGTCGTAGGATATCTTAAACAGTTGGCTTCTTGTTACCTATATTTAAACCACTATGTAATATAAAGACAACAGTGGCTTCTTCCTCCACATAATTTATACCCGATGTTTTTGCAATTGTTTGTTTCATTTTTTATTTTTTAAACAGAGGCCTAATATACAGGTACATCAGTGAAGGAGTAGTCCTTCGCACCAGATATAAAAGAAAACTATAGTCTTTCTCAAAGTTCCCTCTCTTTATGTATAATTTTTCAGAAGGCAAACAACCATCGAGTTGTTATTCTTTGAATCTGGTTAACTTCGAAGAATATTGCTTTTTCTACATTGGGTTAGATTCTTTCTAATAGTTTTTGCTTATACCAGAAATAATTTAGTTAAATTCATCCAAATGTTCCTTTTCTTCAGATAAATTGCTTCTACTAATCAAAGTGTCTAGTAATCATAATTTAGAGGTGTGATTTTTCTAAGAGCTGTAGCAATTTATGGCTTGTACTAGCAAAGCTTTTAATATAAATATTAATCTGATTTTTGTCAAATGAAAATAATACGGATTCCAATTCAGGCCGGTTTTGAAATCAGAAATTTTATCTCTAAACGTGTAAGAAACGCAGGTCAGTTACAATTGGTTAATTTTACTGCAATGCTTAATCAACTGTTAATATGGGAGAGTGGTCTGTTCAAGTTATTTATTTAATCATTTACATCCTGCCAATTTATATCTTAAGATGTAGGCAACTTTAGGATTTGTGTATCTCGAACCTAGGATTTATGTAGTATCCCAGTGTTCGCCAAAGATAGTAGAAGCCGAGAAGTTTGAATTCGGACAGCTGTTGGAAAACGGTAGAGCACCTTGTGACGTCATTCCATTGAAGCAACGGTCTTCAACAGCTGCAGCACGCGACGGGGCGGTCCCTCTATTGATTTGTTGCTAGAAAGCCCGTTTAAATTCGACCCTGTTCTATTATTGTCGTAATGTCAGACAGCGGGGGCAAGAGTCTGGAAATCGCATTAGGTATTTCCCGTATGTAGTAAGTACACTGTGCTAATAATGATGATGTACTCGCAGCAAGTGCGTAACTTTAGTTGCTTAGTTTATCACGTATGCTCTGATGTACAGATTGAACAAATAGCTATGATGCAAGTGTACATACTTTTTTCAAAAAGCCGGGTAGGACGTTCTGAATATTCAATGTACGACTTCATAATTTCGTAACACATTTAGCTTTTCATAAAAGCAGCACTAAGCAAAGAATTAAGTCACCCTAACAAACCAATGTCACCTCGTATTGCCAATGGTAATATTATATTTATATTTTTCTAAAAATAAGCAGTTAAACAACTGTATTAACATGATAAAGGTTCACATAATCCTTTATATATTATAGTATCCAAAGTAATGGCTTTTAGAGGAAAGAATAACATAAGAACAAAAATAGTTATAAACAATAAAATAATAGAACAGGTTAATAGTTTTAACTATCTAGGCTATACAATAGCAGTAGCAAATGACAACAAGGATATGGAGGTGAAATTAAACAGATTCAATCAAATGTGTGGGACTATAATAAGAACAGGAAAATACGAAAGGAAACACAGATGAAATTTTATAAGATAATGGCAGTCCCAACGTTAACATACGGTTCCGAAATATGGACACTGACAAAGAACCAACGCAAACAGCTAGAATCGGCAGAGATGAGATTTTTGAGAAGCGTGGCAGGTTATAAGAGAATAGACCACGTAAGAAACGAAAAAATAAGTGAAGAGCTTGGGATTTTTAATTTAAACAGTAAAATAATAAAAAACAAAAATGAATGGCAAAATCATATTTTAAGAATAGACGTGGAACGACTTCCAAGAAAGGTTTTAGATTATATGCCGAAGGGAAAGAGAGATGTGGGACGCCCAGCTCAACGCTGGAAGGATCAGTAGGTTCTTGAAGAGAACGGAACGGGTCATAGGGCCCAATCCTTGAAGATGACGATGATGATATTATAGTATCTCCCTAAAAGTGTTTCTTCTATTTACAATACATTAGCAGTATAAACTTCGTCGCATACAAAATAAGCGCGGCCCGAATTTTAAAGACCTAAACATACTTTTAAATTGATAAAATTATGTTAAAGTTTAAAAAATACCACAATTGCAAAAATTGAACTAAATCTCAGATTTATTGAAATTAGTGTACAGAAAGTTATTAATTTATATGAGAATGTATCTAATACACACGCAAAACGTAGCCATAAGAATATAAAATAGTTTAAAAATTAATTAAAATGGATATTTCGTTCAGTATTTTGTTTAGATAATAATCTGGTTTCAAATAGAGTAACATTTTTAATGGTATAGAATTTCAGACAATAAGTGAATGACATAAATGGGAGCTTGTTTGCTCAAATTGGCCCGGGGTCCATAGAGGTTAGTTTATTAGAGCCTAACTCGTTAAATTAATTGTCCTTCTTTCGAGTTTTCAGATTGTACAAAAGGTGAATAAAGAATACTTCACAGGCTATGCGATACGACATAAAGATAACGGCCATGACAACCTGATTACACGTACACACTCCTTAGCACAAAAAATGGGAAAACTGACCTGTCTCATTCTTAAGTTTGGGACATAAATTCATGATTGTAATTAGAGATGAAAGCATAATAGCAAACCGTATTGTATAATTAATTATAATTAGTATTATACATGCAGGTTTCACTGTCATAACGACTGCGTTGTGCATAACCACCGGGAAATTTGTTTTTTATCTTTAAACAACGTGCTTGGGCAAGACTAGAATAATCATGGCTAACTTAGTCGAATATAAACCTTGTGACGGAATTTTTTTGAGACACCTAAGGGCTGCTTACAACACTCCGTACCCTTTACTACCACCGATTAGTTCACTGACACCTAAACTTGTTGATGTATGTACCACCGTCAGCCGCCAGTAAATGCAATAATTATTGCTTTATTTAAGGGCGAATCTACACAGCAAACTTTCTCTAGCAACAACCGAAAAGCTGATTTCTCCATAATAGTATCTTAGATACAAGGACGACCGTGAAAATGCCACAAACCTAGCTGAGGGGCGGGGGGGGGGGGAGATTTCAACATATCGTCTGAATAAGGGGTTAATCATGCCAATTGTTGAATAAAAATTGCATGTGCATCTAGGTATGCACTGATTACTGTTGATTTCCTTCAGTTGTTGAAGGTCTTTGTCAAATTCAGGCTTAAAATATTCCAGTTTTGTTTTGTGTTTTCGTGGAATATATGTGAAAAAATAATTAATGTTATATTTTCTATGTTTTGCAAGAATACAGGTAATTATTCTTCACTAAATAATAGTTCAGATGAATGTCATCTAAATATTGCAATAGTAACTATTTTCACTTCTGTTTTTATATAACTACTGATATATTTAATTTAATAACAATATTGGCATGACGAAATTATTGCCATTTTTCGAAATAGGTGAAATGATGTTTAAATGAGCTCAGGGCCCACAAGAGCTTAGAATTACCAGACATTCATATTTCAAGATAAGGGAAAACCTCGAAAAGTTCTTAACCGAGATTTGACCTCGGGATTTCTTCGACGTGAGGCAGGCACGCTACCAGCTATGCTACCGAGGCGGGCAACGTTCATATGCGGTGCACAACCTGTATGACGATTTAGGATTACAGTTTAATTTCATTAAATGTAAGTGGAAATATTAGAAGAAGTAATAAAATTACCTGATTTAGCCTGTCATTGTCATGCTATTAATCCAAACAACTTTACATATGATACCACGTATAATGATAGCGTATAATATGCCGATTTTCTATTATACAAAAGATACAGCTGTGATTTTAAAAGACGTGTAAAAACTCGAGTTGTGATAGCTACAGCCCTACTGTAACCACGCCTCCATTCACAAGCAAACTTTTCCAGTCTAATCATTAAATAGGAATATGTGCAAATGTATGTAAAATGTGTATAATGTGTTTATTAATAATGTTTGAATAGTAATAGTAAGTAGAAGTATACTTATTTTTACGTAAAATATAAGCACTACAAAAATCGAGGTATTCAGTGTAAAATCAGGAAAACGTCTAAAACTGCAAAGCGCAAGAAAATTAAAAAAACTGATATTGAAAAATAAAATCCTTAAAAGTAAAAAATGGTATAAATGAGCAAAATGGACCAACAAATACCATCTTCATTTTCTAATGTATAGTTACACGACAATGTCTCTTGCAACAATTACAAGATTGAATTTCAGGATTTTAGTATGACATACTAATGTTATGATTTAACTAACTTCTATATATTTAAAATAGGATCCTGGCGATAAGTAAAACAAAACGCATATTGCAAATTAGTTTTGATAGTTAACGCTTTTGCCGAAATTAGGGATACAATAAATAAAGAATCTTAATAGATTACATATGAACATTTGGCATAATTGTTAAATGTAAACAGGGTGTTAGTTTAGCAGTAGGGGTGTCTATATGGTCGACACTTGAAAAGAGGCTAGGACCCTTCTTAGTAGCTGCTGACCGAAACAAATGTAGCAAGAGGACCACTTGGCTAGGAGAACTCTGGTGTGAATAATACATTTTCTTGAAAGGAATATCGAACAGGGATGGACGGGTCGTCCACGAAAAAAGACGTGGCTGGAGGAAATATCTGTTCTTGCCATACATAAGGAATCACGTGTTATCGCGTAGTATACGTTTCCCATATGTTAATATAGATGGGTGCACATTGGTCGGCAACTTCGCGATTTCCGTGAATATCATAAAAAGAAGCAATTATTAAACAGTGTCATCCTTTCTCCTATATACCCACGCACGTCCGAGGATCAGACTCTTGCCCGAGACTGAGGCTAGACCTCGCATTATTTCAAATTTGCATAACATTGCCAGAAAACTTGATGAGAACACCTGCGGAGGTGGTTGGAAAACGAGAATAACCATATGCTTTATGAATGGCGCAACCAGGCAAAACTTGAGTGTAAAACAAGTTGTCATAGATTGTAAATTGCAATGGAGTATAATGTTTTGTTAGTTAACGAGTTTTTAATTATGAGGATCATATCACCGCCACCGGTGTGTCGAAATTTCATTCACACTAGAATTCTTCTAAATCTACTAACATGAGGCGGGCCCTCATAAGCACACTTAAAAGCCATCTCGAACCAGTAGGCCAGCGCCTAAACAGATGAGGCACCCAGACCCAGACGAGCTTTGCCTTTTACATTACTAAATTTCTCTATCGATTAGGTTTGCCAGTTTTACAAGATGCATCCAAACTAAAGTGAACCACTGATTTCCACAAATATTTCAATATACACATTTTGTTAGTCATGGAAATATTTTTAAGTAATGTGATCATTTACACGAATGAAAAGTAACCAATCAACGTCTTCCCTGACGCGCGCACGTGTGTGTGTGTGTGTGTGTGTGTGTGTGTGTGTGTGTGTGTGTGTGTGTGTGTGTGTGTGTGTGTGTGTGTGTGGTATGGTTAAAGAGTGTCCATTCAAAAAATAATTTTGGAATTTAACTGACTTTTTGGAGTTATCTGTTCACTCAGACAAAAGTGCGCACATGCATTTTCTTTTAAAACACGCCTTTTGAGAGCTTGAAACGCACAATTTTGGTAAAACCTCGATATAGATGTTCAATAGGTTTGAGGTAGAAATCTTGCCGATCTTACAACTTAAGTGAAATGGGTGAGCTTGATACGTCTAAAATATTCCCTGTTCAGAGTATCGCATTGCAGGGCTTGAGCCGTGACGAAGAGCAGACGGTATGAAACTGGATGAGAACCATGGATCCGTTTCACTAACCCTCAGAAACCTTCCCTTCGTAGATTAAAATACAACTTTCTTAAGGATGAGGATAACCAGATGCACATAGTTGAGTGCTTCCATCATTACTCACTCTCCTACAACTTCGTTCACGCAGTTCATTTTTTTCCCCCCACGTGAATCTTAAGAAGTTGAGTGTCTTGTGTTTTCCTCGATTGCGTTTGTAAGAAACATCTGTACAAATGGACATTATTGACGTAAATTAGTATAGCTCAGTATTTAGTTACTATAGTTGTGACATTAGCATATAGAGACCTGTTTTACATATACGTACATTAAATTTAATTTTACAAGCTATCTCCGTAACTCAGTGGTTAAAGCAACTGTCTGCTGTACCAGGGTTTCGGGTTCGGTCCCAGTGGGTTGGTAATTTTTATCTAGTTCAGAAAATTTAATACCATTGTGACAACAGGATTGTTGTTATAAAAACTTTATTGATGAACCTTTTTACAAAATTACTTCAGTCACGTTCAAAATACTCTCCATTACATGCGATGCACTCGTCAAGTCTATTTTCCCACTGTTGGAAGCATGTCTGGAGCTCTTCAAGCTTGACATTGTCCAGTGCCCATTGCGAAGCTGTTTTTACCGCCTCCACATCATCGTAACGCTCCCCTTTTAGCGGTTTTTCATTCGTGGAAATAGGAAAAAGTCGCAAGGGGCTAGGTCCGGCGAATACGGAGCCAAGGGAACGACAGACCACCTCTGAGATGCCAAATAGTGGGTAACTCGTAAGGCCGTGTGTGCTGGAGCGTTGTCGTGATGCAGAAACCAGTCACCTGATCGCCAAAGTTCCGGGCGTTTCCCCCTCACCTTCTCTCGCAGACGCCTTAAAACATCCAAGTAAAAGTGCTGGTCCTCAGTCTGGCCAGGCGGTACGAATTCCCGATGCACAATTCCACGAACATCAAAAAAGACAATGATCATCGTCTTCACATTTGACCTCACTTGCCTTGCTTTTTTGGTCTGGAAGAGTTGGGAGATCTCCACTGGATTGACGCTTATTTGGTTTCGGGGTCATACCCTTAACACCAACTCTCATCCCCTGTAATGACTTTGTTCAAGAAGTTTGGATCACGTACAATCTCTGTTTTCAAGTCCTGACACACATTCATGCCGATGGTTTTGTGCTCTTGTGTGAAAAGGCGCGGAACAAATTTAGCAGCAACATATCTCATGTGCAAATCCTCCCTCAAAATCCGCTGACACGAGCTCCAACTGATTCCTGTCGCTGCTGAAATTTGGTCGATAGTTTGGCGACGAGCCTCGTTGATCTTTTGGCAGACCTTTTCAATGTTCTCCTCCTTTCGCGATGTTGAAGGGCGTCCAGAACGAGCTTGGTCTTCAACACACATCTCACCACGTTCTTTGTTCTTTTAAAGTTGTCATAACGACTTCGCAGAGGTAATCCGCCAACAGTCAGAGAAACACAATACCACACTTGCACGTTCAGCTCTACACTGGCGCCGTCTGCACAGCTGTTTCATGAAGGTCTCTACTAACACCATCTAGCATGAGAACCCTGCACTACGTCTACGAGTGGCAGCGCCCTTGGAGTACGGTTTCTTTTGGATCCCCCCTCGTATTCCAAAGGTGAAAGGTAATTGATATGACCATTGTAATGAAGGGTGGGATATAAATGGAATAAATACATAAATAAACGTTTTCCGTAATCATAATATATTTTATATACTTATAATTTACATCATTTATGCTATACATAAATATGTTGGGTTTTTTAAGTTTTAGAAATAATTCAGAGACGGCACTAACTATTCTTACAAACGCCTCATTCCTCTATTTTATGTCAATTCAAATAAACATTTGTAGAAATTATCTCACTGCTAATTTTCTTTAGGTGCGAAATAATGTAATAGCTCTAAGCAATTGTGACTTCGTGAGTTCATAGAATTAAAAGTCCAATTTGCCGAAATTCTAAATGTTCAGTGGCCGCGCCGTGGCTCAGTGGTTAGACCGCTTGGCTCTCACCAAGGCGACCCGGATTTGATCCCAGGAGATCGCAAAGTGAGATTTTTGGTGGACAACATGGCGCTGGGCGGGTTTTCTCCGGGACCTCCGGTTTCCCCCGCCATCTCATTCCACCAGTGCTCCTTCATCTCATGTATCATTAGTGTCACCGCCTGCGGTGCCGTATGTAGTAAAAGCGGGCATTAAACACTACACACACACACACACACACACACACACACACACACACACACACACACACACACACACACACTTCTTTATTTCCGTAGAACACTGTTCAATTCTCACGTAACAACATTACATCACATATACAACACAATCTTCCAAGGTCGATGACAATAACATACAGCTTTCAGTTTACATCAGCTCTCGTTACAACAATCTCAGCTGTTCTCTGCTTACCTCTCGCGACTCACTCTCGTTTTACAACTGTCCGCTGGCGTGTCACAATCTCTTATATAGCTCATTCATAAATTCGAGAGATTTCTGGGACAGTAAAGAAACCGAAAATCCTATCACCTTCCAGAAGCGTATTTTAATCTATGCCGGCAAGTCCTTTACCTCCGTGATATACTATCCGTCTGTTATTTATCGACGCTGTCATTATTTGCCGGCTCTTTGTGTATGCTGGCCGTGCTATCGTAGATAACGGCTTCGCGACAGTATTTTATCGGAACAGCTGTACGATACCTTTGAAATTTCATTCTCATTGCATCGCCAAAAGATTGAAAAAAAAAATGAATAACGATTTCCCATTAAAGAAAAGTATAAATATTGGACAATTCAAACAAATAATGAGTATTTTCGAAATGGTTCAGTTTACTCGTAGATAAAAAAAAATGCAATGAACATAAATGGTCGTTTTAACAAGTTCTACAGGGTTTGTGAAGTAAAACTGACTTATCTCTTACATTTATAGTCATGCAAAAATCATGCAGAATGAAGAGGACTTCTGAGAACACGTCCATAACATTCAAGCTAAACATTTCATATATCATAATATTTTAAACATATGCTACTTCAAAGAAAATTGTTAGAGCTATTTTTAAGAAAATAATACACTTTTTTAGAAATGTCCCATTTAAGGGGTAGTCCTGGGATGGGAGGATTCTCTAGGCAATCTTGTGTTGCATCCTTGGAAGATACTCATATTTCTGGTGAAAGGTCATATTGAATTTTTGGGTGGAATGCAATACTTTCTCTACTTAGCAAACGTAGTAGAGAACGTACAGAAGAATTTCGATTCAGTGGACCCCAAAACGGGTGTAACTTCGTAACTAGCTCCCTAATTATGTTCAGCTGTCCTGAATGTTTCTTCTATCTAGATCAATTGCTTTTTCGTTTATTCATCAAAATTCCTACTGAATCTGGTACACTGAGGATGTACTTCGATATACAGAAACACTAAGCTGCCTCCATCACAGTAATCTTATAAAGCAAAACCTTGCTCATAGCTTGTTTCATGCATTCCATTTTCCTCTTACGTTTCTGTCATTTATCACTTCACTGTGAAAGAAATTAAGAAGAAGAAGATATATTTTAAACATTAAGATTACTTCTGGCGGATACAGAAAGATGATAAAGTGACCGGCACTATATGTGAAACCTGTGATACGATATAATTATTATACGTCCTTTAATGGACATTGCCCCAAAATTTCTGTTGAATATCGTTCCTTAAATAATACGAGAATACAAATATTAAAAAAAGAACGTAATTAATCATTAGTCTTAAAAAGAAATGCCTAAAATATCTTCTGCGCGTTGGGAGCTGCAGAAGTAATCATTAAACATTCAGATCAAATTACCTAAGAGCCCACCTCGGTAGCGTAGATGGTAGCGTATCTGCCTCACGTTCAAGAGGTCCCGAGTTCGAATCTCGGTCTGGGTGAGTTACCTGGATAAGATTTTTCCAGGGTTTTTCCCTTATCCTGAAAGACTAATGTCGGGTTCATTTGAGCATAACTTCACCCACTCCATTCATCGTCCGACATGACTTAACGTTGGAGGACGTAAGTTAAAAAAAAAATTACCTATGAAGGGAAGAACGTTTTGGACTATATTGCATATGGGTGCAGGATTTTGCTACCGATTGCTATAAACACTGAGATCTAAGCAATCCTCTATAGTGTAAGGGTAACATACTTGCTAGCCTTTGGTTGCCGGCATAGGGTGATAGATTTTTTTCGGAAGGAGAGTAAAGCCGGTAGGTATACTACACGTAGAAGAATCTTACATCTGTTAAAAAAAAACCTCTAAGCAAACTTTGGTGGTATTTTACGTCCAATGTAGAATGGGACGCTGAGAAACATTGCTGTCAAAGTGTACAAAATAAAAAGAAATCTATTTAATTTACTGCCATCTAGCGGTGCATGACGGCCAATACTCTCCTTATACAGTTGTTATGGAAACATCATAGCTCTAATTAGTTCATCTACGCATTATGACAGTCGTATTGCCTTTCTTCATTTTATAAGCTCTGTCTCAAGGGTTTCGTAAAGAAAAATAACTTTCTCAACGTGGATTATATCCCTTGCTATGTGTGCCAGTATGTTGTGAGGCCTACTGATTAGTAAGGTAATATCAAACACTCGGTTGGGCTACAAAGAATACATCAGTCGACAGAGCACCTGCCTGCCGTGCTAGGGGTCCCGGGTTCAATTCCCGGCTAGGGGTGGGGATTTTTCTCCAACCAAGATGATTGCCCGTCTTACCCAGAGTCTGGAAGTATGAATGAGAGTGTAAATGTGTGCGGGATCTAATGATACAATCCAACGATTACGAGTTAACACTTTCGATATGGAAATTAACTGTTCTTTCACACTGGCCGTGTGTAGGCTAAGTATGAAAAGATAGAGCCAGCCATAGCCGGGATTTGAACCACGGATCTTCTGGTTTCCGTCCAGCCGCTCTAACCATTGAGCTACTATGGTCAACGTGCCATAAGCCCGGACCTTAAAGTACTTACATGTTGTAAGTCGCCATTAAGGTAGTTGTCTCATGTGTTTATGAGAGCTCCTAAGTGGTTTGCCGGGAAAAACACGAGTCACTTGGAGAATTTAATGTCATGTTGGTACGTTGGCCACAGTAGCTCAATGGTTAGAGCGGCTGGACGGAAACCAGAAGATCTGTGGTTCAAATCCCGGCTATAGCATTGAATTTTTCAGTCTGGCTCTATCTTTCCATACCTTCGATATGTTCCAAGGAGAACGGCCACCGATATGACCACTGCCATTAAAGGCGGGGTATAAATGGAACAAAAAGAAAAAAAATACATGCGCACTGTATGAGGGATCGTAAAATAGCATAAGGAAATATCATTCAGTGTGAATATGAACTTACATTTCATTGTGACTAGCGAATTTAAAGTTGTTTCATAAAGTCTTGATTTCAGCATGTCCATATAACGTCCCTCGTATTAAACTATATCTGCATTCCAGTGTCCCAAACCTGAAAATCCTTGATTTGATAGTACGTTTCTCTACAATGTTGTGCACATTGTTTCTCCGCACCACGTATCAGCCGGTTAATTCCGGCCTACTGGGCTACAAACACATGCCCTACGTCAAACAGGCATCGCATTCCGCTTTATTGGTTCTGAAAGTAACAAGCCTAGTCAAAACAATGTAATTTAACATGTTTACATGATGCATCTTACTCGTACAGAATGCGAACTCACTATTGATAGTATTCACAAATGTTAACGAAAGCATAAGGGTTTTGTTTGTAAACAAGTATGTACTGCGTTCCGTGTTTGCAAACTGCTATAACTTTCGGAATTATTTCGATCTCTGGAATCCATTGCAACATAACGTTAGACTGATTACGTAGTGTTTTCATGATCGACTGCTAAAGAAGATAATGAGTGTAACTTAATTTTCCTGTACTTTTAAAACTGGTATTAATTTTTAAAGTGCACTCAGGTTTTTAAAAAAGAAAATACGTATTTGATAAGTTAAATTTGTGTGATTTATTTTCAACGATTGAATTATAAGTTTTTAACATTCTGGATAGCTCAAATTGAAATATATTTTCCAGATTTTACTAAAACGATTACAGCATGCTTTTAGAATACTAGAGGCATGTTTAGGACAACTTAATGCATTTAGTTTATAATACCTTGACTATATTTTATATAAACTGGATTCACAGATTTCTAGAATTTTAATTGGCTCGATAATCATCTTAATGTTTTATCTCAACAAGTGAAACTTTAATAGCAAATCCCGTGTTTTACTTTTCTTACCTTGGTTTACAGAATATGCATTAAAAGTTAGCCTTTTGATTAGGATTAGGATTTCATTACGGAGGGGACTCGGTACGTAGGCCAACATGCTGGGCCCATTGTACCCAGGCCCCCAAGTGGGGTCACCCCCGGGAGGAGGGATGAAGCGAACGAGACAGAGGCCGGCCGACCCAAGGAGCCACGACAGTGCGAGGGCAGGGTCCCTACAGTTTACTTGAATAGAGACCTCCCCCGATAGGCCAGGACGACGAGCGGGACGGCAACGAGCCCAGCAGCCGAGCTCTAATGGTACCAAGGCAGGCGATCCGAGCCCCAAAGATCCCTGGCTGGCGGTCCCGAAATGGTCCCAGCAGAGAAGCAAAGACCGGCAACCGACCTACCGGAGGAGGAAGTAGTTTTCCTCAGAGCATATCATCCTGCCATGTACCGCCAAGACACCCATTGACACTTCTACCCTGAAAGAGATCACCAGATGAGAGATGATATGAAATGATAATGGAGATGAAATGGAGGGACAGGAAATTCGGGGAATGTAATTGATCTACCCAGCATTCGCCTAGCGACCCGGGAAAACCCCCTAAAAACTCATGGGCCAGGTAGGTGGGCCACGAGAATCGAACCCGGGCCTCCCGAGTGCGGGCCACAGACGAAACCGCCTGAGACATCCAGTTCGGTCAGCCTTCTGATATTCAATTTATAGATCTTGTTTACTTTTTAGTTTTAAGTGCATATAATTAACACAATAAAAATAAAACATTAATAAATGGCCTTAAAGCTTTAAGTGCTTTTAGAAGTAGATAAGGTGCAGGAATTAGAATATGTTGTGGTGTCACAGTGTTTTACATTTTTGCGTATTATACGTTACAACCTAAGATATGTGTAAAATAAATGCGCAAAGCCAAAGAGGGAGGTCGATTTGAAAACATCTGAAGCATTCACTGCCACTGAGTTCATTTCAAAGCTATGCAGTGACGAGGAAGATGCCTTCCAGTTTGGTTGAATGTATGGTTTCCAAACATGTCTTGTAATTGAAGCAATCTGGATTCCAATCCTTGGTGTAGAGTTTGTTTTGTTATTTAGATATTAATTCCTTAAATGAACGGTACTTAGGTTTGTTTCCATGCATAAGACCTCTATTAGTTTAGCTTATTCATGGATAAAGACATGAACAAGTTATTATTTTTATTTTTGAAAGAAAAACCATATTAAAGCGAAAAACTGAACCAATTGTTAATATTGGATTATAAACTCTCTCTCTCTCTCCCTCTCTCCTTGGCTCTCTCTGTCATTTCTTCACGTGAAATGTGCACGCATTTCATAACCTTGGAGCTCTGAATAATACGTTGTCATATTTTTGCTATGGCTGAGCATACACATAAAAGTGAAGCTACAAGATGATCTCTCACGTCACAGAATGTTGCTGGATACTCCATGTTTTAGCAGTTCTAAATGAACATTTGTAATCGCTACATATATTTACGCCTCCAAGATGGGTGCGGTTATCCAAAGCAGAGATTGTTCGTGGTCGGGTTCGTTTGGATCAAAAACGTTTGTCCATTCCTCCGTAAGTCGCTGCACTTCCAGAGGAGACACACTTGCAATCCCTTCCGGCAAGTGTCAGAAATAATTCTCACTTCCCTGGATTGATTCACATGTCCTTGCGTCGCTTGATTACAGCGTAGTTATTTGCTCGATCGATACCTAGTAGGTAGCAGGCTAATACAAATAATCACATTATATCATTTCGCATTTGCAGAATCAAATGTCAACCTTAAGTGGAATAGGTTTATATTCATTAACGAGCTGACATTTTTCAGCTCAAAACGGAGGAAGCGAATTGTTTTATCATCCCAGAGGGAATCGTTACGTCGCAAAATACCAGGGATGAATGAATCGCCGAAGTTGAGCATCTGTGTTATAGGCTTGGATATCACGAAATTGACTAGCTGTCTAGGGCAGCTTGATGACACTCGAAGTAGTCGACAGCTGTCAAGGTGGTGCTTACAAAGGAGCACTTGAAATAAAAATCACTCATCTGAAAAGTACATCAAATCTATAATATTTAGCAACACCATTATATTTCCTGGTCCTGCGCCGTGGCGTAGTGGGCTAAGGCATCATACCTTGGTTCCCTGCCACGGAATGCGAACCGGGCTCGCTCCCACCCCTGATGAAGCGGATTTTATGTCCCGGTTGTAGGACCGGCGCCCACTCAGTGGAAATAGAGGAGCTTGCGATAGGTCATGAAAGCCAACTTTCCGGCTGGGGATGCCCAGATGTTGACATCTCTCCGCATCGGCTGGATGATCGCCCACCTCTACCTTGCGCATGTGGGCGTGAGGCCGGCAGTCGGGTTGGCAGGCCCTGATCCGATATGGACTGTAGTGCCACGGGTTTATCTTTTATTATATTCCCTGCCTCATCTCTTGTTTTAAAATATCATTTATACTTAGCTTTTTAAATGATATTGAAGGTCACTTGTTTACTTTTAACTTCCTTGTTGCATACACTTAAAGAATACCCTAATTATGATTTAATGTGTCACGTTTGAGCCAAAAGCTTGATTTTGGAAATAATTAAAAATAAAGTAAACGTTATACCAATCTGCATGCATCTTGCATTTCATTATACATTCATCCATGTTTTCTCCCATTCGTCTCTCACATGCCTGCCTGAATCCTTCACACCACATTCTCGTCCTGATTTAGTTAGGCCTCTTGAAGCCACTTTGGAGGGATATGAAGATCGTCGTTGAGCGTTCTCTCCGCTAGAGATCTGGGATAGGCCGTTATGTCACGTTGCGAATCTATACTTCCTATTTGATATGTCCACCTTTGTCGATCAAATTCATCCCTTTTTAGAAAAATGCGTAGTTTTTAAAGGGAACTATATGAATGTTATCACTGATAACATTTCAATTAAAGAAGTAAGATTTTTCAGATAATGCAGACATCCTGAAAGAACCGGTTACTCATTAAAATTGTGAACAAGGGCATTTTCATTTCAATAGTAATAGTATATTGGTTAAGACAATCCTTAATAACCGAGAAAGGTGTGGTTGAAATAAATCGGTGAAAGGTGGCACATCTGAACATCTGAACCTTAGGTGGAAAATAGAACTGGCCCGAATATGTTATCTTAATGGTAAATATGGTGAATTTAAAGAAAAAAAAATTGAAATCCACGTGACATGCACGTTATAATATTTTGGCTGTATATTGTGGCCAAACGCTTTTATCCTCCCAAAAGACTGCCCAAAAAGTCTTTACGATACTGTGCAGCAACTACAATTAGTAACAGAGGTTTGAAACAAATAATAAATTATTACATATAAGTTTTAAAGTTCTTATTATTCGTTAGAGTAACTTTTCTATTAGAATCTCAATAATTCTTAATCCAACTTATATAAAATTAAAATTTTTTGTTGGAAAAATTATACAAGAAAACTCAGAATCGAATTCCGATATTAAAATTGCTACTGTATTCTCGTGGGTAATGTAAATATCTAACCTTGTGTTTTGGATTAGAGTTTGGTCACCTTAGTGAAGAAAAAGGCGCATTTTGTATCACAAGTCAATAATATGAAGCTTGAATGGACGCGAAGCACTAATTAATCACTTATCAGGACATGACCATTGGCGGACTTTGAAATAGTCATTTATGATGCGTAAGTTAAACTTTGAGTTTTTATTTCTGATTAGAAATTGGAGCAAAACGAGGCTGAAAGCCGAGTATAGCAATCCTAAGGCCAAAATTCAGTTGAAATTTGAGTGGAAATGACAGTATACTAATGGTTATAGCTCCAGTCTCTTGTTGGTGCTCCCCCCCCTTTTCTTTGCCTGCGTGGACCACCACTGACCTGATCACTTACTAATTAGAAAATAATAATAATAATAATAATAATAATAATAATAATAATAATAATAATTATTATTATTATTATTATTATTATTATTATTATTATTATTATTATTATTATTATTATTATTATTATTATTATTATTATTATTATTATTATTATTATTATTATTATTATTATTATTATTATTATTAATTTTTTTTTTTTTTTTTTTTTTTTTTTTTTTTTTTTTTACCTTGCCCCGCTGAAGAAATCTGTTGTGAGCAATGTCATAAAGCTGCCTCGACTTCTTCGGTAGCAATACCAACAGTAACCTCAGATGCTTGCTAACGAATCCATTTCTGAGTCATCCGATACCCTGACTCCGCTTAAGGGTAGCCGGAACAGCCTATCTCACCAATGTTCAAATGAAAGTTTTCTGGTGAGCTTAGGTCAAGAATCGCTGAATGCATCAATTTGAAACTTTTACTTGTCATTTTACAAAACTTCCACAATTCATTAAAGGTAATATATCTTGTTTTGGAGATATGTGATTTTTTTAAAAATAAATGTCTTGAATTTACTTCTAAAAATATTCAAGATTAATTTTTTAATTCAAATTTTCACATATATTTCTACAAGTACCTTTAAAAACAGTTTAAGTGTTGCTTTAATTCCAGAAAAAATGTAGACTTAGCTGCAGTAGTTTTATAGTGAAGCAATTAAAAAGGATGGGTAGAGCAGGGTAGAGCAAAAAGGTACTCTTAGGTTATACGTGGATATATATGAGTAAGGATAGTTCTAATGACACTGCAATGCAAGTTTCAAAGTGATTTAATGACTGTTCCTTTTTATCATTACATCAAACTCGAAGTTGCCGACCAAGGTTATCAATATTTCACTGTTCAGAGTGACCGTATGTAGAATGCTTATTACTCGATAAAACTTAATTCGTTCTTCACGTACAGATGAACCGACAAATATCTTCTCTCATCGCTTCTGGTCTGCCTTTGAACAAGACAGAAGCAGATGACCGTCTTAATGGCCTGCCCGCCACAGACTGTTTGCTCACTGGGCAGAGCTGCGTGTGTGTGTGTGTGTGTGTGTGTGTGTGTGTGTGTGTGTGTGTGTGTGTGTGTGTGTGTGTGTGTGTGTGTGTGTGTCACTTTCACCTCTCGAAACCCCTCTTTATTCACCCAAAACTCCTTTGTGACTATTTTGTCCATTGTGATTATTAGTTTCGGTCATGCCATTATTAAGGCTCCGAGGAATACCTATTCAAGCGGAGTCAAGTGCTACCCACTGAGAATCGTGTTTCTCCCATCTTTTGTTACACGACTCAACCACCTGCCCCTACACGCGTTGTAACAAAGATACACGATTTCTTTAAAATCCATTACTTTACTTATTGCAGTCCTTTAATTTCGGTATCAATAAATGAGCGCACCCGAAGTTAAAAAAAAAACAGCATTAAAGTTTTGCTATATTGGAACTACACCTCAGAAGTTCCCCAGATCCATATAGTCTGCATCTTTTTCATCATCAGCATCCAATGTCTTTCCTGCCTCAATTCCCTTGTCAAAGCTTCTCAAGCCATAAGCAAACCTTCTGCACCACTTTCAATAATTCTGGATATTTCAAATGTATATTCTTTATTACACTTTTGGCAACCGAGTGATGATGTAGCTAACAATCCATTTCTTCTTTTAGTGTCCTCTGAATTGAAAACATTTTTCATTTCTACAAAATTTACACTGTACAAAGTTTCTATATCTATTAACTGAAAACTTGTTGATCTAATATCATTATTTACTTTAGTTAAATTATCCCAGCTATTACACAATGAAGAAACCATTTTTTTTTCTTGAAGAACCAATTTTCACTTTACATTCGTCGCTAATGTTTGAGGTTGGGTTTGACGAACTCAATATATTGTCATGTGTTACTGTATTTTTTTTTTTTTTTTTCATTTTAGGGGTTGTAACTCTTTAATTCTGTAATAGGGGTTACTTAAACTGTTTATACTGGTTCCCATGCCGATTTCTTGCACCAAAATGATTGCTTCCCCCATCTTGAAAACTGCACTAGCAGTAATTCAAAACAGACTAAACAAATCATGGAAGAATTAACATCAGATGCACAGATTAATATTAATGGAGAAAACAAGGACTTCTTTTTCTAATAAGAGTGTGCTCTGGAATATAGCTTCAATAAGGTTACAACTAAGGAGAGAATACAGTTGCAAATGGCCAATAGGGGGCGTGGCACACTGTGCAGACGTTTCAAAACGAGTCTATTTAGGACTTTTAAAACTATGGGACAGAAAAATAAATATCGTTATTCGCTTCTACAAACATCAGGGAAGATTATTTTGACAGTAAGTCATTTTGTGAAATTTCACCCCAGAATGCCGCTCTGGGTCCCCAATCACATATCCAATTTTATAAAAGCAGTATTTCTCTGTGTTCTATAAACTCCAATTTATAGTTTGAGTGGCTTGTGTTAAAATATTTAAATAAAAACCGTGGAGCAATATATAAGTATTCATTATTGCCCTTCGTTTCTTCGGAGGGCAAGTTGTGGTTTAGTTTTAATGGTGTACTTTACGTGTTATTCTTCCTGTGTTTTTGTGCATTCTATTGGGACGCTTTGCTAATTTTAACCTTGTGTTATTTACTTTCACTTTTAATTGAATACATTCAAGGAAAATGCATAGATGTTTATACACTTCCTTGGAGACTCTCCCAGTTCCAACTGCGGCCAAAAGTTTTTCAGGATACAAATACATACCATAACCACACGAAAGTTCTAAATTAATCAGACATTGATTTTATTGTATAGACAGCCTCCATATATTAAATAT
The DNA here is from genome assembly GCA_030765055.1 of Mantis religiosa. Classification (NCBI taxonomy): domain Eukaryota; kingdom Metazoa; phylum Arthropoda; class Insecta; order Mantodea; family Mantidae; genus Mantis; species Mantis religiosa. Next base: position 71,369,293 of record CM060949.1, on the reverse strand, counting down.
GAAACATTATTTTTAATTCTCATCTCTAGTGTCATATCTCTATTTTGCATCAAACTGTTTCTGACAAAAACGCGGTACATACTCCTGGTAAGTGAATTGAACAAAGAAAACTAGTTCATGCAATATAATCCTCAATTTCTAGTTCTGCATCGGTTTGAGCTTTGAGATATCAATACTTCAGAGAGAGAATAGAATGGATATTCATGACCCGTTCCGCAACAATGAGTTAGAATGTAGCTTAGGCCATAATATCTGCTTTCTGTCTGCTGGAAGCCATTAAGAATGGGAGGTTAACAGGTTTTTTCGTTATTGGAAGTTATCCGCAATGGGAACTTCTCCTCTGTGTAAAACAAGTAAAGAATTATTATACGATTATTTTTGAAACAAACTGCAAATCTATACATGTTTGTTTATCAGGGCTAAGCTTCTGATGCAAATACGTGTTTTCAAACCTTCATTTATCCCTGATGCCTTTAATAGCTACAAGGCGGGGAATCTGGACTCAAAGTAAGCTGCAATACATGTTGCACATGTTCATACTGTTCCAGCATTAGTGTATGTATTACGTATCTATCGCACATTTTCTACAAATGTTCCTAAGGAGATATTATACAGGGTCCAAGATTTAGCACACTAACCTTCCAGGTCAACTGGTTGGAGTCAAAGTTTTATGACTACTTGTTCTAAGTAATCTGGTAGTTGTCATATTACAACTGTTCAAAGTAAACTGTACAGAAAGTGCGATATCACATGAAAAATTCAGTGCTGTAGCTGAGATTTGAACCGCTATCTTCCGATATCGGTCCGGTTTGCTCTTAAACTTTTAGCTACCATGGCTAACGTTCCAGAATGGTCAACCACTATTAGAATAATTGATGGAAATTATTTTTTTCACACTGGCACTATAAAGCCAGGGACTTAAAGTATTAATGTATTTAAGTCGCCATTAAGTTAGTTGTCTCATGTGTATACGAGAATTCCTAATGGTTTACCAGGAAAAATGAGTGTCAGTTGGGGGATTTAATGTCATGCTGTCACGTTGGCTATGGTAGCTCGATGGTTAAGAGCAACTGAACGGAGATCGGGAGATCCGCGGTTTAAATCCCGACTATGGCATTGAATTTTTCAGATAGACTCTACCTTTGCAAACTAATGTGAGAGAACAATTATCATGCACTTCGTTAGGGTTAGGAGTAGGATTACCACGGAGAGGTTTCGACATCGAAACCTGTGGTTTATTGTACCTACCTATACTCCGGCCGTCCTAAGAAGCACGCTTTTCTGTGAGCAATTCAATGAACAAAAACCTACAAAACAAAACCTACTGGTAAGCTACTCTTATGCATACCACTTGTTTAAATGTAATATGGCGTAACAAAGGGTGAAAGTGTCACTGTCGTCGGTCACACTTGTGCACGTGGGCGCGAAGTAATACAAAAAGTGTGTTTCTTAAGACGGGTGCAGTATAAGCTCCAAGTGGAGCACCCCCGGGAGGAAGGATGAGGCGAGAGGATAGAGAGGGCGGCCGACCCAAGGCGCCGAGACACACGCCGACACTTCTACCCATGAGAGATGATGTTAAATAATAATGTAGAGAGAAATGGAGGCACAGGAAAATCGGGGGGTGTAATTATCCTACTCCGAAAAAGAAACATGAGTCCGGTACGTCGGCCACGGGAATCGAACCCGGGCCTCCCAAATGCTGGCCACAGACGAAACCGCCTAACCCATCCCGCTCGGTATGGACTTTAAGTAGCACATATTTCAAACTTATAATACTTAATCTTGATCAACTTTTGTGGAAATAAAGTATAACAAAGCTTTCCAGGGTGGATTAGGATGGGAAGATCGTTGAAAATATTTCCCTTCATCATTCAAATATATTTGACTTAATGACAATGTATTATGTTTGTCAGATTGCTCTTTTTGATGAGAAAGTGTAATAGGGCTGGTCTCGTAGCTCAATTGGTAGAACACCTGCCTGCCGTGCTAGGGGTCCAGAGTTTGATTCCCGGCGGTGGGGGTGGGTATTTTTCTCCGACCAAGATAATTTATCTTCCCCAGAGTTTGAAAGTATGAATGAGAGTACGAATATGTACGTGATCTAATGATTAAAACCCAAAGAATACGAGTTACCACCTTCGATGTGTTCCAAAGGAGAACGGCCGCCGATATGACTATTAAGGTTAAAGGTGGCGTATAAATTTAATATTAAAAGTATAATAATAATAATAATAATAATAATAATAATAATAATAATAATAATAATAATAATAATAATAATAATAATAATAATAATAATAATAATAATAATAATAATAATAATAATAATAATAATAATAATAATAATAATAATAATAATAATAATAATAATAATAATAATAATAATAATAATAATAATAATAATAATAATAATAATAATAATAATAATAATAATAATAATAATAATAATAATAATAATAATAATAATAATAATAATAATAATAATAATAATAATAATAATAATAATAATAATAATAATAATAATAACTTAAATGAAAGGAATAAAGACCTGTTTGTTAAACAAACAATGAATGTATAAAGCCTCTCATTGAGAATGACAAACTCACAAGTCGTATAGTTCGTTTAGAAGAAATTTGAAGAAGAACAGGGAAGCAGAAGTCATCATTCCCTGTAGGCGGTTGCAGAGACAGCCCTTCTGAAATACCATCGCAGCCCTTGACCCAAGAGAGACAGGTCCCAGAAACCTGAACCAAAATGTCACTCTCGCTTTCATCAGAAACCTGATCATCACTTCCCACTACTACACATCCCCGCCTTACTTTACCTTAACATGGGGCAGGTATGTTTCTCTTAAATCCTTTACTAGAAAGGTAGGTAATAATCTGTTTCAAATACCACGAGCACACGTCCTCGCACAAAAAAGTCTGCCTGACATTTTACCCTCGTCTTTCTCTTTGACAGAAGTAAACACTGTCATAATTGACCATATTTCCTGTGAATGCTTTCTTTTATAATTGCGTCATTTAAAAATGCTCTTAAGAGATATAGCACATTCATTTCTTATCTACGTGGCTTTTCTTTCTTAAGTATCCTTAAGGTAGATCAATGTGAAATCGCGTTTTTTTTTCCGCTTTGTGCGCAGAGATTTTCATTATACAGTAACAATAACTTCTTATCATGGAATTAACACCTTCAGAATGCATTCGTATCGGCTTAACATTTGGAATTTTATTTCATTGGTTAGTGAAAGTTGGTTATTCCAAATGAATTTACTTCCATAAAATATAAACAGCAGCCTTATAAAATACGTCTTTTACACACATAAATCTCAATGGCAGATCCATAATATTAATTTGAATACATGAAAAACCCGCAGAAAGAATATTAATCCCATTTTCTTGATAACAAATTTTTGCATCGACAAGTCACATATATTTTTAACTCTGAAAATAATAAGTTTATCCAAAATCGGTCAACACTTATTACATTCTGTACCATATATGCGTAAAAAGAGGATACTCGCTTCTGTAGCGTAGGTGGTAGTGCGCCTGTCTTGCGTTCAAGAGGTCTCGTTTCGAATCTGGCTCAGGGTGAATTATTTGGATTAGCATTTTCCGGGGGTTTCCCCTATCTTGAAAGATTAATATCGGCAAATCTCTAAGTACCATGGACCCTGGGGTCATTTGAACAGCATTTCATTTATTGTCCGATATGACAATCCAAATTCCAAGAGCGCGATACCAGGCTTTTGAGGAAGAGCCCCATTTTTATGGAAAATGTTTCGAAAGTGCTGAATTTCAAGTGTGGCTCTGAAGATTTACGTTAAATATCGTATGCTAAAATAGTTTTACGACAAATGAAATGTAATCTGGGATTTTGTGGGAATAACCTTGGTTCTGAATGCTTTTTACTTTTCTACTTGACTGGAAACCGTAGGATGCAGATAAAGTATAATTGAATAAAAATGTATATCTCAATAAAACATACAATTTACACTTTTTTTAACTTTTACTTTTTCTTAGTTATCCATTTCCCAAAGTCGGCCCTCAAACACTAAGAGTCAAAACACTGTCAGTCATATACAATTTTAGATACGATTTATTCCCGAAAATACACCTTGGTTTTGCCATTACAAAATACGCATATTTAAAAATAGTTACTATATTAATTTTTGTTCAAAACTGGATTAATTTAGACCCAGTTTTAACAAAACTAACACAGCTGGTTTTTGTATTCTGTCCTATAGACAGGCAATGAAATAATGTTTCAGTTGTAAAGTATTATAAAAACAATATGTGGCTTTATGAAATGTTTAACATGTTTATAGAAAAATGAAGTTTTACAAAGCTCATGAGAGGTTAATATTTCCATCAATATTATAATCTCTTTCGTGTTTATCATTGGAAAAAAATGTGCAATTATTTTAAAAGCTAGAAAACGTTGCTATTACTTATAAATCATAACCGCGATAATTAATGTGTTCTATAAATACAGAAATTCAACTTAAGTAGCTTTAAGGAGCTTAGATAACTGAAGATCTGTCATTTTTATGAAATAGAAATGATCATTTTTATAAATTTAGTTTTATTTCTCCGCTGAAGAAAAATAATATGTCATTGTTTATGCTATCATGTGATGTTTTTGTTTCACGTTAACAGAAATCAACATATATATAGCCAGGGAAGAGAAAATGATAAATTTCCGATTATTAGAAAATAAAAGTTCTCTTAAAAACGCCGACATGACAAATGTTAGATAACTTTCAGTTTCTTGGATGCTGGTTAATTTATTTGAGCGCTCATTTGTGATCATAACCTCTTCATTCATCATCTCTGTTTCCGTTGGTATGTTCAGGTTCTGAGAGATGCTGCAGGAAATAGTTGCAAATAATATGTAGACAGGTTGTAACAGAGACGTAAAATTAAATCACTTGTATCCGCACAAGCTGTTTGTATAAAACAATCATGATACTTTTGATATGGACAATCAAGGTAAAAACAGGATTTGGTCATCCTCAGCAAAATACACCTGCTATATACCTAGGTTGTTTTCGATCCTTGGAAACCTGTTGTGCATGTTGAGCAGGAATTTGTTGCTGTAGTGATAAATAGAGCATCACAATATTGTAACTTGGAGGGCCTTGAACCAAAGTAACACTGTGAATAGGTACACTATTGGCATTCTACATCGTATAGGTTAACCAGTTAGTATTAACAGAATATTGTAAACATAAGCATAACTATAATAGAGTACTTTATGCACTAAAGCATATGCTTAAATTTTCGTTATTTTTTCTTTTCTAAAAACGTAGTTATAAGTTACCGAAATCAGTGACGATTTGCATCTGTTTGTCTCTGTCTTTAGTACTTTATTTTCATATTCATTAATGTAATCGGTCTCACCTCTTTTACTTTGTAAAATAAATATTTATTAAAATTCTGTGATGTATGGTGATGTCGAATAAAAGTATGAAGGTTCATCTTGCAACTATAGGTATTTATTATCTTCCTATGCCCTGTTTTGAGGGCATATAGTGCTGGGGGAACAGTTACCTAATTCTTTCTCTCACCATAGCCGCATCTAACTCGATCTGATGTATTTGTTTGATGCTGGCTGTGTAGGAAAATGCAATTGAGGCAAGCAGAAAGAAGCTAACGAAATTTGCCGATCAAGAACTACCCAGCGGAACGCTAAAGAAAATGTACGCATATGACGTAAGGCAGCACTAATGATGTTTTGTGGTCAGTTTGAGATACACGTCTTTACTGTGCTGAGCGAATCTCTTTCAGATTGCTTCAGCTTTCAAAAGATTTGAAGGTGGCTAGTGAGTATTATGACTTTGTCGGTTCGTAAAATTAAAAGTCTGGTTTGCAGAAATTCAAAATACTCTTTGTTTCCGAAGAAAGACATTTGTAAAACTCTGATGTCAGCAAAATGACCTAACACACACGTACGAAACCTTCAAGTCCGACTGCTACACGTCCACACTGCACCATTAACAACTCTCAACTGACTCTCTCAGTTCGCGTCTCTCTTATTTATACACGAGCAGCTGTTTCTCGCAGGTTGGGGAAGTTTCTCGACAGCTCACGAAGTTTCACGGACTAGCATGATCTTTCGTGAAGTAGCGAGAACACCATGGAACTGTCTCTGTCTCCTTCTCCCTCTGTTTCACTTTCTCTCTCTCTCTGGGCGTGGCTGGGATATGAAATGTGTAGTGTTTAACGCCCGCTTTTACTACATACGGCACCGCAGGCGATGACACTGATGATACATGAGATGAACATGGAGCACCGGTGGAATGAGATGGCGGGGGAAACCGGAGATCCCGGAGAAAACACGCCCCAGCGCCGTGTTGTCCACCAAAAATCTCACTTTGCTGTCGCCTAGGATCGAACCCGGGCCGCCTTGGTGAGAGCCAAGCGGTCTAACCACTGAGCCACGGTGCGGCCGGGCGTGGCTGGGCGCTATCTGTCTCTTTCACTCCCTGATTTTGTCTCTCTCTCTCGGTGGTCTACAACGCCTCGTGACAGTACTGAAATGCCAGATAATATCAGTCAGTTTAAAATCAAGAGTCGATTAAAAACTTTCCTTTATTTCGTATTAGCAAATGGGATTAATGTCGATTGGTGAAATTCGTTACCAGCGATAATTACTTGTACTGTTTTGGGAGTTCATGGTAGCCACAGTCATAACATGCAATAATTTTGGTTAAATTATGAAAAAGTGCCGACAGAATACAATTTATTTAATCTATTAGATTTTCATCATTATTTTGAAAAAGTAAGCATTTATAAGTTAAATGTTGACCTTATTTAGTAAAACAATATCAAGCATTAGAATAATTAAATGATAATTTAGCATTCTGCAACTCTTAGGACTAAAGAACAAAATAAATTACTGGTTATACTTAGTCTGGACTCTTCTCTCTTCTGTCTTTATGTTTGACAACAATAAAAAAAAATAGTTCTGGGATATACGTGCCATGTTCTCTATGGTAATTTAATAGTATTTTGGTATTTTACTCCTCTTACCTTCAAGTAATTAGAGTGGAGTACGAGGAGTTCTTTTGGACAGTGTAAGTCCCTGAAACTTCATCTAATTTTTCCCTCAACTTTCAACGGAGTGGAGTTTTCTCGTGGAACACACAATGCAGTATCTAAGAAACCCGGTTCATTGCTAATGGAAAGATTGTAAGAAAAGGAAATAAACATATCTTGCAAAATATGACAGTTAAAGTTATTCTTAAAATTGATTTACTTTTAAGTATCCCGAAAGGCAAACAAGCTTATTAATTTCCACACGATTTAAAACAAATATTGTTCCCATAGCGCTGGTAGATTTGGTTTATAATATAAAACCTTAAATTCCCAGTGGAATTTTTGCCCATCGTTATTTTAGGACCCAAGTGCAGTCGTGTGATCAATAATAATAATAATAATAATAATAATAATAATAATAATAATAATAATAATAATAATAATAATAATAATAATAATAATAATAATGATGATGATGATGATGATAATGATGATAATGATGATAATGATAATGATGATAATGATGATGATAATAATAATAATAATAATAATAATAATAATAATAATAATAATAATAATAATAATAATAATAATAATAATAATAATAATAATAATAATAATAATAATAATAATAATAATAATAATAATAATAATAATAATAATAATAATAATAATAATAATAATAATAATAATAATAATAATAATAATAATAATAATAATAATAATAATAATAATAATAATAATAATAATATATTTACAAGTATTTTTCTTTTGTTTCAGGTAAGAAGCGATCCAAATTGAGTATCATCAGAAGTTCTCTAAATTGTAGCAGAAGGTAAGTTTGTCTAGCGCCGAAGAATGTCGTATGTACCTAGTTATGGATGGATCATCCAATTATAGTCTTAAACTTGTAACTTTTTTGAAAACATTCACTTGCGCTCTAGAAGCAGCGACTCCATAAGGTATACAACGGAGGGAGACACTTCGCTCAGCGCCTGAAACACCCCCAGGAGGAAGAGATGAAATGGGGGAACCGAAGGAGGTATAGGAGCGAAGGCAAATAGGCACATAGACATGAAGGTTCTAACAAGTGCTGTGGATTCTTCATCCTGGCGCCAGCACCCGCTACACAGCCACTAACTCTCTGGTTCATTCCCCCACGCGAGTCAGTGACCACACAGCACACAGCGCCAAGAACAATGTTTAAATGCGCAAGCATCCATGCCATTTATCTAGCACCATATTGCACCATGAGGTGGAAAGTACACCTGCATGACAAAGAAAGGGAAATGAGAGAAATGGAGTCACATTACTTACCTAAGTGGCAGAGGGAAACATGATAAACCGAAGTAAGAGTTCGCAATCGGCGGTTGAAGAGGGTCCAACATGCGACCTCCAAACACGTTACGTGGTAACTCCAATCTGGTCTTGTTTCCATGAAGCACTTCTTATTCGAGCATAATGGGTAAATAATAAACAATATTAACTTCCCTAAAGCTTTATTTATCAATAATTAACCACAACATTAGCAAAACGAGAAAATGTTTAAATATTGTGATTCAAGTCTCGGCCTGATAGAATTGTTAGACACACTGTACAGTCGCATACATTGCATATCATGAAAAGATTTCCATCTATACAACTTGAAATCCCGCCGTACACGCTTTTTGTGGCAGGTATACGCCTTCTTTTTGTTAGGCAGCGCAGCACAACCCTTTGGGACAGGTGCATGGACCCCACTCCGTAAACATGATACCTGCTCCTTAAAACCGCATCGCTACATTTTGTTTATGTCTGCAACATGGGAGTTATAAATATCACTTATGTCAGAAATGTCAGTTTTGGGTGTGGTGACGTCACTTAAAACGTCTCTTGCAAATTACTGAACAGGTTCGCGCAGAACCGGATTGGATTATTATGCAGGTGTTGGGAGGGCGTTTGTCGACCGAGAACTTCATTCTGTATTCAGCACAAATCGAATGGTTTGACAGAAGAAAATCCGCGCTACTTGCCAGTTTTGGGTAGAATTAACCGAAGAATGATATTTACAGTTAAGGTAACTCCAAAACAATCATGCCTTTGTTCATTAGAATATCTATTTCACCTGTATCTGACTGATTTTGTACATGTTGAACGCGGAGAAGTGGAAAGAAGAAGAATTTTTCTAGGGAGTGCAAAGGTTTCAGGTCCGACCGAATATACAAATTCCTAATTATTAAGTAGAGCTTCTCGGGTTAAATGCGATGTTTATAAAATCCCGGTGTGCTTGCTCTCTTCTTCAGGAAGTGAGGAATTATTTGCTAGAGTGACATGAGTAAGAATGAACAACAGTATGCTGGAAAAATAAATTAAATTCCGTAAGAATGATAGGCTAAAATTGTAAATAAAGGTCGAATGATACAGAAAAAGTTATTGGGATCAACAATGTATCAATAGTCTGTTTATAAAATCCCGGTGTGCTTGCTCTCTTCTTCAGGAAGTGAGGAATTATTTGCTAGAGTGACATGAGTAAGAATCAACAACAGAATGCTGGAAAAATAAATTAAATTCCGTAAGAATGATAGGCTAAAATTGTAAATAAAGGTCGAATGATACAGAAAAAGTTATTGGGATCAACAATGTATCAATAGTCTGTTTATAAAATCCCGGTGTGCTTGCTCTCTTCTTCAGGAAGTGAGGAATTATTTGCTAGAGTGACATGAGTAAGAATGAACAACAGTATGCTGGAAAAATAAATTAAATTCCGTAAGAATGATAGGCTAAAATTGTAAATAAAGGTCGAATGATACAGAAAAAGTTATTGGGATCAACAATGTATCAATAGTCTGGAGTTCTTCTTCACATTATCCCTAGAAGAACCGCTTATTTGCAGTGTTAGGGGATTCTGGTTCCTCTATCCCTTTATGGCGGACCTGAGGAACCGAAGTTCTTGATCGTGATACAGAACCAGGTTGGGTGATCAGCCCGATGCCTGGTGTGAGCGTGGAGGAAGTGGATGGTTGTGTGAGGGCGAGATGAGTGATGGGAAAGATGATGGAACAATTGGTGGAATGTTGGGGGGAAACCGGAGGACCCGGAGAATATCCACCCCAGCGCCATGATGTCTACCACAAATCTCACTTTGCGGTCACCTGGGATCGGACCCGGGCCGCCTTGGTGAGAGCCAAGCTGTCTAGCCACTCAACCATGTCGCGGCCGAGTTGTATGCACGGAGATAAAAATGTTAAGGCAGACAATAACATCTAAAATAGCATTTTATTTCGTATTTCATTATACTAGAGTATAAGTAATATCAAATTGTTCAACTAATGTGTTTACGACGAGAAATAACTCTTAATTTATGTGAACAATCTTCCGGAAATCATTTAGAGTATGCCATTGTGATCAAAGGGATTTTCAGAACAATTCAAAGTGTGCAAGCCAAATGAATATTACTCTGAAATCGAAAGGCGATCCACAGTCTGAATTTTTTGTGGTAATGGTGAATGGTATTGTAGAACACTTTCTTTTTAAGCATTAACATCATAGCATGGTGCAATTGTGCAGCTTACATTTCATTTTTCAAGGGGCAGTTAAAACTGTATAAATTAGAACACTTAAAAATGAATTTCCTTATGAGTCTGTTTTATTAGATGATTTAAAAATAAGGTCCAGAACAGCACCTAGAAATCGGAATTACTATATTACCTTTTAATATAAAATTATGTTACTAATCTAAAACATGTAACTTCACATAAAACTGGTATCAAGTAATGGCGAAACTGAGAATTAGTTTATATATGCAATAAAATATTTGATGCTACTTCAGTGGACCACCAAGAACAATAAAATTAATATCACAATGATGTCTGCGAATCAAAGTGCAGATGATGCATAGCTCGTAGAAAAGGCGCACGTGGAAGAGAAGAAAATAATGGGTAGTCAACATTCACATGGCTTTTGTAGCAGCTGTCATTTATTTTATAAAACTTTTACAAACTATTCTTACAAATGTTTGTTTTTTCTATCTTTTAAATGTTAATCGAGAAGTGTTTGCAGAAATATTTTCGTTATACATTCCTTTGTAGGATGAAGGGGGATACAGTAAACCAAAATCAAATGTTTAAAAGCGGGTTACTCTATGTTGGCCATCAAATTCTACACTCTTTCCAAGATATCGCAGAATATAAAATGATAAACATAAAAATATTCAAGTCGATAACGAATATCTTGAAAACGGTTGATGCAACAGAATAATTATTTGAAATATACTGCATGTTTTAAAGGAGTCTACTTTTATCTAAGATCTGTCTTTCTTTATTGGATTACTTGTACAAGACTACTGTCGGATGAAGCAAACTTCACAGGCTGCTCTCAGCTGTACATTTTATCTTTCTTCTTAGTCTTCTGGTATGGAGACTTTTACCCCCCCCCCCCAGCACTTAAAAATCAGCGCTTAGGGTCAGATGTAGACAACTTTGGATCAGAGTAATCAGGATGGGTGATCAGTATGAGAACGAGGAAGATGATATGGCATGAGGATGAGATTGGTTGAAACGAAAGGTGATTATGGAGCTATTGGTGGAATGAATGGCGAGGAAACCGGAGAACTTGGAGAAACATGCCCAGAAGCAACTTTGTCCACTACAAACCCTAAATTTGCTCCCCAGGGATCGAATCCAGACCATTTGGCAAGACGAGTGGTATAAGCACTCAGCTCCAACTGTCTTATTTGTCATCTAAGTATCATAAATATTTGTCATTTTAATCAAACTTCTCAGAGCGAAATTTTGCGAAGATAAAACGTTACAACAAATGTTATATTTAAAAGGTAGTTTGGAGTGAGAGATTTTGTGGAAAACTTTGGAAGATACTGAAGTTAAGCAGCAAATTTGATATTTACGCAACATTTCGTTTTATTCATTCTATTAACGTGCACATATTCTTTCTAAATACGCTTTTTGGGAGAGAGGGGTGACTTCGGAATATATTTTCCAGAGATGTTTGGATATAAAGTTTTTGGGTAGAATGGAATAGGTACTCCCTCTACTTGCTAATTGACAGAGAACATAAAACTGATACTTATGCAAGATCTAGGGCGCATGGCGGCCAACACGAAACCAATACCTTGCCGCCATCATCCATAAAGAACATTTAATGGCCTTCAACATTTAGAGTGAAGAATTATGTAGTGCATTTTGTTGGAGAATGAAACCAGAAGTATCTTGTCCAATTGGTATTGGTGTATTTAAAATTTGGAAATCTAATACACCGCATTAATGTGCAAAGGATAAAAGAAACAAAAATATCGACACAATGTGCCGTCAACCTAAAGAATGTACAAATTAATGTAAACGCCTTGGTTTTCTCTGCTGGTGTAAGCTGATGTGTTAGAATCGTACAAAGCCCGAGTGTCAACATACGCGACTTGGGCAGTCACGTACCACCTCTCCTTTTTCGCCTGGATCTTATGCTAACCGCGCGTCTTCACGCTTTGGAGAAACAGTTGAAGCGCCAGGAAACGTGTATGTAAAAATTATGTTAATCTGAAGTTGCCGAAACTTAGCACAATTTTGATGACGCAGATCTTAGATTATATCAAAAGCAGCAGGCACTATATAATATGTGAAATGTCTTCAGATTCTAAAATGCTTATGTAAAATACACTTAAAAAGTAACTCCGATTGTAGTGCTGCACTTAATTTTGCATGCTTGTATCTTGAGCTTTTATCTCAGTCTGCAAATGCCATAAATAGCATTATACTGATATATAGGTTTGCGTGTTTAACATCCCCAAGAGAAAGTGACATGACGTCTATGAAACGCCTACATGGATGGGATATAAACAAACTGGTAGACATTTATTAATTCTGGTGACTCGACCATAAACTGTCTTAAGACAGAATTTTACTACGAGTAAAATAACTTTAATTTAAAACAAGGATAAATATGTTAATAGTTTAAAATATGTAAATATGTTTGATAATGATAGAAATAATCCAAGTTAACGTAATAATAGTAATAATTTCCTTTTCTGTTATAGATATGCACACATCTAATTTTAATGTAATTTTTAAGACTCGTATTTTTAGGAAAAGAGAAATACAAGGAAGTTATTCCCAGAAAGTTTGTGCAGAAGTTAGTGTTTTCGTTACAATGGAAGGAAAGGAAATGGGAAAAGGGACATCTTGTTCTAATTGAGCTGAAGAAAATTAGTGCCTCTTGTAATGTTGTGCATCGACTTTTAAATGAAAGGATAAAAATTAACCTTTCTTTGCGTATCCTTCTGCTGCAGTATTTCAAGGATTAGTACTATAATCTTGTCATTTTCTCCTAGTTCTTCTCTGTTCAGTTTTATTCTTCATTTTCGGTCAGTTTTCTCATTCAAGACATCATTTTAGAACATACTCGTAACGTCCTGTTTAGTCCCTTAGCTATGTGTTTTTAAAACATATTTCTTCATTTCATAATCGTTCTATAGGTCCATGTTCACAACTTAAAAATTCTACTCATCATTAATCATGAAGATTAATGACCCTCTGTTGTTATGTTGTGTATGAATGTACTATTCCTATCTAGCTTAAGATTATTATGTTCATTTCCTTTTCTGCTTTATCCTTTCACATGAATGTGTGCCCATGGGAAGAGCCTACTATCCACATTTTAGAGAATGTGTGTAGTATCACTACTGAATGTTAGTTATAAAGTAATAGATTTTCAGGCACACAATAATTACTACGTAACGATAATTATTAATTTTCCCAATCCTTCATGTTGTCTCTTGGTAACATAAATGAGTCGATCTTGTATCTCAAAATGTCGACTACATAATAAATCTGTGACTGTGAAATCGGATAAGAAGAGACAGTTTTTAAAGAGATATAATGGAACCAAAAGTAAATGGGAAAGAAATTCGAGGCAGAATAAGATATTAGATCACAAGATTAAGATAAATTCTAATGAGCAATTCACTGTGGGCTAGAGAGCGATATTTCTTACCTATATAAGAAGTCAAAATGCCTAGGGCGGGTGAGATAAAATGTTAGGAAGTGCAGTCATCCGGTCTCATCTTATAATGGCATGGTCCAGATGAGGAGGCAAAGTTACAGGTGTAATGTACAGTTAGGGTACGACCTTCAAATAAGATGCTATGCCCCCAGGGTGTGGTCAGAACGTGTGCCACAGATCGTGGGAGCATATCCGATGAAGGTCATTCACTAACTGCTGCAACTTAGAGAATGCAAAAGGATGAAGTTCACCATATTTGTTTAATTCTATTTATGTTGCTGCGTACTACTGCATATTTTCTGTTCACCGACTTCGCTTTCGGAAGTTCTCGTTCTTTAAATACTTTTTCTTTGCGCCTCTCCTTCTTGGTACCTTTTTATTGGGAGGAGGAAGCCTTTGTAGTTTAGTTTTTGAATCCTGAACTCAGAAAGCCAGATATTACTATTTCTTTTATTATTTTCAGTAAGAATGAGACGAAGGTGAAAAAAAGAAGAAAAGAAAAGAAAACAAATGTGGGATGGAAGGAAAAATCATTTTATGCATTCAAAAAATAACATATGGCGAGTTAGACATACTTTGCAGAATGATTTCCAAGGGGAAATATTCAGGATGGTAGATCGATACAATTTTGACATTGAAATGTAAACCAGATTTCCACAAACAGCCTTAAATCTTCAGTATGTGCAGTTTCCCATAGTGAAACAACATATTCGAAAATTTTGCTTAAAATTATAAAGCATGTGTCAAGTGTCTCATGTAAGAGTAAATCAATCTACATATTTAAAAACGCTGTTAAAGTTATCAAAATTATTTGAATGTTCACAAAAATAAAATAATATAGCATTACTTTTACACCTTATCAGAGTTTTTAAAAAACAGATGTATATTATTAATTATTATTATTATTATTATTATTATTATTATTATTATTATTATTATTATTATTATTATTATTATTATTATTATTATTATTATTATTATTATTATTATTATTATTATTATTATTATTATTATTATTATTATTATTATTATTATTATTATTATTATTATTATTATTATTATTATTATTATTATTATTATTATTATTATTATTATTATTATTATTATTATTATTATTATTATTATTATTATTATTATTATTATTATTATTATTATTATTATATTATAGGTATGTTGAGGGTCTTTAGCTGTTTAAAGATAGAGCAAAGGATAAATAAAATATTATTTCAGAAAAAAGCATAACATTAAATCCTCATACATTGAGAGAAGAATCTCGTATTTTATTCGACTGGAATTTTGTGTACATGCGGTGTTGAAATAGTTTTGAGGTTAATTTCTGTATTTATTACGGTATGTGATTAAGTTCCGTTCCAACTAGATTATACAAGGAAATGTAAGCATATACATACATGTACAAGGAAAAGAGATGAAATAGCTCATTGAGAAGAAACCCCACTCCCAGAAAACCTAGTTAACATCTTAGAATAGAAGTGTAGTCTCCTAACCTCGAGAAAAAACGAATTTAAAACGTGAGTTGGCTGATTTCTAATGTTGACACTATTGGCACAATTTTCTCTCTTTGCAGAATTATTTTGCATGCTCAACTAACGATTTTGATTGTAACATACAAAAGAAATAAAGCAAAAATAAAGGTTTAATAACATATTTTATATTGATATCGCTTCATATCGTAAAACAAATTTTATTATCTTTTGTTTTGCTATATCTACGGGTATTTTATAAATCGTTGTCATCTACATATATATTGTTTGGAATGAAATATCAGAGTTATTTGTCTTATTTTATCATATTTTCTGTGGAACATCTGCTGCTTTCTGTTCTGTGGCATTTTCAACTTAAAGTCGAAACCTTTTTCGCAAGTATGTTATTTTAACTTTCTCTACACGTATAGTAAGAAGGGGAAGTATTGCACTCTACCCAAAAATTCAATATCGAAATTTCACCGAAAATATACAATTTGGTGCCTCCTGAATCTAAAAAAAAGTCATTTTTATGAAAATGTTTGTGTGTTTGTATGATCCTGTGTGTATGTCTGTGTGTGTGCGTGCGTGCAGCATAATTCAAAACCGAAAAGTATGTTAAATGCCATACTGGTTTTGAAATTCAGTATTCTCCAAGGATACGTTACAAGAAAATCTCCACTTCCCAAACTATCCTTTATATTGTTTTTATATTTATAATTAATTGTTCTTCCACACTGGCCGTGTGTAGGCCAAAGTATGGAAAGATAGAGTGAGACTGAAAAATTCAATAGCCGGGATTTGAACCACGGATCTTCTAGTTGCCTTCCAGCTGCTCTAACCCTTGAGCTACTATGGCCAACGTGCCAATATGACATTAAATTCTCCAACTGACTCGTGTTTTTACCGGTAAACCACTTAGGAGTTCTCGTAAACACATGAGACAACTACCTTAATGACTTAAAACGTGTAAGTACTTTAAAGCCCGGGCTTTATAGTTAACCACTATTAGGTCAATTAATGGAAATTAATTGTTCTTCCACACTGGTCGTGTGTAGGTTAAAGTATGGAAAGATAGTCAGACTGAAAAATTCCATGCCATAGTCGGGATTTGAACCACGGATCTTCTGGTTGCACGTTGGCCATAGTAGCTCAATGGTTAGAGCGGCTGGACGGCAACCAGAAGATCCGTGGTTCAAATCCCGGCTATGGCATTGAATTTTTCAGCCTGACTCTATATTTCTATTCTTTATATAGAACAGCTTTCGAAAATTTTGACTGTCTCAAAAATGGCTCTATGATTTTGATTAAAATACAATATTTTAAAGACTTTTCACTGCAAATGAAATGTAGATATATCTTGAATTTTCTGTGAATGTCCTTAGTAGTCCTCTTCTTTCTGGATGACTTACTTTTCTTGGAAAAACGATAGAAAAAATATTAGTGCAGAAAAATATGCACCACATTAAAATGAATTTATATCGGATACTTCTTTTTCTTTGTGTAGTGAATTATTTTGGAGGTATGGATTATTATTTGTTTGAATTATCTCTCAGACATGCAAAGAGAATGGAATTTCAAAGGCATCACACAGCGACCGGGCGTGTTTTTTAAAAAATTGACTGTCACTTAAAGACTAGCGTATTCCCATATTTCCCTTGCATCTACAAGAAAATTAACAGTAATGCAATGTTTGCAAATGTTAATCTGGTTTAACATCAAGTAAAGAGAGGAATACGCGTTTGTAAGCCTAGTTTGCATAAGAGGAAATCATGTGAGCGCAACAAATCCACCTTTTTTTACTCTATTTGCTCTTATTTAAGACTAAAAGGTTGTAAATCCTTTTTAATTGCGTATTCATTTATGGAATAAAATTAGGTGTGTTTATACATAATATCCATCAAAATTTCGTTTTTCTATTCAGAAGGAATGAAGATAGTTGAGTGGTATTTGTACACACACAGATGCAATGTTCTCTCTTTATAATATCAATAAAGATTATATATGCAAAACATCTGATTTTCGGTGATTAAGTGAAGAATGTTTTAATAAATAAGGTCCGCCACGACTTCCAGTTGGGTAACTGAAATACGCAGCGCTGTATACCAACAAAATTCCAGAAGCATTACAATAGCAACAGGTCAGTGGAGCGAAGAGCTTGGCCATGTGTCAGCAGTGAAGCCGGGATATTTTTATTGAGTAAGCACAAATACTGCGCGTAAACTAACAGATGATCTCAGAATTATAAGAGATTCTTAAAATTTAAACTTATTCTCATAAAACAAACAAGGTTAATGCGCAAAGCTTAAAATCGAGGGAGATAAACATAAAGAAACAGAAGAAAATATTATACGTATTCGTTACTGTAAAATAACAATAAGGAAATTCTTAAATGTCAGAGATAATAGCAAAGTAATGTATGGCGAAAGCATAACTCGCACTTCCAGTTCGTCTCTAGGTGAACTTTAGTCGGATTTCTATATTTCAACTATCACTTTGACTACGTATGTGCGTGATTATGCGTTCTGGAAGTCACCTAATGATGTTACTTTTGTCACGGTGAGTAAATAAAACAGAATCTTATATTTCCATTCACATGACTTTCTCTAAACATTTTTTAACTTTTTTAAAGAAAAGTTCTTCACATTATTCGTGATAAATATTTGTAGAAATGGTTTTATTGCACATTCTTTGTAGATAAAACGGATATACGCCTCTGTAGCGCAGATGGTACCTGTCTCCCTCGCGTGCAAGAGGTCCCGACTTCGAATCTCCTTCTTGACGAGTTATCTGGATTTTCCCTTATCCTGAGAGTGGGGTAACTCTAAGCTCTATGGACTCATTTCATTCAACGCTCGGTATGACTTAACGTTGATGGACGTAAATGAAAAAAACAGTATAGAGGAATACTAAGTGACAGCCAAACCTTTTAAGAGCTAGTTTCTCTGTGATGCTTTAAAATGCCATTCTCTCTAAATGACCAAGAGCAGGCAGGAAAAAAGAAGGATTTCCCATGTGTGAACAGCATTAAGTATTGGACAATTTAATTCAATAACAAGAGACATCTATGAATTAGCTAACTCCATATAAAATAGATATTTGACAATTTTTTAAATTTACACCCTCCAACATTTAGTCATAGCTGACGATGAATGGAATGGGTGAACTGATGCTCAATGCGTCCGGGATCCGTAGAGCTTAGATTTACCCGACATTCGTCTTTCAGGATAAGGGAAAACCCCGGAAAAACCTTATCCAGGTAACTCACCCTGACCGAGATTCGAACTCGGGACCTCTTGAACGTGAGGCCCACATTCCACCATCTACGTTAGCGAGGCGGGCATTTAACATATTGTGTGCTTTAACAAGATATATTTTGTTGCATATCAAAATTTTATGTATCTCGTATGGTTTACCAGCTATACAAATGCCACCCAGAATAAAGAGTTCAGTAGGTGTTGCCAGAAAATTCAAGATGTACATATCATGTGTCGTAAAATACATTAAACATACAATGTGGAAAGGTAGACAGACTGAAAAATTCGATGTCATAGCCGAGATTTGAACCGCTGATCTCCCGGTCTCCGTCCGGTTGCTCTTAACCATTGAGCTACCGTGACCAACATGTCAGAATGACAAATTCTCCAACTGATTCGTGTTTTTCACGATTTTCACGGTAAACCACTAGGAGTACTCATAAACACATAAGATCTTAATGGCGACTTACTGTGGTCTAATTACTTTTAAGGCCCGGGCTTTATAATTCAGGCCACTATTAGGTCAGTTAATAGAAATCAGTTGTTGAGGTGCTTAGAACCATAAGGGCTAAAGCACAACATTATCGATTTTGAGATTTTAGCATGCATGCATGCTCCTGACATTTGCCGACCTTGTGGTCAACCAGCTCTAGTTGTGCTTTAGGCCCTGGTTGATTTAATGAAACATTCTTAAGACACTGTCTCGCCAGTTTTTCCTGATATTCAATTACATAAGGGCTCAAAGGATAAAGTATCATTTTGTTTGCTCCACGCTGTTGAATTTTTATCTAGTGCTGCCAACATAATTTAGTTTTTAATCACGATCACAAGTAGTGCTTCGTAATGGAAATTTTGATTTTAACAAAAATTTATTTTTCTCAAAACTACGCTTTTGTGCTTTGGGCCCTTTTGGTTCTCAGCCTCAATTGCTCTTTCATACTAGCCGTGTATAAGCCTAACTATGCAAATGTAGAGAATCAGATTGAAAAATTCAATAGGTACCATAACCAGGATTTCAACCATTGATATATAACTCGTATACATATGTAAACATTTTATGCATATATACGTATATTTTATATATAAACATACGGTACTTTAATCACAACTTTTAGAGCCATTTTTGTTAGAAGTTTCGAAAACTTTCCATATATTAGGTAGTTTTGGGTGGAGAGATTTTCTTGTTTTCCCCCTTTAAATGCAATGATCCATCGTCGGCTGTTCTCCTTTGGAACATCGCTTACTGGTGATGGCGTTCATTCGTAAACTTTGCGTTGCTCGTATTTTGGGTGTTTTAATCATTAGATCACGTACACATTTGTACTCTTATTGTTACTTCCAGACTCTGGGGAGGATGGGGAATCGTCTTCGTTGGAGAAAAATCCCCTATTCCAGCCCAGAATCGAACCCGGCACCCCTCACACAGCAAGCAGGTACTCTAACGACTGAGTTTGAAGCTTCAAGGCAACTCTTGAAAATCTTTGTGTCACATCCTTGGGCGGGCACACACACATACATATCATTTTTCTTAATTTTTTTTATTCAATGAATCATCGAATTTTTGGGTGGATTATAACACCTTTCTATCTACCATTTACGCCTAAAACAGTAAAATAAATATATCTATTACAGTTTACAAGTTTGCAAATTATCTTAGGAAAATATGTTAAACACATGGTAAGTTAATCCAGGTGGTTAGAGCAATTGTTTAGAGAATCAAAATTTTAGGAAATTTTTCCATCTGAAGGATAGTTTGGAGACCTCCCCCCCCCCCCCTAATCCTTTTCGCATTCTTAGAATACGCTAATTTAAATGCACAATTTGGTGTTTATGCGACTTTTTCGTTTTTGAATTTATCTATTCCCCTTCAAGGAGTCTCGAAACATATTTCTGTGAAATCTTGACACAAAATTGTTGAATGAGATACAACGGTTTATTTATCATGAGTATACAATAGAGAAAGCAGAAATAAAATAGCAAAAAATATAGAAATATTCCAGTCTAAGAAATTCCATTAATCAGAGAGAAATACTTACCTATATATAAGGAGATTAACTTGAAATCTTTTATATTTTTATAATTAATATTTGAATTATCTGAAATTTAATTAATTGGGGAGATTGGAATTCTTTTTTAAATATAATATGTTATTGTTAGTTTTATGATCCATTATAATTATTAACGAATCGCTGTTTCTTGCTGAAGCCTTTTACTTTAAGCTTTCTGCAAACGCTCCCTTTGCCTATTTGGCTGCTGAACGTGTTATGGCCAGGAGCAAGGTTTTAAATCCCACGCTCTAGTCATCACGTGGTCTTGCGGAGGCGATAGAACTGCTGAAAAATGCAGATACATTTTTTTCTTATGCTTTTTCATGGCCAAACATTTCTGCCAAGTTAATAACTCTACTGAACAATAGTGATGCCCACGCATGCTACCAAGCGTTTTAAATTGAAGCGCTTAAATGACGTCATGACAAGCACCTGAGTGGCGTACTTGGGCGTACTGCAATGCGGGGACTATCTACCGGCCGTTTCCTGAACTAATACAAAAACTGTTGAAGCTAGATGGCGCAGTTCCTTCGTTTTACTGGCCGAGCCGAAGTAAGTGCTCAAACAACCCAGTTAGCTTTTGAGTTGGCCCAGTAGATGGCAGGCCATTAGCCAAGTTAGTACAGTGCTTAAATCCTCTGGACGAGTTTGATGCCGAACGCTTATTACTGGGCATGTTATAATATTATATTAATTTGATTTTTCTCTGTTAACTATCCTTTATTTACCTATTACATAATGGAAAATAATAAGCAATTTCTGTTATTGTAACAATGTAACATCTGTATTAGTTCGAAAAAAGGATGGATAATAGGAATAAATTCAGGAGTTTATTGTGCGTCCCCTAAAAATACCAGTTTTAAAATGTCCACTATGGGAATTCAATAGTCAGTAAAATATTACACAGCTGTTTTGCGCAAATTTTAAAACATTATGTTAATTTTATTAATATTGGTGAACTCCTGCAGTAGTTTGCTTCTCTCTTTGCCAGATAAAATGTTTTAATAGAACGGGTATTTTCCTTCATAACAATATCTGAGACCTAAACAAACTATAAATGAAAATATAAATTCTGAAAATGTAAATTAACATAAAAATGTTACTGGCAAAGCCAATGTACATATGATTGCGCTGTACTCAGTTTTTTTTTTTTTTTTTTTTTTTTTTTTAATTTTACATCCTCCAACTTTAAGTCATATCGGACGATGAATGGAATGGGTAAAATGATGCTCAAATGATCCCAGGGTCCATGGAGCTTAGAGTTACCCGACATTCGTTCTTCAGAATAAGGGAAAACCCCGGAAAAACCTTATCCATGTAACTCACCCTGGGATTCAGGGATATGAATACTTATTTCAGATTGTAATATCGAAGAATATTTGAATCAAACTCGGAATTATTCTATTTAAACTGTACATTGGAACTTCGGTGAAATCATAAATATATTCAACTTTTGCACCAGTGACCTATGCGCGATGCTTAGATTTCCGAACACGGAATGCCCGCGGAATAGAGCCCAGTAGTTTGGAGGGGGTGCTGACTTTTGGGCCACATTTCTCAGCACATTGAGAATGTGAAGAACTGTTTAAGAAGAGAGAACATTCTGGCCATCATGCTGATTTCCTTCAGATTTATCATAGACACACGTCATCTAAACGTACATCAGCCTTGCCGCTTTGTTGGCTGATGATAAATGACAACTAGCTTACAAAGGAAAAGCAATTTTATTGCCAGTTTAGGGGGTGCATTCCTCATATTTTTCTTTTTCGAATTGCTGTCTGCAATCAATTTGATTCGAACGACCAAGTTACCGAATGATTGTTACTTTCTCGTCTCTCCTTAATAGGTAGAGGAAGTATTCCATTCCAACAAAACATTCAACGTGGACTTCACTGAAAATACACGTTTTGAGATGCTCTCAGTCCTAAAAAGGATTTAGCAAACGTATGTGTGATGACCATAACTCAAAAGAGAAATTAAGTTCAGCTTTTTTTTTTTAGAAGAATGTTTTCAAGAAAATCTTCTCAAAAACTGAATTAAAATAAAATTTGTTTAAGATATGTGCCTTCCCTCGTAGCCATGGTGTGTGTATATCTCTAGCGTCCGCTGCGTAGAGAGTCGCGGGTTCGAGTCCCACCTTGGGCATGAGATTTGTATATAAGTGTAAAAATATTGGAAACAAACAAAGGATAAGCGTTTCCAAACATTTCTTTTGTCACGCAAAACGATGAATTTCAAAGCCATCACATAATAATCCGGCTGTTTAATACTACCTCCTTAGTCTTCTGCGTCTTTATACCTCACAATTAAATGTGCACATGTACAATTTGAAGTTCATCTCAACAAAAAGTTGATAGAAGAATAAAATTGTGTAAGAATAGTTTTTATAAGTGAATACAGAAATACTTTTTTCTTCTAAAAACGCTTTATTTCATTTTATGATGTACTGGACCCTGGGTTCCTTTGAGCATCATCTCATCCATATATTCATCGTCCGATATGACTTATAGTACGTTCGATGACATAACTTATAAGTAAGGGGTGGATTCCATGACAGGTCATTTATATATTCTCACTTTCTCAGATCTTTGGTCGTATTTATAATTATTTCCATGATGGTCATATTTTGGGGATTATTATAATGTAGTCAGCAGCCTTTTAGAAATAAACCAATTATGATTCTTTAGAAAAAGTAGTTCAAGATTTTGATTCTTCTGATTCGTCATCCATTAAGATTGTACAAGATGTATTTTTTCACCGACCTTGGCAGCAAATTTGGCATATATAAAGTCGAACTTCAGTCGAATATCAGTTCCGACTACCCTCCTATTGATGCATTAAAAAATTGTGAAAAAATCGAAAGTTAATTAAAGCGAACAAAAGGTAAAGTGGCTGAATAAATTCCTGCAAAACTGCAAAGATTGTTGGTGTCTAATACAGGTTATACTACCCTTTCCAAGATCAGTGACATTCTTTGTGGTCTTGAGCCGTCATGTTCCCCAAATGAATTAACTTACTTCAATTATGCATGTGTCTGACAATAAGAGAGACTTCCAGTTTGGCAATCTAAAAATGTACATTGTCATTTAATGTAACTCTGCTGCTGATGAAAACTATTCATCATTATATTTTATATTATTCATCATATATATGAATACATTTTTCTTAATTATTCTTTTCTTAATTTACAATAATTATACTTCTCTAATTTAGGACTTTTTAAACTTACAGATTCCATGAATTTAGAAGTAGCAAAGAATTTTTCGTTTTTTCGTTTCTGCAGAAACGATTAAAAATGTTTATGCATGAAATATTATTAATTGTAATTAAAGTTTAATGTCAATTAATATAATAGTGATTAATACATTCATTAAGTTATAAAGATCACATTTTTGCCATTTTAGGTCATATTTAAGCTATTTTTAGGTCATAAATGCATGGATATTTCCGTTTTTTAGGTTATAGAAGTCCGCCTTTACTTATAAGAGCAACAATCACCGCATATAAATTGCTCTTCTCATTACCAACGGATGTTCCTTGAAACTGATGTTGTTCACAAGAAATGTATTCCACCCATTTGATCTTAATCATTATAATTTGCCCAAAGATGGTCTCTTGCAATACCGACATGCAAGATGCTGAAACGATATTTATTTGTTTATAGTCTTAGCAAGGTGATAACACTGTGAAACAACCATTCTTTTTCAAGTAAATTACATAGAATACAGCATAAGTATTTAATCCTGGAAAAGCTTAAGTGCAAAAGGTAAGTTTTGGGGGGAAAATAGTACTGTAGAAGCTATGTCCACAAGTTTTCTGCAGCAAGGTTTTATTTAACTTCAGGTTTGCATCCATGAAACATTAAGAATAAATATAACTTTAATTAGGCAGTTCATAGAAAACTCAAAACATATTTTAAGTGGCTGAAGAAACAAGGCAAGGAAAACGGTAAAAACACAGAGTAAAATGAAAAAGAGGGGATTCAAAGTTTTCCAAACGTACATAGGTACTGTATTAAAAAAAAACTCTTTTGAATAATTGAGAATTAAAGCAGTAACGAAGGTATTTTTCTTGCAAAAGGTTATTTTTTATGGCGGGAGTTTCTTGAAAATATTTGCATTACCCTCGGTGTAAATTTTAAATTATGCCATCCATATTCAAACAGTTTTCGCGATTCTGAAAATGCTTTTGCTGTTTCAGGGAATACCAATTCTTGTATTGCCGGAGAAATCTCGTCCTTTGTGGTCGAATACAGTACCTATATGATAGTTAAGAGGTAAATAAACTGTAGACAATACCTTACCTCTTTCGATTTTGTTATTCATTTAGCTACTTATGCAACACCGAACGGGATGACTCGGCGGTTTTGTCTATGGGCCGCATTCGGGAGGCCCAAGTTCGATTTCCGTAATCGACCTACCTGACCCATGGGATTTTTGGGGGTTTTCCCGGGTCACTAGGCGAATGCTGGGTTGGTTAATTACATCCCCCGAATTTCCCGTCCCTCCATTTCATCTCCATTATCATTTCACTCATCTTTCATCTGGTGGTCTCTTTCAGGGTAGAAATGTCGGCGGGTGCCTTGGCGGTGCATTGAGAGATAATATTAAAAAAAACCTTGCACGACAGCCCGAAGAGGGCCAGGGCCTAACAACCCGACTGCTGGCCTCACGCCCACTTTCGCACGGCAGAGGTGGGCGATCATCCAACCGATACGAAATGTGGTCAGCATCTCGGCATCCCCCAGCCGGAACGTTGGTTTTCATGACCAGGGCCACCTACCTAGTGTAAGCTCCTCACGATGCTGAGTGGGCACCGGTCCTATATCCGGGTGCTAAAATCTGCACCCCATGTGTGGGATGCGTAGGCCGGGGAGATAATATGCTCTGAGAAAAACGATTTCCCCTCCGGCAGGACGGACTTCGGTCCTCGAGCCGGCCTAGTGGGCCGATTCAACAACACGGCAATCCGGCCTGGAGTATCCTGTTCTGGGGAGGCTGCCTCCGGTTACCGAACCGACCTCGTGACCTCATGCCAAAAGCCCACCGCCGGGGATTTCTATCTGGAAAGTGTAGGGACCTCGCCCCCTGTTCTGACACCTTGGAGTCGGCTGCCCTCTGTCGCTTCTCACCTCATCCTCCCTCCCGAGAATGCCCCACTTGGGGCATAGGTACAATAGATCTAATCTGTCTGACGTGTCGAATCCCCTCCGAATAATCCACTACCGCAAGTACTACTTATGCAATCAATGTATATGTATCTAATATTTTGAGATAAAGCTTAGATATTTGTTCGATAGGTGTAGTATTTCATTTTTAAGTTGCTGTTTAGTTTTATGCCAGGTAAAGAATGAAAGTAATCGACGCTTCCCTTTACTTATTGACGATATGTGTCCTCCTGTAGTTCTTTAATAAGTATAACCAAAGTTAGTTAATTGCATGCTTGCTTTTTATGCACAGCAATCTTCTAATAGGAGCATAATTCTGTAAACAAGCTTTCACATTTACAGCGTTGTACAAAGTGTTTATCAAGTATCGGTGCATAAAATTAAGTATCGGCATCGAGTCTCATCAAAAGTCTATCGATCATTTGCTTTACTATAGTGGTTAGTGGCTGCACACAGTTGAAGGAAGTTATTAATGCATCCTGTGTCCTTGGTTTTTAAAAAAAAAAAAAATAGCCAGAGTGTTTGTTAAATCTGTTTCACAACGAAATTCCACAAGCATTCTTTTGGATAGGCTTTTAGAGGAAGTGACTTGGAGTATAATTCGCGGAACGGCAGGGAGAATGGGAGAAGCGTGTTTGTCAGCGATAAGGCATGTTAGACGGTAGCACGTGTCAGAAAGAAAACAATCCTTTCGACTGCAGGCAAGAGACCGTAAAAAAATAAAACGAGTAACGCTTGGTAAAGTTAAAGTTATGACTCAGATTCCTAAAGCGATAACTTTTGGAACGAGTTTCTCCAGCAAATGAGGTCGGAAATACACATATGTACAACTTCGCAAATCCGTAACACAAAGCAAGTTTGTTATTGTTGTTTTGGTTCCGCCCCCCCCCCCCCTTCTCAATCAAGAAATGTCCTTTCAAAGAAGAAACTGCAATATTACTTTCCTATCTTGTTTTCAACTTCTTCAGGAACCCTCTTCAACTACCGTTTATTTCTCCAGGTTCTTTCACATTCACTTTTATGATTCCACAGTGCAACCTATATACACATAAAAAAGATACCTATGCTAAGAAACTTGGCGTATAATATGCTTAGTAAAAAAGTTCCTAAGCTATGTTCCATTTATACCGGCCTTTGATTCTAGTGATCCCACCGGCAGTCTTCCCTTAGGCGTATCGACAATGATGTGATTTCGAGT
Source organism: Mantis religiosa (assembly GCA_030765055.1). NCBI lineage: Eukaryota > Metazoa > Arthropoda > Insecta > Mantodea > Mantidae > Mantis > Mantis religiosa. The sequence goes on along the minus strand of CM060949.1, from coordinate 71,342,112 downwards.
CCAGTTGACATGGGACTTTTATACATTAAATCACAATCTCATTCATACTTCCAGACAACGGATTAATATTGGCTAGAGAAAAATCCACACCTAACAACCGGGAATAGAAATCGGGAGCACAGCACCACCCACTGAGCTACGAAGCCAGAATTGGTCTAACTCTTCTTTTATACTAACCTGTGACACATCGTTACAGCCCCAATAATAATTATTTCAGAAATAAAAAGCTACAATTTATTTTGGGCAAGAGGGGGGGGGGGCAATAAGTGTCATTACGTTCCTCTCCCTTGATGTAATTACATTGCAGTTAAACATAACATTCGTAATGCAAAGTATTCCGATCATGGTATATTTAAAAAACTGTTTATTGATCTTAAAACCAGCTCTGAATTAAAGGATAATTAAATTACACACCAGAAGTAATAACACAGACTGTCAAGGAGAAAATGTCAACATTTTATATCAAACTGTAAAAGTTTCAGAAACATTCTCCATCTCACAGGATAGAGATTTCTAAGCCTCTAGGATTATTGAAGATATACATTTCCAAAATGAGCAATGAAAAAGCTCATATAACCTCAAACATTTCTTAACACTAAAATCATAGCTACCAAAAGCAATTTGATTTGATTTGTATAGCCTCCTTTTACTTATATGGTCATAACCTGAGAAACAACTGATAGTGTTATAACTCATATGTTTATTTTATTTATTTATTTATTTATTTATTTATTTATTTATTTATTTATTTATTTATTTATTTATTTATTTATTTATTTATTTATTTATTTATTTATTTATTTATTTATTTATTTATTTATTTATTTATTTATTTATTTATTTATTTATTTATTTATTTATTTATTTATTTATTTATTTATTTATTTATTTATTTTTGTAGTTTACTTCCTCCAACGTTAAGTCATATCGGACGGTGAATGAATTGGGTGAAATGATGCTGAAATGAGTCCAGGGTCCATGGAGCTTAGAGTTGCCCGACATTCGTCTTGAAGGATAAGGGAAAACCCCGGAAAAAACCTTATCCAGATAACTCACCCTTGCCGAGATTCGAACTCGAGACCTCTTGAACGTGAGGCAGACATGCTACCATCTACGCTACCGAAGCGGGCATATTTCATCTTGAAACACACTCACGTTCACCTCGGGACCTGAGGCTGAGAACAGGAACTAGAATATTTCGGAGGAAACTCGGCACGGAGGTCCAAACTTGGTCTATTGCACTTCCCTTTCCCCGGAGAGGAAGGATGAGGCGAGAGGAGACGGAGTGCGGCCGTCTCACGTAGCCACGACAGTGCAGAGGGCAGGGTCCCCATGTTCTACTTCCCCTGGCAGGCCAAGACAACGGACATCCCACCCTACTGTGGTTCGGAAACAGTCCCACCACGAGACCTGGATTCGGAGAACGGCAACCGTGTTACCGGAGTCCTGCAGGAGGAGGAAGTGGTTTACTCAGAACATAGCATCCTGCCAGGCACCGCCGAGACACCCGCCGACACTTATACCCTGAAAGAGATCACCAGATGAGTGATGATGTGAAATGATAATGGAGATGAAATGGAGGGACAGGAAATTCGGGGGATGTAATTAACCTACCCCCCCAAAAAAAACATTAGTCCGGTAGTTCGGCCATGGGAATCGACCCCGGGCCTCCCGAATGGTGTTAGAGTTATAACTCATCAGACTGTGGATTTTTAGTATTTCATCTTGAAAAACACTCTCGTTCACCTCGGAACCTCAGGCAGAGAAGCCATTGAGCCCAGAAGCACTTTTGTAGACTTGCTGAAGACAATGGCTGTTTATTGAAACCATAAGTGACAGCAGCCAGTAGTATACACAATATTATTTTTCCTGTGTTCATGGTTCTTCTATAAGTAAATAGTACTTTTTATAGCATATAGAAGTTTAAGAGTTCCTTAAAATTGATTCTCACTTTCACAGTTTGAAAACAATATCTGAAATATGACCTGCTTCCTGATTAACCATTCATAATACCTATGTACATACAGATCACTCCGTGATCTGCGTAAAGCAGTTTCAGACACAGCAATGTACCTATACAATAGCGGAGAGCATTACCCTGTTCAGATCCCTTTTGTGTGAAAAATCGCTTCGGAAAATAGGACAGCAACATGTTTTATGTTTGTTCTATGCTGTAGCCTCACATGAAGTACCTGCATTTGGTATACCCTAAGTAATTGTTGAGGGTCAATAAAGAGATGTGAACCAATCCAGGATAACATCTGTGGAGTAAAACAAACAAAATTGGTTTAACCAGGCAATGATTTTTATTTAGCAGTTCACGGAGTTGCTATAATCATATATAGTTGTAATACGTGACTTCCCCTACTACTATAGAGGAAGTATACTGCATTCTAATGCCAATTTCGATATGGGGATCTCACTGGACATGGTACATTGAATTCTCTGATTTAAAAAAGATAAATTTTAGGAATTGTTCGTGAGGGGAGGGATACATATATTGTAATCACCATTGGTGAAATGTAAAAAATACCAATTAATATTTAAATTAAGGCATATTTTCAAGGAGCGGCTTGAAGGTTTTCAAGAAAGTCTGCTTAACCCAAACCAGTGTTTTTATGGAACATTTTTCAATTGTTTTATTTTATCATAAATGGATGAAGATTTTGAATAAAATGTTGATGTTTTGCATTACAGGTGATTATTTGCAATATAACTGATAAATCATATGAAATAGAGAACACTTTAAGACACAAAAATGTGGATCTCTTTGAAGTACATAATTTTTAGAATTGCAAACTCTCGAGATAATCTTATTAGTCTAAATTTTCAAATACTTGCACTTTTTACTCGCTTAAGTTTAAATTTAGGGTTATAATTAGGATTATGGTCGCTAAGGAGGGGATTAGGCATCGAAACCTGCTGTGTACTGTACTTACGCTCAAGTGGGGCATCCTCAGAAGGAAGGATGAGCGAGAGGAGACCGTAAGCGGCCGATCCTAGGAGTCACGACAGTGCAGAGAGCATGGTCCATACTATTTACTAGTTGGAAACTCCCCTGGCAAGGTAGCACAACCGGCATCCTAACCTCTGCGGTCCAGAAACGGCCCACTAGGTCGGCCCGGAGGCCGGAAATCGTCCTCCCGAAGGAGGAGCATATCGTCCGAGACACCTGCCGACACTTCTTATCCTCAAAGAGACTACTACCACATGAGAGGTGATGTAAAATGATAGCGGAAATTCGGAATATGTAATTAACTTGCCCAGCATTCGCCTGACGACCAGAGAAAACCTCCGAAAACCCCATGGGATGGGTAGATCGATCACGGGAATCAAATCCGGGCCTCCCGAATGCAGGCCAGGAACAAATCCGCCTGAGCCATCCCGCTCGGTATTTTAAATGTAAATTTTTTAAAATTGCCTGTTTACTTCTTGTAGTAAACTTGTGTATCCAGTCAACATGCCGATTTGTGTTTGTAAGCAGTATGTTTTGGATGCACCACATCGATTGTGTAAACGGTGGCGTTACAACATTAAACATCCGCAAAAGCTACAAAACTAGTCTGACTGCTTTCAGGACCACTGGCTTTTTGCACAAGCATTCAGCGATTTAAGTGCTGACAACGGGAAGAAGTTGCCTTCTTCATCTGGAATAAATATGTTAGAGGAAGATACAAAGAAGGAATAAATGCGAGATGTCCTAAAAAATAATGCCACTACAACAAAACGTATAAATAACTTACATAATACATATCGTTCAAGTGTTTATTAAAAAGCATACCAACTAGACGCAACACGTGACAAGGCGAGTGAACAGAACAGCAAGATTTCAACCAAATTGTTTTAGTAATAATTCCTTATACATTTATTATAAATGTAATATAAATATTAGCAAAGATTTTGATGTGTATTGGTTTGTAGCAGTATATGTAGAAAGTAAGAACATACATCTAATCCTATCTGTTATATTGAAACGTGATATACGCATTTGTTTGCTTGGAATAAATAAAAAGTTTACAAATTAGCAAAACAAATACAATTGCTGACAGTGAGACAACTAGCCCTCGTATCGATTTATCAATGCGATTTTAATCGCATAACTCTTAAAAATTCAACACGGCATTTCATGTGTCTGGCATGAGAAGGTACAGTTTGAGCCTCTAGGTATTCTACGATAAGCCATTCCTTGACATCAAAGAAACATGTTAAAAGCAATTAAAAGAAGGTAGAAAGAGAGCGGAGGGAGAGTGAAAATTACTGAGGTGAACAATTTTAGTATAGAAATCGATACAAAGTAGGGACTTCATTTCGGTTGCTTCATTATGGTTATAGCCAAGGGGAATACAAAGCTATGTCTCTTAAAATTATAGTTCCCTATTTTGTTACTACCCGTTCACGAGAAAGTCTACTCTTTTAATTTTGCCATTCTGAACGTCAGTCATTCCTCCTTGCGTTATTGGCAAGTTTAAGGATGTAAATTGTGAAAGAAAACATCTTATCTATACACTTACATGATTTTCTCTGTTTACTCTGCTACAAACAGTTCTTAAAGACCTTATTCTTCTATTTAATTCAGTTATCGACACTAATGTTTGTAGAAATAGGATTTTAACGTATTTTCTTATAAGAACAATGAAAATAGAATAGCCAAATTTTTTAAGAGCTGATCGCTATGGGGTGGCTTTGAAAGTACTTTTTCTTTGGATGCTCAAAAATAATAATTTCATATTTGAGGAAAGTATATAATTTTGTAAACTTAAACCAAAAATGTGTCGAAAATGTTTATTCCCACACTGTTACGAGATGGATGAAAACCACATTTAAGAAATACCCTTTATATTTTATTACGACGAAGCACATATATATTTTTTCAATAATAAAAAAAAAAGAAGTACTATAAATTACAGAATCCGAAGATTGCATTTGTCAACATCCTCCCACTTTGTAATTTAAAACATTGACTTTTGAATTGCAAAGGGTCTTTCTTAAATGTGGTTTTCATCCATCCCGTAAAACAAACACACACACACACACACACACACACACACACACACACACACACACACACACACACACACACACACACACACACACACACACACACACACACAAATGTATTTGACAAATAGTCTACCTTAATTATACATATTTAGTGTATATAGGGTTTTCTCTATCTCTTACTATTTATCGGTTAGATAGGCATCTAGAATTTCATTTTTATAATTAATGCTAAATGCATAACATTAAGTTAAAGAAATGATCTTATCACTGCACTATCATAATTAAATCGCCGTTTAGCAATAATTTATCCAATGAATAAATTCTGCTTTTTTACTTTTTCATGCAAAACGCACATTACTGCACTAGTCTTCAGGCTTTGTCCTTTTTAAATCTTCTTGATACAGCACTGGTATCCGTAGTTGAAGCACACCAGGGTTTGAATGGATGTGAAGCCACTTTTCATGCTTCATTGTCATGGTTCTTATTTCTTCATGGTGGTGTCCATTTTTAAATTCCTGGGATGCCATTCCTGACGTATCATGATGCATCAACGATACCACGTAGTACTTTGTTTTGAAAGTCTTGTTTAAATTTAACATGAGATTTCTTGGTGCAGTCCCAGATGGCATCTAGAATGAGGAGTACTTCTGAGACTAAAATTCAAGATATGCATTTATCATGAAATTGTCTTAAATATATGGTATTTTAATCAAAATCTTCGAAAGCATGTTTGAGAAAATCAAAATGTTCTAAAATATTTCCATGTAAAGGAGTTTAGGGTGAGAAGATTTTCTTGAAGACAAAGAGGAAGATTATTTTCTAAAAATATTTTTTGAATTCAGGGTGCCTATTTCCGGTGAAATCTAACATTGTGCTTTTGTGTGGTATACAATACTTCCTTACCTATTTGAAGAGCAAGTGAAAGCTTAGTGCGCATCGTGGATGCTGTAGTAATCCCATTTCTGAAGGAAGTTGCATTTTTGACTTCGCACTATTGTGTCATTTAGTGACGTAGGTAAATAACACAAATGTCCTCATTTCAGTTACACATCATGAACTTCTGGCTAAGTTTGGATTTCCGCTAAAAATGAAAATCAGAAGAAATGATTAGATAGGCAATTTGTTTACAATCAGCAGCAATGGTGGACAGAATAAAATTGTATTAAGCGAAATTAATGTTACTCCTGTGTTGTTATAATAGCTGACTATTTGGCACATTGAGCATTTCGTGTGGTCACACAATCTCTTCTATTGCATGTACGCACAGCTTCCAGTTACTCCTTCCTAAGAGTATCTTACGGCTCTGTAGTATCTTGTTAGGTTACACTAGCAATTGACTCTCCAAAGTAATTTTGTTCAGAGGAGTTTTTCCCATCAAGTTTGCCCTTTCGCCACGACACTGTACAGCTGAATTTCCTAACAAAAAAGTGGTTTAGGACCCTAAGTAATTGCCTTAGGGAACACCCAGATGCCATTTAATATCTGATTTGTTTCACTTAAGGTATTAGTAGATATATTAAATACATACCCATCCTAAAAACTTACATTTGTTATTTTGTGTCGAGTGGTTTCCTACTAAGAATTTTATTTCGCTATTTAACAGACAATTATAAGGAACCCCACATTGAAGATTTTCCTTCCTTCCTTCCTCCCTTCCTTCCTCCCTTCCTCCCTCCCTTTCTCCCTCCCTTCCTCCCTTTCTCCCTTCCTCCCTTTCTCCCTTCCTCCCTTTCTCCCTTCCTCCCTTCCTTCTCTTTCTTTCGTTTTCTCCTTTCTTTTCTCAAAGAAAGACGCTATGCTAGCAAAAATGACGATCATGTAGTTTGCCTGTTTTGTTTTTATGAATATCAAACTATGAAAATATTTAATAAATTTCAAAAATGGCTATGATGGCCTCCTAAGTTCATGAAGTTTTTTTGAAATTTGAAAAATAATTGGAAAATTATTTTACACCTAGTGTATTTGAAATAATGAAAAATACTGTAAAAATGTTTTAGAAAAGAACAAGAGTACAGTACTGTATACTCGGAAGTTTTTCAAAATCTACACAGTGTGATAAATAATTTTGATATTAGTAAATGAAAGGTGTCAAAGTGTGAATTGTGAATACAGTTAAAAGCAAACAAATTCAACTTTTGTATTCCTGAAATTGCACTTAATGGCCTGTTTTCTGTTTAAACTATCCAAAGCTAATTTCACCCCATTCGTTGGATAATTGTTGCAGAAAGTAATTAATTTGTTTATAAACGACAGTAAATGTTACACCCTTTGGTATTATAAGTGATTATACTTCTAGTTAAATTGTGTTTACTGTTATAAAGGAACTCTTTCACATACTTTGGGAGCAGTTACTCTTTGTCATATCGTAAGCAACAGGACGTTGTACCAGATGCTGCACTGGGACGGAAACCAGGCTGAAAAGAAAGTGTAAACATAAGCGAGTGTTCATTAGGAAGACCTGTTGCGCAGGCTCCTCGTTACACGAGCGGAATACTTCTTTGAAGTGAAGTTATTTGATTTAGTCGCCTTGCCTGCTACTAATGGTTCTTGTAAATCTAACCCAGTTTCTCAAGGAAAAAGTTTGGTAGCTGTATCCACTAGTTGACAGTGTATGGCTTTCGAGGACCCAGTAATGAAAGCTGGTGTTAAATCCGAACTTTTCTTAAGAACATTTTCATTTCATTTCTGATTATGTAGTAACTTACAAAAAATTCTGAAACTTTCCTAACCGTTTAATGCTTAACGTCGCAAATTAGCAGCATACGAGTTAATCTTAATGGAAGCGTATGAATTCTGGGCCCGTAGCTTTTTTTATTGCAAATTTATTACAATAAATATTGACACAAGTGAGATAGCACAAATCAATGTTTTCGTAACATGCATAAGAGGTGTCACACACACTTAGACTTAGATAGACTGCAAATACATTAAATAAGGAATGACATTTTAATTTGCTTTTTCTTTTTATGGAATGCAACACTCTGAAATCAATCAAATTTTGAAAGATTGGATCAGCTGTGCATGGGCCATGATTGGGGTGTGCTTGTCAAGAGCAAAATTACCTTTTGGATTAGTTTAATCACGAGTACCAGTTTGTTCGTGCGTAAATATGTGAAATACTTTTTACAAGAAAATCTTGGATAAAATTCCAGTCTTATCTAGCATATCTCTGTGGTGTGAGGGTAGTGCATCTGCCTCACGTTCATGAAGTTCCAGCTAGGGTGAATCACCCAGATGTCATATAACTTAAAGTTTTGAACCCCAGTTCCATGTGAACATCGTTTTAAAAATTTCATTTATTCATTGTCCAATATGATCTACCCTGATGAAGACGTTTACCTGATGAAAAAAGAAAGGAAAACAAAACAGAAGAAAACAGAAACATTAAATGGATTCTAACGTCAGGTTCCTACAGTTTACAGATTGAAAATGACTGGTGACTTCCCTACCCCTCCCTGCAGACTTACACGTCCCATTGCAGGGCTCAGAAATCACTCCCAATCCAGAGGAAGAAGGTATACAGAGAGATGTCACGCCATGCAACGCCGAGACTCCCTCCAACACTTGCAGCCCTGGAAAACCAAGCAGGATGAAGGTGAAGTGAAAGTACAAGAGAAGTGAAATGAGAAATGAGGTAAAATGCAGAGACAGGAAATTCGGGAATGCAAATAACCTTAGCATTAGTATAGCATTAGCAATTTCCGAAAAGCCTCGTGGGTGAGGAAGGCCGGTCGCGGGCTCAAATCCACGATCTCTCGAAGCAAGTCGCAACTTTACCATGACGTCATCTCACTCATTGTCTAAAAGTCAGATTTACAGATTCTTTGTTTTTAAAACAAACAAGTTCAACCAGTCCCTTTGCAGAATACTAAAGTAATGAGAAAAACAGTGAACGTGTTCCCAGCCAAGGTGATCATTCTCAACATTTATTGTAATGCAGATAAGCCAAGCATGTATATTTGTGTAGTTTTAGTGTGGATTTCCTTACTTTTTTGTGTAATTTACGTCCTCCAACGTTAAGTCATATAGGACAATGAATGAAATTGGTGAAATGATGCTCAAATGAATCCGGGGTCCATGGAGCTTAGAGCTACCTGACATTCGTCTTTAAGGATAAGGGAAAACCCCGATAAAAACCTTATCCAGGTAACTCACCCTGACCGAGATTCGAACTCGGGACCTCTTGGACGTGAGGCAGACACGCTAATTACATTGTACCTAATTCGGAAAGCGAATTGCTAAATCTACAAAGCCTCTGCACGTTTTGTCCGATGCAACTCTTAGTTGTGCAATTTTTTTTTCTGAAGTCATGCTCCAGTCGTAAAGGCTTAAAACAGTTGAAAGTCACCTACAACCAACATTTCAGGGATAACTTCGAAAAGCTATCAAATAGTGTAACATTCTTGAGAATTATCATATCGAAGCACGAATGCCAAGAGATATCAGCATGTGAAAGGGATGTTTTACTTTCTCTACTAGATAAAATAAGTAGGGGAAGTATTGTATTCCACCCATAAATTCCATACCGAGATTTGATTAAAATTTCCATTTTGAGGTCCCTTGGATAAAAACATACGCGCATGTCTGTAAACAGTTATCCTAAACGAAGACCAAACATACTCTTACAGGGATCCGACAATAAAATGTCCATTCTTCAAACTATTCTTTATGAGGATTTTTTAAAAATGTTGATTTTCTAAAAATGACTTAAACGATTTTGATTAAAATATATCTTTAATATATTTTCATGACAAATAAAAATGCATATCTTGAATTTTCTGGGAATGTCCTCAGAAAAATAACTTTTTCATAACTGGTAAGCCATAAGAGAGAAATAAAACCTTGCTGCACACTATATGTCAAATCAATGGCGTGGCGTTAGTGTTGCCCCTGTCGCCGCGGCAACAGCTAATAAATTGAAGAAACTGTATTCATATTTTACATTATTTTTTCTTCAAAGAATAATGGAAAGTTCAAGCGATTTCACTTTCAGATTTCAATATCTTCAATTAGTGACGATCTGCCAGTATCGCCGAGGCCGGTACTAACCTGCAGTTCTAAATAGCTCATTATTTTGCCAGTGGCGCTCACCGGCAAACTCGAAGCTTACAGATTCGTGTGGGATGTCAGTGACCTTGCGAGGCAACCGAGGCTTTAGTTATTTGTTTATATAACGAAACGGCAGTGAAACGGCTAACCTTGCGTTTTAGTGTTAATTATTCTCGTGTGACAGTAATATGGTGAATGGCTCAGTGTTAAAAGTGCAATAAGAAGAATGGCATAAAAAGTGACTATCTTAATGTCATCGAAATCTTTTAAATCGGTCCTTGATTTTGCGTTATTTTGGTGAAAAGTGTGACATAATTTCAACAAGAAAACCAACTCCGGATCTTAAACTTTAAAAGCTAAATCACGCGATCACACATTTAATTTTGATTATACGTGCCACCAGTGCATCAGCAGAACGATGCTTTTCTGCACTCCGCAGAATACACACTTATTTAAGAAGCACTCAAACTCAAAATAGACTTTCATATCTATCCTTGTTATCAGTGAAAAAACAGTTGTTTAATAAACTTAAAAAGCCCGCCTCGGTTGCGTAGATGGTAGCCTGTCTGCCTCAATTTCAAGAGGTCCTGAGTTCGAATCTCGGTTAGGGTGCGTTACTTGTATAAAGTTTTATCCGGGGTTTTCCCTTATCCTGATAGACGTATGTAGAGTAGCTCTAAGCTCCATGGACCCCGGACTCATTTGAGCACCACTTTACCCATTTCATTCATAGTCCGATATGACAACATTGCAGGACGTATATTACAATAGTAAGCAATATTTAATAACTCTTGTCACTGATGTTTTCTTGGAGAAAAATCGGCGCATTGAACTGAAATACAAATACTGTAAATTGGAGAAATTGCAAATACATTTAAAATAAGGCGTATCGCTATAATTTGTACGAGTTTATATATCTGTTTTAGTTTTATGTTATACAACAACCTATACAATATTAACCTGGAAACCCTCGAAATTCACAACTGCCACTCCCCAGATTAAGTCTGAAGCAACCGGCAACACTTATGTATCACCCACGCTACACCCTTGTGTCAAATACACTTTTTGAGTAATTCACAGATATTCCTTGTTATTTGTTACATTTTTTATATTTATAGTTTTGCCATGCAAGGGGAACGGAATTATGAAGGCATCAGGTAGTGATCAGCACTTAAAAAGCCCGCCTCGGTAGCGTGTCTGCCTCACGTTCCCGAGTTCGAATCTCGGTCAGGGTGAGTTACCTGGATAAGGTTTTTTCCGGTGTTTTCCTTATCCTGATAGACGAATGGTAGCGTGTCTACCTCACGTTCAAGAAATCCCGAGTTCGAATCTCGGTCAGGGTGAGTTACCTGGATAAGGTTTTTTCCGGTGTTTTCCTTATCCTGATAGACGAATGGTAGCGTGTCTACCTCACGTTCAAGAAATCCTGAGTTCGAATCTCGGTCAGCGTGAGTTACCTGGATAAGGTTTTTTCCGGTGTTTTCCCTTATTCTGCTAGACGAATGTCGGGTAACTCTAAGCTCCATGGACCCCGGACTCATTTGAGCATCATTTCACCCATTTCATTCAGCATAGATGGTAGCGTGTATGCCTCACTTTCAAGAAGTCCCAAGTTCGAATCTCGGTTAGGGTGAGTTACCTGGATAAGGTTTTGTCCGGGGGTTTCCCTTACCCTGATAGACGAATGTCGAGTAACTCTAAGCTCCATGGACCCCGGTCTCATTTGAGCATCATTTCACCCATTTCATTCATCGTTCGATATGACTTACCTAACGTTGGAGGACGTAAATTACAAACAAGAAAAACACTTAAATTGACTCGCTTAAAGTGTTCCCAAGTCAGCAATGCTAAGTATAATTTCTACAAATGTTTATCTGGATTAATATGAAGTAGATAGAACAACAAGCCTTTGTAAGAATAGTTTGTACAAGGGTAGAGAAAGTCATGTGAGTGCAACACGTTAGAATTTTTTCAAGTTCTCCCACTCCTTTCACTCTCTGCATGTAAAGGTAAAAACTTTTCTTCAGGGAAACAGTATGCGTGTGAAATGCTTTATAAATTTTTATGGAAACCAGGTCACTCTCGTTTCTTAATGAGTCAGTATTTATAAGGTAGATAATATTATAGTCCCGGAGCATTACCCGCATTATCCACCATTGTTGTGAGAGCAAGGCGTTGCTCTTCTCCACCAGAGAATCCAGGTTAACAAACCAAATACATAAACGGAGTAGGCCATGTACAGCCTACTTCCCACCCGTCGCCGTGCCGGCAGAAAGTAGCTCGCTTTATTCCAAACACAAAACAAGCAATTGAAGGTAATTGTCGCAACGAGAAGAGCGATTTGTAGGCAGGATACGTGGCACGGCTTTATCGTATATCCCCATAAGTCGTTTATTACGAGCATGGAATCTCTCAGTTCATTAAGAACAGGAAATGTTCCAATTGAACGATACAACGAGCGGTATCAGAAAAAGGGTAACACTGTCCACATAACAATTCCGTTATACATGAAATGTTACATACAAAGTGACTTTTCTAACAGCTCTATCAAGATTTCTGTGTAAAGGTTTCAAGTATGCCAATATGGCTTGGTAATTAATAGGATGCAGCGAAAATACGTAATTACTTATTTGTGAATTCGATTTACGTTCCTGAGTAACTCAAGCGAGAAATAAAGAATTTTAAGTAAGTGGCCCAACAAACCAATTCCAATATAAAACAACAAACATTTCGGAAACGGCTAATGGTATAATATTTTAAAAGTGGATAGTAAAATGCTGTAAAAGTGAACGAATTCGATGAGTAGGTTATTTGCAGATCCGTTCCGCTATCTCAATTTCCCGAACTTAACAAAATTTAAAACAGAGAATATTTTTGCTGTTAATTTTTAGAGAAGTTCTGCGGAAAAGTGCCTTGCATTGTTGAAAGAAACTGACGTTTTATATAATTTTATGTTTATTTAGGACAGACAAAATAGATTTTTGTTTTTTCTCAAAGCTTGCTAGGGAAGGTTCAGGAGTTAAATGCCTCATTTACGATGAATTAGCAAGATGGAATATTGCTGAAATGCAATACTTTGTCCACCCTTAGGTAGAATATTGATTATGATCATGATGATAACCTTCAATGTCTGAAATATTTTCCACTTAATAGAATAAGAAAAATCTAGTTTATGAAAGTGCTATTTGGAAGTTTGACCAAATATAACAAAGATTCTCAGTGAAAGATTTTCCTTAATTAGTTGATTTCTTGAGCTTTTCACAGAGCATTAATTATAACATTACAAATTTAAATTTAACATGAGTTGCAGATTTTCTTATATTTCCTACACTACTATCTTATTTCTAAATCTGTGCGCTTGTTTTCAGACAATTTCTCTGTTGTTATATTTGTTTCTTGCTTACTGATTTGGAATTGAAATATGTTCGTGCAAAATTATAGCTGATATTACCAGGATTTCAAACATTATAAAGACATTATTCCGCTATAATGCAAGTTTGCGACATTAGCCTTCAAGAAGGTGATGATGATGATGATGATGATGATGATGATGATGATGATGATGATGATGATGATGATGATGATAAAAAAGTGAACAGCACATTTTATCTAGAGGCAATATCTTCAGTGGTGCTTCTGTGTTGTTGGTCATTCTCTTAGACGAAACATAACTATAGTTAATTAGAGTCAACTGAAAAATTCAATGCCACGGCCGGGATTTGAACCACGGATCCCCTGGTTTTCGTCCAGTCGCTCTCACCACTTGAGCTACCATGGCCAACATGCCAACGTGACATTAAACTCTCCATTTGACACATTATATTTTCCCAGTAAACCACTTAGAGTTCTCAAATTCGAGATACACATTTGTGGTGACTTACTGTAGTAAGTACTTAAATACCACTATTTTTATCATTGAATCTTATAACGTTAAATTTTATATTGAGGAATTCATTCTTACAGAATTAATCCTTTTAGATACGTTACTCCGGTATATGGGTATTTTTAATTAATTAGAGTCAACTGAAAAATTCAATGCCATAAAATTCAATGTTACTACTCAGGACATACTATAATCTGCCACGATATTGCTGCGCTTTGAGGAGGACGCCACTGTTTTGTTGATATGCATAATAGCATCAATGCTAGCGACTTGAGGGGAGGAGTACGAATGTATAGTTGCACAATGAAAACAGTAGGTACATACATCTGAAGGACTCGGCCCAACCAGTAAATGCAACTCGGAACAGCGGATGTTTTCTTTACCCGACTGCGCTTTCGATGTCTCGTCAACAGTTGCTGTTCAGTTCTCATGGCCGACTTGTATATATCAATAATCGGTCTCAAACTAAAACGATCCTGTTGTAAACAAACGGGAGGAGAGAAAGAGAAAGTTACAGGTACTTTAGTGGTTGCTCTTAGGTTGCTGATAGGCCAAGAAAAATTCAGGGTGTTTATAGAAGCAGTTCCCGTACAGTATCTGTCTCTATTTTTCTCCTCCCATATGATAGTTCTAGTTTGAAACCGATTATAACGTTATTTACTTGCGGCCAAAACATGACCTGTATAGCGAGCAATTAAAAACGCTAATTAAAAAAGAAAGCCATAACAGCTCAACCAAACCAGCTAATGTTCCGAGTATTACAATAATCCTGTTACACTAGTTGTTTCCACATATTTTATTTTACGGAGCGTTATTTATTTATCGCCAGGGAAAGAATATCAAATCCCTGAATATTTTCTTAATAAGACAAGGTTTAAAGGCATATGTTCATCCAGAGAACCATTATCAATGATCAGAAAAGAATGAATGACGCTTAAGTAGGGCGAAGTCCGTTTAGAAAGCATAATTAAGCGTATCAAAATGTTTTGTACTTTAGCATCCTCGAATGAAAGCTTTTCGGGGAAGTCGGGATCGCTTTCTAACCTTGAAGTTTAAAGTAGCAGAGGAAAGTAAATTTCAAATGACTTACAGTTGTGTCGAAAATGGGAACCAGGAACACTTTTCTCCTGAGAAAGAAAGAACCCCGTTAACACGCTCTCGCTAATAAGGTATCTGTCTCGTTACGGTGCATTGTACATACGGTTCGTGGATATAATTGTTTCATTTTTGTGGTTGTAATGCTTGAAATACGCTTAGAAATTCTTTATGTTAGTAAATAAGTAAAATTATATTAAATTGTTATTTTTGTTTTAAAGCGCGTTGAAACATAGATTGGTGTGCAGTCCAGTAGATAAATTGTAACTCCACATTGCCTACAAATCTGGAAGCCTGCGTCCCCACCTCAGCCCTAAAGCTAACGACTCAACCTGTTGAATACCTATTGCTAAGGGGAAATTTTGTACTTAAGGACTTAATGACTTTTACTTTTCATTTTAGAGGAACTGAATATTCGAAAGTCCACCTGTCAGTTCTCTCTTCTCTAAACCTGAACTTTTGAATTCCACATTGTGATAAAATGGCAACATAGAAATTTATTTCCATTAACGAAACAATTATTCATCATTACTGGAGTACATACTTTCATTTTGACTTAGTTAAAAATGTATATTTACCAGGAAATTGTACTATAACTGTCTTCTTCAGTCTCGTAAATCATTTTACGTCTGCAGAGATGTCTTATTTATAGAGTTTCTAAATCACTGTTCTCGCAGTATTAACTAACTTTCATTAAATATTTAAGAACTCTGGGTTAAATATTCACAATATGTCGAAAACTTAAGTCATTTTAACAAATGCTGTCTTAAAATAACATACTCCTTCTTTGCATTCGGAGAAACAACCGAAAATCGACAGAACTTTAAGAAAACGACAACGTGTCAAACAATTTTAACCATTAATAACGGATATTTGGGTAATGTCATAACCAGAAAAAGGTTATTTCTAATAAATTGCGTATTTTAAAGAGAGGATGGAAAGGAATTCGAATGCCAAAAACCTAATTGACAATAAAGACTAATAAGAGGAAGCATAGTGTGCAATTTCTCTTCGTACCTTCTCGTTTTCTTAGTTTTATGAGAACATAAATATGCCTTGAATTTATAGTGTGGCTACTAAGGCATTATCCATCTTAGGCAAAGAGAAATAGCTGCAATAATGACCTTTATAATTATGTATCTGAAGAGGTGGGATTATGTTGACCACAAATTAAGACTTCTATATTTTTAATTGTGGTTTTTTGACTTATGTGGGCATTTGAAACTAATTTTGAATCAAATACGAACAGGATATTTATTAATAGACATCTGTGGGGTCTGAGTCAATAAAATAAAATAGGAGTACTCTTGAGAACTATTTGGAGCTGATATTTCCTTTCAATCAATTAATTCTGTGTAGTTCTTATTCCGCTGTAAGTTTTTCTTATATTAACTAACTTTATCATGGTATTTTTCATCCCTTTCAACATTATATACATAATTCAAAGAGTATTCTTTTATATCTTAATCCCTAATTTGCCCTAGCACAAACGCTTTTTAATGAATTCGAGTTAATGTCAGGTTTACATTTGTGAATAAAATAAAATAAGCTATTTTAAGGCTATTCTGTTTATTCAGTGAAATTGATTCCCTTCACTCATTCTCTTCGGATTTTGCCAATGTGTAGAACAATATTAATCAACCAAATATTACTGCCCATCCTGTAATGTTTCTAAAATTACATGAACATACAAATTTATAACATACATTGCTTTAGCACTTAGGCTCTGTGCTCTAAATGTCAATAAAGTATTTCTTAGAAATTGTTAAGAATTTTTAATAGTGTGTTCTTATTTATGAAAATAAACAGGCATTTGATACGAGTCCCAAAAATTAAAAATTCCAGTAAATTTACATCAAAGCAATCCAAGTTGTAAGAAGCTATTAAATGATTTTGCCCTCTATTTTTATATGACTAATAATTCATTATTTGAATTGTAATTTACAATAATAAAGAAGTGTATAAATTTAGAAAAATATTTTTGTTCATCAAGAAACATAAGAGATGCTTTCATGCCTATGAAAGTGGTCCCTTTCGTTTACATCATATAACTGATGACCAGTTCGCTTTTCTCCCATAACAACAATAGATATGATAATAATACGAAATATTGGAAGTGTTTATAATAAGAAGTACAGTAACTACTGAGTATGACTTTTTCCGATGTTATGGTTCACATATAATAAGGTATTGTCAAGAGAACAAATGCTGCGAATGCTCTCAGCGTAAGCAAAGATCTTTGGGAATTGGAGCAAAGTAACTTCTGATCTCATCGCTCTGTCCCGCAAAGATGTGATCTCGGGAACGTTTAGTTTAATGTCTAGCATTCTCTGCTTCCTGGTGTAGGGATTCGAAAATTAATCTGGCGAGTTTTAGGAAGTATCGTGCAACCGTAGAAGTGGCGGAAGGGAAACCTATGTTGGTATTGTTTGAAATAAACGCAAGTAATATCCCAATCGAATGTATTAAACTTGTGGTTTACTTTAATTGAATAAATGTCTAAGCTTGAGCGTCTATGAAGAATAAACTAAACATTTTCTTAAGCATATTTAGAACATCAGTAAACCATTATTAGTGGTTTTCCTTTTCCTTCTCATCTTTGCATTGGAATGTTGTTGTTGTTGTTGTTGTTATTATTATTATTATTATTATTATTATTATTATTATTATTATTATTATTATTATTATTATTATTATTATTATTATTATTATTATTATTATTATTATTATTATTATTATTATTATTATTATTATTATTATTATTATTATTATTATTATTATTATTATTATTATTATTATTATTATTGTTATTATTATTATTATTGTTATTATTATTATTATTGTTATTATTATTATTATTGTTATTATTATTATTATTGTTATTATTATTATTATTGTTATTATTATTATTGTTATTATTATTATTATTATTATTATTATTATTATTATTATTATTATTATTATTATTATTATTATTATTATTATTATTATTATTAATCTATTCAGTTACTATAAAAGTAAAATTTGTGTATGGGTATATGGTTTATACGTGTGTGTGTGCGTGCGTGTGGTAATCGCAAAAGCCACTCAATCGATATTGATATATTCATCTAGATGGTGAAAGATTGTATTATGTTTCCAAAAATTTGAAAATAGGGAATAGAAGCATCTTTATACATATTCACATAACCAAATTTCATTCTCGTTACGTTGAATATGGAATCGGAGGCTACTTTAGCATTATTTGCAAATATGCTAGTTATTTAATTACTTCGAGTCCAAAGGGATGATTTAAAATATCTAAAACTTTAGTTATTGTAGGGAAGTTAGGCAGTGGTGTGGTATCGTTCATCTCATCACATATCTCTCATATTTCACCGAAGTGTTGATATAATTTTACTAAAAAAAGTATATTTTGAATATTCTAGAAACTCAAAAAATAATAGCTACCCTTACTTTCAATCCCTATTGTTAATCCCTTAACATTTGTTGGCCTAAGTTGATGAAACTTTCTGCGTTTTTACTATAGTACCCAATGGAAATTACAACTCTAAAAGTAAAAACTAATCCTACCATAAAATAAAGTAAGTCCTGAAATTTTGCTAGCGACTAATGTATTCAAGATGTCCTAGGGCTTCAAACCAGGTGTGAAATGATTAAACATCGACGTATCGGAAACGTGCATCTCTCCCATCATTAGGGTGATGAATGAATAAAGCTGCAAATATTTACAATCATCTTGAATATTGTCCTACCATATGTTCCACCCCTTGTGTAGAAATCTCACTGTTTAGATCCTGTGATAAAATATTGCGCAATTCTGCATTAAGATTTGGCAAAACATAGCTTACGTTACAAATTTTCAAAAACTTCTAATCTTCTTATTTTAAATACATGCTTGTCAAAATTGCTAAAACCTTACTTTAGCTTTCAGTCCTTTATAAATGAAATACTGCTTGATATCTCCATTTGATAGTTATTTATTGTCTCTTTGTCATACAAGGTACAGAGAGAGTTGTCCAAAAAATATACCAGGGTACACATTTGTGAACTTGGATTATAGCTCTTGGAAAAAAGTTGCCCTTACTCATAATTTTCAATCCCTTATACACAAATTGTAATTTTTTGACAAATTTGGACAAAACGCTGAACACTTACACGTTAGGTAGTACAAGTATAAATTATATACTGCGCATGATTTTCACAAATCACTCCATTCTTATTTTCAACACCGTACTTACAGAATGTACCCAAATAAGACAGAGTAAGAGCTAGTTATCCATATAGATTGTTAAGAACACTTTGATGAAAAATCTTTCTAAGTCTTGAGGTGTCATAAATACCTGAAAAATTATCTGAATATGTTGACTTCTCCAATCAGGATGGTTCGTTATTCCTCTACTTTCGCAGAACATTTTCATTTTGTCTTTTTAAGAAATAAATGCACTTTTTTTATAATCTTGGCCAAGATTTTTTTAAGTTGCGGTCATTGAAGTTGAATTTCAGAAAATGAACATCAATGTCCTACTTTAACCTCTCCTTTTCCGTTTTATTTCTTTCCTCTTTTGAAAATTTATATCCCCTAAGATTGCCATATTGCATCATATGATATGATGCTCAAATGAGCTCAGGATCCATAGAGTTTAGGGTTACCCGACGTTCATCTTTCAGGATTAGGGGAAATCTGGAACAAAACCTTATCTTCATAACTCGCCCTAACCAAGATTTGAACTCGGGACCCCTTGAAGGTAAGGCAGACATACTACAGAAGCGAGCACTTTAGGTTTTGTAAAAGATAGCTTGTGTTTTTAAGCAGGAAACTCGCCCAGTCCAGTTGAGTCATACCGCCAAACGAACCGAGGTAAACACCAAGTTTCAGAACCACAATCGGCAATAATTGGGAGAAAACCTGAAATAAGAACAGCGGTGTCCGTCTACGTGCTGGCAAAATATCAACTAGTATTAATTGCGCTCTTAGTGAAACAAAAACAGATGGTATTGCATCATGCTTGTAGCTTTATTCGAGCGTGAAGAAAGGTTGTTGGAATGGAGGGAATTGTTACGAATAGGAGGAAACGAGATAGAGTTTGAGAGCTGCAGTACAGGGAAGGATGAAACTGGAAAGACTAACTACTACCAACGTATGGGATTATTATTGTTTATATCAATCTGTTATTGAAAAATGATCACTAATCGATCAACGTCAGTAATTCAGTTTTTCGCCTAAAGCTTTCCACGTGCTCTATGCTTAAAAATAATTTCTCTTATAGATAAGATTATTACGTCGGATCTTATGACAGGAATCTTTATCCACTCACAATTTGGTTATGTGTGTTTTAGCAATAACTATATTATTCAACCCATTTCTTTTGCTTATATTAATTTTAGCCAAAATATTTAACCTGCAACGCACGTTCGAATGCAACATTGCATGGTGTTTATTAAAGGAAAAGGAAAATTTCTGGAACAAAAATATAGAACCAGACAAATAATAAGCCCAGTTTTTAATTTAGGAATTCCCATAGTAACTACTGTTGATTCTGTAATATTTTCGAGCTGACAGCAACATCTATCTTTTATACTATTTGCAAACTCTCATCCTTTGAACACCTATTGTAACATAGCCTCATGATTTATTTTATCTGTCCTTTTCACATGTTTTTCTCTCCCTAATCAAAAGTTAAAATAATACCAGTGATTTTACCTCTTAGATTTTTAATAATAATAATAATAATAATAATAATAATAATAATAATAATAATAATAATAATAATAATAATAATAATAATAATAATAATAATAATAATAATAATAATAATAATAATAATAATAATAATAATAATAATAATAATAATAATAATAATAATAATAAAATCCCATTAATGGAAATTGTCTTTCACACTGGCCGTGTGGAGGCTAAAGTATGGAAAGGAAGAGTCAGACTGAAAATTTTAATGCCATAGTCGGTGGTCTCCGTCCACTTTTTTTTTTTTTTTTTTTTTAATTTTACGTCCTCCAACGTTGACATCGGACGGTGAATGAAATAAGTGAAATGATGCTCAAATGTGTCCAGGGTCCATGGAACTTAGAACTACCCGACATTCGTCTTTAAGGATAAGGGAAAACCCCGGAAAAAACTTACCTTGACCGAGATTCGAACTCGGGACCTCTTGAACGCGAGACAGACACGCTACCATCTACGCTACCGAGTCGCGCGGTCTCCATCCAGCAATCAAATTGCTATCCAGCTATTCCAATAATTCAATTGTCCACCTTAACGAAATTCTGCTAGAGCGGCGCATGAATTCCGACATTCTCTTTAAAATGATATTCTATCCAGAAAATATGTATTTTAAATGTATACCATAATTTATTTGAACCTAATGGTTATGCAGCTATGTAGCTATATCTGCATATCAGACGAGAGAGCATTCATTTACCGATATCTTAGGAATAAAGATTCATTTTATTTCTCCTTTCTTTTCTTTACAGTTTAACGTCCTTTAAAATGGAGGGTCAAAACATCACGATGGGTGAAAGTATGTAACGAATGTTGAATGAACCAGGGGTCATTGCGCCGAGGACAGGAAAAGCCGCGGAAAAAATCTTATACAGGCAGCTCTCCTCAAAGGAGATTCGAACTTGGGCCCTCCGGGCTTTCAGGCGAGCATAAAGCTAGGAAAAGTATTACATTATCCATGCTAATCCTCATTCATAGTAGACAAAATTTCATTTGGTTTTGGTGCTTTTGAAACAGTTGTCATGTACTTTAAAAATCCATTCAAAGCAAAAAGATTGTGAAAGCATTAATTGGAAGCTTTCAAATATTTTTAAAGCTGATTTCATACGGAAGGGCTGATGCCGGTCTTATATTTTATCCAAAGTACAGCTTTTGTGTATGCACTTAACGCAATTTACAGAGAAATGTCTCTCTATGTTACTCAGGACAGATAGGATTGCATTTGTTTATTGCAATGGAGGAACTGCGACAGCTGTTTGTTTATACTTGGTGTTTATATTTAACTTGATTAACTGATAAACTATTTTCAAAATATTACTCGATAGTTATTTGACAAGGTTATTGTACAATAAGGAGCATACACGAGTAATTGCAATGAATGAGAAAATGGAATTGTTACGCATCCCATCAGAGAAAGTTATCCAAAGGCACAACTTGCTTGCGAGGATACAAGAAGAGTACTCAAGATGTCAAAAGTAGTGAAACTGGAAGTCATGTAATCTACCTGAAGATGATAAGAGCATTTCAATACGTCAAGGGTCCTCAAATGAGTTTCTGCATGGCGAAACCATTTAAAGAAAGGGAAAATGAGAGAGATGGAGAGAGTGTAATTATCTCTGTCTCCGTCTAACAGTGTGGCAGCAGGTATGCCAGGCAGCAAATGCTGTTCCGTCAGTCAAGGAGAGCTGTGGCTGCCAGTCGGACGGGCTTTCACCTGCTGTGCTTCTGTGACACGGTTTATGTGCGTATCTGTGTGCTGTGACAACGAACAAGTGAATGTGCTCGTGTGTTACCAGGATCGCTGCATCAAGATTCAGTGGTAAATAATGGTTTGTTGTGTGTAGAAAATTATTGAGGTTAGGTTGTGTGGCCCATGAGAGGGTACACCCACCTGAAGGTGTCGTAATAAGAGGCGTCCGAAGGCTAAGTGACAACTTGTCCTCAAGGACTTAGATACCTTAGTTTTTTTTTTATAGTTAGTGTTGTCTGAAGCTTTTACCCTTCCAGAACGGAAATAAGCTCATTGCACCCTTCAGTCCTACCTCACCCTAGTGTCGCGGTGTCCGGTTACTACGGGGGTAAACACAGACCGGAAGTTTGTAATTTCCTAAAAATTTAAATGTTTTCAAACTGTAAGAGGCGTCAAGAAAAGAGGAGAATGTAAAACTAGAATTATATTTCTCCAGCGGCTTTTAAAGTAACTAATTTATGCAGTTTTAATCCGTACCTATCTACTTTAGAATAAATAAAATAATTTATAGGTTTATAAACTTTCGATATAAATGCTGTAACATTTCAGGTAGGATGCTGTAAAGTTTAAAATGTATCATTGAGCTACATAACAACAAATCAAATTTCTCTCAGTTTTGATGTCTATACAACATGGAAGGTATTACATTCCAACTAAAAATTTGTCATAAAGATTTCAGTGAAAATACACGTTTTGAAGTTTGTCGTCCAAGAATGCGATAAATACCTTTTAGATAAAAACATTTTTAAAAAACTTTCGATTTTCTCAAAAACAGTTCTAACGATTTTGTTTAAAATACTAATCTGTATAAAATATTTTCATGAAAAATGAAATATATACCTTGAATTTTCTGAGAGTAGTCTCTGAAGGCCCTATTTTATGATTTTTACATAATTGGTAAACCGTAAGAGATGGGCAAAATCATACTTTACAAGAAACGTAGATAATGTTTAAACACAGTTTGTGTAATATAGGTAAAGATTTTTGTTTCTGTTTGTAATTTTACGTCCTCCAACGTTGTCATATCAGACGGTGAAAGAAGTGGGTGAAATGATGCTCAGATGTGTCCAGGGTCCATGGAGCTTAGAGCTACCCGACATTCGTCTTTAAGTATAGGGGAAAACCCCGGAAAAACCTTATCCAGATAACTCACCCTGACCGAGATTCGAACTCGGGACCTCTTGAACGTGAGGCAGACACGCTACCATCTACACTACCGAGGCGGGCTATAGGTAAAGATATTTTGAAATATTGCTTATTGTTTGTTTGGATTGACATACTTCAAGTTTCTCAAATAAGAAGTCACTAATTTTTTATGTCCTGACCATGCAAAGAGAATAGGTTGTCAAACTCACTACATAGCGTTCAGTTCTTAAAATATTTGACTCATTCAAGTCCACTATATACCCATCCTACCATTTTATTATATATAATAAAAGCATTTCTGGAAGTGAGGGTGTCGATTAACCTGAAGGAGATAGAAGAGTAACCATTTGTAAGAATAGTTCGTACAAGATTAGATTTATAGTACTGTAATGTTAACAGCATAGCAATTCCAAAATGTTAACATTTGGGATATCTGATAGTTTTTCAATATTTTTTTAATTGTGGATGTGATAATGTTTTACGAAACTTGAAAATACTATTTTAGGCTTACCTTCTGTTATTACATGTTAAATATAAATTACTTCCACACGGTTGATGTTTCTAATATATAGGTATACAGTAATTTAAATGCCACTTTTCTAGAAGTTTACATACGTCACTCGAACTCAGTAGGCTTCCTGAGTTTGAAAACATTGCGATGGCGAAGTTCAAGGTGTTACCTGTTCCGATGTAAACTTGTCTGCTCATTTAGCTCTCGGTCGTCTTACCAGACTGCATATATTCATTTGTGACATTAAAAATTAATTATTTTACGCATTCCGAAAAAAAAATGTAAGGGTGCACGTCTTTTATTAGTTTGAAGCTGTAGAAGACAATTATTTTCTTGCAAGAGAACTGAATGTACAGTTCTACGACTGACTACACGCAATTACATTTTTGTTTCCAGGCCTTTAAAGATGTAGAGATCATCAAGTTATTAGAGGGCTAACATTTACATATGCTTAGAGAAGATCAAAACCTTAAGATAAAGCGCAAGTATGTGATTTTCTTGAGATTAATGCCCTCTTTAATGAGAAACGTAGGAGAGTATCTCCATTAACCAACTGTGGTACTTAGGCACTTGCATTAAAGTTAGATTACCGAAATATGGACGCGTAAATGCCTATCTAAAATATTTAGCTGATAACAGAATTTGTCACGGTGCATGCTTAGTCATAAAGTTTACGATAACAAATCTGCTTGTCCCAATTCCCTTGCATCATCCACGTTAGCTTAATCAGCTGTGATTGTTCTGCAGTGGGTTTCTATTTATTACTCGACATAGCGTTGAGGCGTATTGACTTTCAGATGACCAGGGCGGTGATCGTCTCATCGGATCTTACCTGGTCGATTAGAAGAGTGAAATATTAGTAAGTTGCTGTACAGTAAGTTACGAAACACAAATAGAGCGATTGGAAGCTGCGTGTGTCTATATGTTTTCTCGCACCTGCCGATGTATGACATTGCTGTCCAGAAGACATAATTATATCTGAACAGACTATACATACACTGGACTCACCGTGTATGTGCGATAAGCTGAGGTAAACATCTCTGTGTTGCGAATTTTTTCCGATACGCTTTCTCGCTTTGCCATGTACTTAATTTCTCAAGCGTTGGCTCAGAAAATAGATGGAATTTTACTGTTGACATGCACGTATAAATTCCATTGTAGAAGTTTTAAGTTAACTTTTTCGTCTATGTTCAGCATCAAAAAGAAAATCGATAGCTTTTGAACTAATTGTATAAGTCATTTGCATTCACCGTAAGTGCAGACAAATATGCTTAGGCATATGTAGCTTTCTGTAGCATTTAAGAAAAAAATGTGGCTGTGTTCACGCATAACTTTAACTACATGGTAAATCGTGTAAACGTATCGGAAAATATGTGAAATAACGGAGTTGTTTACGCAAGCCTGTCGCACTCATTGGCGAGTTAGTATGTATATACACTCGGTTCAGTGCAATCTTGTCTTCTGGACAGTAACGAGTCATACATCGGCAGGCACGAGAAATCACATATCACGTGATTGAATCTTGTGAGAGGAGAAAGAAGAGGGAATCAAAATCTCTTTGTGTCAAGCAACAAATAGGGCGCCTGCAATGTTAACTTACATTTGTGTGTAATTAATTGGCTAACCTTTCATATCAGACTCACCGATCCAAAGTGCTTTATTTGTTTTGGATCACTTACTGTACGCCAGGTTACTAATATTTTCCTGTTCCAGTAAACAGGATAACAAGCGAATGCAGCGCTCGTCAGTTAAGGTCAATGCGCTTCAACGCTTGTACTAACTCTTCTACATAAAGTTCCGAAAAACCTACTACTATGTTATAAACGTTTGTTGATTAAGCTATTTGCTTATTCCCATTGCGTCTACAAAGAAATGTGCAATCAGACAATTTCTACAAATGTTTATCTAAATTAACAGCAAGCAATAGAGGGATACGCGTTTGTATAATAAGAATAGTTTGTAAAAAGTGTAGAGAAAGTTATGTGATTGCAGCATATCAGCTTTTTCTAAACACTTTACTAACAGGGGCAAATAAAGAAGTGTTCCAGAAACAGTGGCATCGATTTGAAGATTTGTCATTTTAGATTCAAGTATTTGTAATACCGATTGCCAGCTTTAGAATGCTTTAACACCCGTAAACATTTTATAATTCATTACAGAAATATTTTAAAATTGATACACACTCGTATAAAGATAAAAAGCCTTAGTAAAATCTACTGTAGTATGATTAAGACTTATTTATATCAATTAATGCTCTACTTTGGTTATCCTTCCTGGTGTTATGGAATAAAGTATTTTAGATCGCTTTATGCAGTATTAATGAACGTTGTAATAACCGTTTTGTACTTACCACCTTTTATGATGTAGTTATGAAGAGGAAGTACATATATGGCGGACGATCACAATGGGTAGATGTACATAGCATTACAAATTACTCTGGTTAATGCACTCCGATTAAAGTTCAGCATTATTAAACTTTTTCCTTTATGTATGCTCATTAAGGAAATACAAAACAGATTGTGCATTCGTCACTTTCCTATTTTCTTTCTTCAGATTTTCAAAAGTCGATTTCTCTTGACAGATAAGATTTAATATATGCAATACATAAAATAACTTTCTGTACCGTAAACAATTCGCGGTGGTTTAACATGCAACCATGCATGTAATAACTTTTGCGACGTCCATGTTTACAGCTTCACTTTATCTAATATTCATAATTCTGCACTGAAAAATTCCATTTAATAAGATAAGTAAATGAGAGGGAATTTAGTTTACATAAGATTATAAATATGTGCAACAAATTTCATTATTCATTGGTTTGATCGAACAAAATTCTCTTGTTTGGTCTAACCGTGCTTATAAAGGAATCCATAAATAAAATTTTTGTTTGTTTTTATGCCCAGTTTCACCAACAGATGTTATAATCGACGTTAACAAATGTGACAATTATGACAGCGTTAACAAAAGTGTTAAAAGTCTTGCATTTCACCAACCTGTTTTCTGAAAATGTTAACAAACACGTGTTAACGCCAAGAAACTTGTAAATATTACAGCTATAGAAGGCTATGGACGAGTCGTATTATTTTCTGAACGTACTACGGTGCACTTTTGTTTTCATTTTCGTCTGCACACAGCTGAAAAATATGGTGGATGGACAAAATCGTAAAAAGCCCTGAGACAAATTTCTCATCGATAGAGAAAGAATTGTTAATTGAATTGGTGACGAAGTATAAGGCTATCGTGGAAAATAAGAGAATGGATGCGGTGAATGTAAAAGAGAAAGATGTCACGTGGGAAAATATTGAAAATACATTTAATTCAAATGTATGTGTCACTACTAGAAGCACCAAACAACTTCGTCAGAATTACGTAAATTTTAAAACGAAGAAGGACATGTGACTTGAACGTTTCAAGACGGGACATGGACAGTGCACCACATAATTCAGTGAATTATAAAATCGCAAAGTTATTAATACTTGAAGCAAAGGCGAGAGTGGTATATTCCTTTTGATGCATGTTCTAACTCAGTATTACGTAAATTTAAAACGAGGAGCGAAGAAGGACAAGTGACTTGAACGTTTCAAGTGGACAGTGTATTATCCACATAATTCAGTGAATTATAAAATCGCAAAGTTATTAATACTTGAAGCAAAGGCGAGAGTGGTATATTCCTTTTGATGCATGTTCTAACTCAGTATTACGTAAATTTAAAACGAGGAGCGAAGAAGGACAAGTGACTTGAACGTTTCAAGTGGACAGTGTATTTATTTAAACAAATGCTCTAGACATGTTGGAAAAATTCCATTTGTCTTCTGGCTTCCCAATATAATGTTCCGTCTGATTTTGTCCAATGTGTCTGAAGTGCAGGACATTTTCTAAGATGTTCCCAGTTCATAATGGAGTTCCCAGTGCACAGCATACAATTTGGAGTCGGCATGAGTCCCATGCGATGGAGATGTTCTGCTAGACAATTATGTTGTGTAATATTTCGAAATGCAGCAACTGTTTCATGTCGAGGTAGATCTGGTATTAGTGTTCTGTCGGTGACTAATTTCTTCCAGTTTTTATCTTTTGTTATGTCGGTAATATATTTTAACCTTTCTGCCTTGAATGATGCCTTAATGTGAAGTTTCGCTGAATGGAATGATACTGGTGTTGTCCAACAATTTAGAATTTCAGTTCCCTTTTTTGCAAGATGATCAGCTTGTTCATTTCCCATTATTCCAACATGCGATGGGATCCATTGTACAATAATTATTTTCCCAATTTCGGCAAATTTTCGTAACAGATCTTTAATTTGTACAATATTGGAGTCCAAGGAGTCTTTAACATTTGAAATTGCTTGTATAGCAGCAGTAGAGTCACAAAATAGAACAGCTTTTTTAAAAGAATGATGCCTAATGTATAGTTGAGAGAGTGCAAGGTTAATTGCTTTCAATTCCCCATCAAAATTTGTCTTTAATCTGCCAGCAGAGGCATAGAGGGAGAACAGTTTACAGTAGACTCCAGCTCCAGCACAATCACTATTAGTTTGCAAAGAACCATCAGTGAAGATATGAAGCCATTCGTTTTCTGGGTAATCAGTATTTATTGTTTCTAAAGCAAGAGATTTTAAAATGGACATAGGAGTTTCGGATTTTTTCACTTGTGGACAGTGTATTATCCACATAATTCAGTGAATTATAAAATCGCAAAGTTATTAATACTTGAAGCTAAGGCGAGATCGGCATATTCCTTTCTATGCATGTTCTAACCTCTCTTGTACTTCCGCAGCAACCTTCATAGCAACTTGTTTCGACATTCTATACCTCCGTAGAAAATAGCTCCTCAAAATAATTTCTCCTTATAGGCCATTCTCTGTTACGAATGCCATTTATTATGACGGCCTAAATACAGCAAATCAACATCAAAAGCTGCGTTCACGCCCGCCATCTTGATTCTTGACAATTCTACAATTGTTAACGACTTAAACAACAGAAATGTTTCAGTTAGCAAGAGATTTAACACGAGTGTTAACACCAGGGCCGTAGTGGATGGGGACGCAGTCCGCTTACTAATAATATTATTTATACTTTTTTAATTCATTACCTTTCTTAATTTAACATTCAAAATACTGCAAAAATACAAAATATATACATTCAAATAATGTTTATGACTATTAACGTATGTCCAGTACGTATGTGGAATCTAAAGGATTACATAAAAGAATGGATAAAAAGTCGTACGCATCCTGAGGACAACCAAGGCAGGAAGGGGAATCTACATGTGCAGAATTTTGATCGGTTCTCCAGCATCTAGAAAAAAATTTAGGTGTGCGTCCCCCGCTGGTTAACACTTGTTGGTGAAATGCAATATTTGTTATAACTGTTGCTAAACAGACTAACAGCCGTGTTAAGTCTTAACATCTGCTAGTAAGATTGATTCTTTAGGAATTTTTTCCGCTCAAGGTAGTTTTGTTTTCTTAGTGGCATTGAGTTGTGTACCAATATAAACTTCCTAACCGGTGACAGAACTTGACGTTTCTCACTGTCTCAGTTTGCAATAATTGCTTTTGCAAAGTTTAATTCATATATGGAAAGCAATTTCCGAATTATAGTTTAAAAAGCTAAAGAAACAGGCGACCTTGCTACCACTGCCCGCCTTACAACTATGCAAAAGTAGTTGTCGCATCCCCACGGCGACTGGCACTCTTTTATCCTTTTGGAGAGTCAAAATATAAATAAATTATCACTTTAAAAAGCTAAAGAATACTAAGACAAAGTTGTGAAATTTTTCTATTCATTTCGGTTCTTGGTATGTTTGCTAAATTTTATATCACTTGTACTGGAAGTGGTTGAAGGTTGAAATTAAAGGTTCTATTATATTCATGCATTGTTGCATACGTACAAATCAAGCTAATAATAGCGTAAGTAATCGTAGCTTTCACAGGCAGATAAAAGTCCAGATATCAATGATAGATTCTTCCGGGCTAAGTCGTGGTCTGTCGTCATTTAGAAGTCCAGACGCTTCGTCCACATCTCCGGTTAACATCATTCGTGACGTGGTCTCAATCTTCTTAGCGAAATGTCAGCAAACCATGGCTTATCCGCCCGGAGGAATCTATCATTGATTAATAATAGTGCGTTAAAAATTTTGCTGCAGAACAGAAATAACTTATATATTTTTTGCATTTAAAATATTTCTTGTTATGCAGTTTTTAATTAAACCTGGTCAAATGTTGGAGACAGTTTCTGTAGTACATGCTGAATTAAACACATTGTAATACAACTGGGCCTTAAAGTTTATTTCTTCAGCAAACATTTTTAACTGTCCAAAAACAAATTATTTTAAAATTGTGAAAACTGCATACAAGGGACATTATTAATAAAATGACATACATTTTTATTTCAAGGTACATATTTAAGATAACGAATAACGCATTTACATGCAATATAAAGCCGGCTTAAAATCTAAAAAGCTGAGCCCAGTACTTCATTTTTAGGAAAATCCACAGATCG